>CM035163.1:41294653-41399018 GCA_020205615.1 Panax quinquefolius | reverse complement strand
TTAGAAGTCCTTCTGAAGCAGAGGGAGGATATAGCCGTACCGATGCTTCGGATAGCTGATCTGAAGGACGAGTGTCCACTTATGTGCAGTCCGAGAGGCGTAGTAGGCCTAGAGATGTACAACAACGAGAAGGGAAAGAACCTGTCCATTCTGTTCATGCATCTCGGGGGCGACCTTAGGAACGAAGGAGATCAAGGAGCAGAACTCCTGAGGTGTCAAAGAAAGCACTTCTCGTGATCGATTCCCAAGGTCGAGATGATGGTAGACAAAGGAGGCGGTCAAGAGAGCATATACCTTAGAATAAAAGGAGAGAACATCGTCTTAAATATTCTCACCATGATGACAGGGCCACACACCGGAGTAGGTCCAGAAGTCCATCGAGGGCCGTGGGTTCTGGTGGAAGGGGTCGATCTACTCAGAAGAAGAAGGTCACTCAGGAGAAAGAAGTCTCCTCGCAACCAGAAGGTGTAGATTTCTTGGTGAAGGAGTTAAAGGAGCTTCGAAAGTAGTTGGCTGAGGTTCAACAGGTGAATGATACTCCGGGAAAGAAGGTGTCTCCTTTTTCCTCGGATATTCTTAAGAAGAAGGCAGATACCACCAAGAAGTTGCCTCATATGGAGAGTTATGATGGATCCGGGGATCCTTATGACCATAGTTAGGCGTTTGACAGGCTGATGGACTATTATGATTTCACTTATGCTGCCAAGTGTCACACGTTTGTCACAAAGTTGAGGAAGGATGCAAGGCAGTGGATGGGGACTTTGCCTGCTAATTCAGTCTCGTCGTGGTCCGAGTTGTGTGACAAGTTTCATGCTTGTTTTGGGAGAAATCGAAGGAGGGGAAAGCCTAAGGGTTCTTTGGCTCAAGTTCAGCAGTTTTCTAATGAGTCTTTGGGTCTGTATGTGAAGCGATTCAGGGAAGCCGTTGGCCAGGTTTCCGACCTCAATGATCTTCAGGCTGTGGGGTTGTTTCAGAACTGTTTAGATCTGGTGAAGTCAGAGAAGTTGGTGAAGAAGCTGATGTTTCACCATCCGAAGAGTTTGACTTAGGCTTTTGATAAAGCGGAGGGCTATATTGTGGTGGAGGAGGCTATGAATAGTCTGAAGCATCCTTCTTTAGACCGAATGAAGGAGGTAGATACTTCTAAAGCTGAAGGCGATCAGAAGAAGGGAGGAGGGTATAATGATCGGCCAGAGGGCAGCTCCAAGAAGTACAACAACACATGGCGACAAGGAAGTAATCGCCCACCTGCTCTTACCCAAAAGGTGAACAATGTTTACACCAAACTGAACATGGATAGGTCGGTGATTTTGGATCAGATCAGGAACCAACCATTCTTTGAACCACCTCATGATAATATCAAGCCAGGACAGGGCAATGCTCAAAAATATTGTGGCTATCATCAAGCTACAGGACACGACACTAATGAATGTTATAATCTAAAGGACTTTGTAGAGAGGAAGGTTCAAAGTGGTATGTTAGTTTAATATGTGGCCGGAAGAGACCATCAGCAAGAACAGCAGAATGCAGATCTGACTGTTCAAGTGGTTCAACCGGTTCCACCCGTACAACCTGCTCCAAATCAGCTGCCAAGGCACGTCATTGATGTAATAACCGGTGGGATGATAGGAAAATTGGTGGGGAAGAAGAGGAGAGGGTATCTGGACTCGGTTATGTCCCTGACGGGTGTTCTCCCGAAGAATGATAGACCATTCCAAGGGACAGTTATAGCTTTTACTGATGCAGATTATCCTTCGAAACCCATCGAACCCCATGAAGGAGCATTGGTGATCACAGCACAAGTGCGTTCGATTGACATAAAATGGATTATGATAGATAACGGGTCTTCCGTAGATATTCTGTATGCCCATGCTTATCAGAGGATGCATCTTGATGGGCGAAAGATGGAAGTGGGGCAGGAGGCACCTTTGTATGGCTTCAGCAATGATCCGGTTAAAGTGGTAGGAACTATTAAGCTACCAGTCATCTTCGGTACTGCTCCACAACAGGTAGAAATAACGTGTAAATTCTATGTTGTGCATGTAGATTCGGCCTACAATGCCATATTGGGACGACCTACTTTGACAGCCCTACAAGCAGTGACTTTCATTCCTCATTTCAAGATCAAGTTCCCAACAGTACATGGAGTCAGAGAGGTAGCAGGGGACTTGAATCGCCGACGATGCTATCTAATGTTGTTATAGCTTCGGAGTAGGTGTGTAATAGCGAAGCGGCACAATGGCGATAGAGATCGAGCCCTTTACTGAAAGCAGTTCAGAGCCATTGGTCACGCCTGCAGGAGAGACAGAAGATATCGAACTGGTTGTTGGAAAGAAGGACAAAACAGTGAAGATAGGTTCGGGTTTGCCGGAACCACTCCGGACAAACTTTATGGAACTTTTTCGCTGTTATGTGGACATTTTTGCATGGGAGCCACAAGATATGCCTGGAGTCAGTCGGAAGATTGCAGAGCATAGGCTCGACCTAGACCCATCAAAGAAGCCAGTTCGGAAGAAGAGGCGAATCTTTGCACCTGAGCGTCATAGGATTATTGATGAGGAGATCGCAAAACTGATAGCTGCTGACTTCATCTTTGAGATCGACTATCCGGAGTGGATGGAAAATGTGGTGCTAATCCAGAAGCAGAACAGGAAGTGGTGAGTATGCATCGACTACACGGTCCTGAACAAAGCTTGCCCGAAGGATTTCTATCCTCTGCCCCACATCGATCAGCTCATTGATGCGACTTCGGGGTATGCACTACTAAGCTTTATGGATGCTTTTTCAGGTTATCATCAAATCTCTATGTGCAACGAGGATATTTTCAAGACAACATTCATCACACACCGTTCGGTATATGCTTACAAGAAGATGGCGTTTGGCTTGATAAATTTTGGAGCCACTTATCAGAGGATGATGAACTTCATCTTCCAGAAGCAGTTGGGGAGAAACATGGAGGTGTATGTTGATGATATGATAGTGAAGAGCATGATCGTTCAGAAGCACTTGGATGATCTAGAGGAATGCTTTTAGATGGTCCGTCATCACAAATTAAGGCCTAATCCCACCAAATGCACCTTCGGGCTCGGTGCAGGGAAGTTCCTGGGTTATCTGGCCAGTCAGAGGGGCATTGAGGCCAATCCAGAGAAGATCCAGGCCATTCTAAACATGAAGACCCCTCAGTCATTTAAAGATATTCAGCGTCTGACAGGGAGGATTGCAGCTTTGAGGAGGTTCATGTCCAAGTCGGCAGAAAGGTGTTTGCCGTTCTTTGGTACGTTGAAGGGACCAAAGAATGCGAAGACGTTCCAATGGACTTCAGAGTGTGAAGACGCTTTCCAAGGCATAAAGACGTATTTGTCTTCGGCACCTTTGGTGGTGAATCCAGTTCCTGCCGAGCCATTATACCTGTATCTGGCAGCAAGTTCGTTGGCAGTGGGAGCAGTGTTAGTTCGAGAAGTTGGGGGGAAACAACATCCAGTCTACTATATCAGTCATGTCTTAAGAGATGCTGAAACCAGGTACCCGAATATTGAGAAATTTACCTTTGCTTTGATAATAGCCAGTCGAAAGCTTAGGCAATATTTTCAAGGTCGGCTCCTAGTTGTTTACACGGATCAACCGCTGAAGAAGGTGATGAGCAAGCCAGAAGTTTTGGGAAGATTGGTTGCATAGACAATGGAGTTGTTCGAATTTTTCATTGAATTTCATCCCCGAACAACTATAAAGGGGCAGGCCTTGGCTGATTTCATGGTGGAGTGTTCATTCACAGAGGCAAATGCAGAGATGCTAGACGCTAGAAGTCAAGTGTCCGATCGATTCTGACTCTTCAAGACAAACCAGAGTTCATGGACGTCAGATATGTATGAGATGGGTCTTCTACTTCAGACATCAGTGGAGCATGGATTATCTTGACAAGTCCGGAGGGATTCAAAGTGTAGCAGGCCATCAGATTTAGGTTCAGAGCGACGAATAACGAGGTGGAGTATGAAGCTGTGTTGGCAGGAGTTCGACTGGCGAAGAGTCTTGAAGTTCAGAAGTTGATCATTTACAGTGACTCTCAGTTGGTTGTCAAGTAGGTTTCAGGAGAGTATGAAGCTCGAGGTTCTAGAATGATCAAGTATTTGGCAGAGTTGAAAGATCGACTTCAGTATTTTCTCTCCTATGAGTTTCAGGGTGTCGAGCGTAATGACAATTCTATTTCTGATGCATTGTCGAAGCTGGCCACTACGGATGCCAACAATTTTGATGGGTCAGTTTATTTGGAGGTTCTGCAGCAGCCGAGTATCCAGCATGAAGTCGTGATGTACGTTGAACGTTCTAACTGTTGGATGACTCCATACATAGAGTATCTGACAGATGGCGTCCTTCCTTCGGATCAGATGTTGGCCAAGAAGATCAAGTATAAGAGTGCCAATTTTGTTCTCATTAATGGGGACCTTTATCGAAGGGCTTTTTTTTCACCATTGTTGAAGTGAATGGTTCCATCCGAGGCCGAATATGCTCTTTGGGAGGTTCACGAGGGCATCTGTGGTGACCATATGGCTGCTAAGTCATTAGCCTATAAAGTACTTCGTCAGGGTTTCTACTGGCCTACTATCTTCAAGGAAGCTACGGAGTATGTGAAGTAGTGCGAGAAGTGTCAGCTCAACAGTCATATCCCTCATCAGCCACCAGAAGAGCTATACTCGATCTTATCTCCTATACGCTTTGCTGTCTGGGGAGTAGATATACTGGGTCCATTGCCAAAAACTAAAGGTCAGGTCAGTTTTGTTATAGGTGCCATCGATTATATGACCAAATGGGTAGAAGCAAAGCAACTTAGGTTGATAACAGAACAAGAATGCTTGAAGTTCATGAAAGAGTCAGTAGTATTTTGTTTTGGAATTCCTAAGGTGGTGATATCGGACAACGGACGCCAGTTTGTGGGATCGAAGTTTGAAGGATTTTTAAAGGAATTGGGGGTTCAACATAGAAAGACTTCAGTGGCTCATCCACAGTTGAATGGGCAGCTCGAGGTGACCAACAGAATACTGCTGAATGGGATCAAGCGTAGACTCGATGAAGCTAAAGGCAGGTGGCCTGAAGAGTTGCTCAGCATATTATGGGCTTACTAGACTACACCGAGGACTACAACAGGGGATTCACCTTTCAGACTGGCCTATGGTACTGATGCCTTAGTTCCAGTTGAGATTGGATCTCCAAGTCTTCGGGTTAGTCAGTTCAAAGAGATCTACAATGATGAAGGAGTGAAGGTCAACACGGATCTGTTGGAAGAAGTCAGAGAGGTGGCTTTGATCAAGTTAGCAGCCTATCAACAGAGAGTAGCCAAGCATTACAATAAGGGGGTAAAGCTTGGTAGATTTGAAGTGGGAGATTTCGTCCTCAGGGAAGTTGAAGCATTTATGCCTCAGAACTTGGGAAAACTGATGCCGAACTGGAAAGGACCGTATGAGGTAGTTGAAGTACTGAAGCCAAGAACTTATCGGTTAAAGGCATTAGACGGATCAGAAATCAAGAATACTTGGCATGCTGGTAGACTTCAGAAATATTTTTAGTAAAGATCGAGTTAGTCTCCCAGTAATCTGTAAATATTGGATCATCATTAATAAACGATTCACTTTTTCACAATTGATCTTCTCTCTATTGGTCCTAAATTCACAATGGTGTAAGGAGGACCGGGTGGACTCGCTGACCATTCGATGGTAGCCTTATCGGCAGGAGTGTCCTCATGGGTTTGTTATACCTTGCGTGGTAAACAAATTCCATAGTCCTTTTAATATTGTTTTACCGCGAGTGGTAAACAAATTCACCGAAGTAAGGAGGTTCGGTTGGACTCGCTGACCATTCGATGGTAGCCTTATCTGCAGGAGTGTCCTCATGGGTTTGTTATACCCTGCGTGGTAAACAAATTCCATAGTCCTTTTAATATTATTTTACCGCGAGTGGTAAACCAATGCACCGAAGTAAGGAGGTTCGGTCGGACTCGCTGACCATTCGATGGTAGCCTTATTGTCAGGTATGTACTTATGAATTTGTTTCACCCCGTGTGGTAAACAAATTCCATGGTCCTTATATACTTGTTTTACCCTGAGTGGTAAACAAGATCCCGATGGTGCAAGGAGGATTAGCCGAATTCACCTTATACATGATCTGTCTCACACTTCGGTAATTCATTTTATTTTGTTCAAGTGTTGAGTTCGGTTCATTATGTCCGGTCTATGATATTCTTTAACTTAATTGATTATATGATCTATTTGCTTACCTGGTTCAGAATTTAAGTTAAGTTCAAAAGCATCTTATACAGTTTCAAAGTTGATTGATGCTGAATTATTGACAAGAAACGAACTATACAGAAGTCATGAGAAACGAAGTTGATATTTCAATTAATATTCGAATGTTTACATAAAAAGATAGAAAATTTTACATAAAGGTCCTAATACGAGAACAAAGCAATATCAGATTCAGGCATTATCTTTGTCTTCGGAATCAAGCAGGGTCGGATCTACCTTGGCTGTAACTAGCTTCTCCTTTCCTCGACTTCGGCAGACTTCATAACCTTCAGAGTACACCCGAAGGATTTCTGCATTCAGCTCGTCGGATTCTCGGTATTCAGTCTGTATCTACTTACGCAGTTCTTCAGTCAAAGGAGGACCTAGCTCCTTCAAGGCCTTTAGCTTATCTTGGAGCTTCCGACGTCTGATTATGTGCCTTTCTTTATCTTCACGGGCCTTCACTTGAAGATCGTCCACTTGTATTGCCAAGCTCTGATTGGCTATAGCTAGTTCTTCATTTCTAGCCCTTAGAACTTCTTTCTTTTCAACAAGATCGACATTCATGTTAGTCAGATCTTGTTGACTGGCCTTGATCGTCTTCAGCTCTTCCTTAGACATCTTCAATTCATCCTTGGTTTGAGCTAGATCCTCTCAAAGACGTTCATTGTTGTAGATAGTGATATCACAGTCATGCCTCGCTTTCGCTAAGGCAGACTGCAGTATCATATTCTCTTTTTTGGTCGCCTCCTCTGCAGTTTCGGATTCAAGATGTTTAGGGCGTAAACGCCCAAAAACAGCATTGGCTTGTACATGTTCAGCATTATTCAATTAAGTTCAGATATCTAACCTAAGCATGAAAAGAAGTATGAAGATTGAGAAAGTTATTTACATGCGCTATATAGCTCATGCCTTTATCGATCAGATCCCCGATTGAGCTATTGCCGAATCGGTGATCATCAGTTTCCCGGACGAAGGTATTGAAAAGTTGGAAAGGGAAATTGGCATTAAATCGGGACCATAGGGTCGGCGATGCAATGGCCTCATTCTGAAACTCGTGGAATGAAGGCCTTGAAGGAGATCTCATGGTTCGTTCGAGAGAAGGCACAGGTTGATCATAAGTTGGAAAGGGGTCCATGTATATATTTTCAGGAGAAGGGGATTGGACTGGAATGGGCTCACGAGGTGGTGATGGAGCTGAGGATGAACTTGGGTGACTAGTAGAAGGTTGTTTCCTCTTCCGGGATAGTGTTGGCATAGGTTCAACTTGTTCTTCCTCATCAGAAATTTGTATCTCTACGGGAATTATAGAGGGTGGATCGGTTGAAGACGAAGGCACTCGGAGTTCATTTGTTGTTAGAGGAGTAATTTTTGTTCTTAATTTTTTGACTCGAAGAAGTCTTTTTCGATCATCCATAGGCAGATCGAGTAAACTTCCTCGAGTGGGGGCTGGTTTGGTGGGTGGTTTAGGTTCAGGGAGGGGTTCAGGAGATGTTGGAGTAGGAATTGATCGAGGTTTTCGGACGGCCCTCTTTTTCCGGCGTGGTTGAAGGGTTTCTTCCGCTTGAATGGGATCATCAGCTTATGGCTCATCTATTTGAGGTTCAATGGTGAGTGTTTCATTGATTGGATTGTCTTGAGCACGACTTCTATCGAGAGAGTTTAAGTTGACTTCGAGGACTTTCGCATGCATAATCCTCATAATCTTTTACTTCCGAAGACGATTGCTTAATCAAAGTTATTACAGAGGATAGACATTTATATATAACCTTCTATATCACTTAAAATTTCAAAAAATTGTATATACAACACAATTCAGCACTTACATTTGTGGTTGTATAACCACGCCTGCTTGGAAAGAAGTCCGTAGCTCCATTCCTCCTTCGGGAAGTTGTCAAAGAGCTCTATCATCTCAGCAATGCGTTCTTCCAGAATATCCACAAAACTAGCAGAGACTTTCTCATCAGTGGCCCAGTTTGGCAGGGAGGCTATTTCTGGTCCTTTAATGAAGAACCACCCCTTATACCATCCTTTATTGCTGGAAGGGGTAGATACCAGGGAGTGTCTTTCGAACTTTTCACCTGTCTTCGGCGATTGCTTTCTTATAGCTTTAAAACCCTTCTCTCGGGATTGACCGATCTTATAAACAGTAAAGAATAAGTCAAGGGTGGGCTCGACACCTACTTCGTGACAGAATGCAATGAATGAAAGGATGTAGATGTAAGAATTCGGTACCAGTTGGGCGAACCTAACACCGATAAACCCTAATAGGGTAACTAAGAAGACATGAAGAGAGAATCTAACTCCTTTCTCGAGGATAGTTATGGGAACAGCTATCCATCCTTCAGGACGTTGATACATTCGCTCCTCAGACCTGGGAGCTCTCACCAAATGGGTATTCGGTATGTGGCAGCGAGTTCAAATCTTCCTCAGCTCAGATTCAGTAATGGTGGAAGGAGTATTGGCATGGGAGAAACGTTCCTTATTTCTGAAAAACTCAGAAGGAGTAGGGGTGGGTTTTGGAGGTGGGACCTTCTTACTAGGAGTTGTAGCCTTAGGGTTCGAACACGAAGCCTCTTTATTTGGGCTTAGATTCGGTGGAACGGTGGTGATTAGAGTCACTAAAAGGGGTGAACCGTTGTCAGAATCTTGTGAAGCCATTGTTGTTGATTTGCAGTAAGGAAGAAAGATCGAGAGAGAAGAAGAAAGCTCAAGAGTCTGATATTTCAAATTAGCAGGTAAAAAAAATTTCAAATTGGGGGTAAAAGGAGTTTTTATATGAGTGTTTATGACAGTTTCACGAGGCTCGAGGGTGGTACATTTAATGCTGACAATCATGATGAAGCTGGAAGGGTAGCGTCCAAGAGGAGTTTCAAGCATTTACCAGATTGGGCCTTTTGTATTGGACTTCTGGTTTTAATCTGCCTTATTAATCTAATTCCTTACTGATTGGGCCTTGATAAGTTTTATTTTGGGCCTCTTTCAATTTTACCAAGTTCTTCCTATCGTGGACCGTTTATAGTTTTCTATTAAACATTCTGTTTAATAAAAAACTAGGGGGCAATGTTGGGTCTTGATATTTCACATATTAGGCCGAACGGATTGGGCCTACTTATTCGGTTAGTCCACTAGATCATCACTATTGGGTCCTAAAGTTATTGGGCCTAGCCATTGTGTTACCTTAATTATGTCCTTACAGGATCGGGTTGGATCCATAGGCTGACCCATCAAATAATTAAATATCTATTACTTTGATCGGTAATGATGAAATAAGATGACAGTTGATTGTTATCTCTGCAAAGAATTAATGTGGATGGGATGATAGTCGGCCGGTGGTGGAAAACAGTGACCAGATGTAGTGGGTGAGTTGCACGCAGTTGGCTGAAACCATCAGGATCAGGGGGCTATGTCAGATAGTAGTGGGTGGCACGGTAAACCGGGTCTGAGAGTATATCATAGCAAGGAAGTCTTCCAAGTTCAGGTAACTGATAATTTTATCTCTCTCAATACACAAGATATTTTATCCTCCATTGTTAACCTTGTGATCGCATGTACTAACTCTCACGCCTGAGCTATCCCCCGACGGTCGAAGCCGTCAAGCTTTTGGTGTTGATCGTATTTATTGTGCAGGATCAGGACGTCTTACGTGATTGGGACATGGCAGAAGATCTTGGCGTTATTACTTACAAACTTATCAAGTTTAGAACACTACAACAAAAATTACTTACTGACGATCTTTGTCTTGATAACCTTAAATTAAAACCGACTAAAAATCTGTCAATAAGGGTAAAAGATAAAAGTTCAGTGGCGGATATGAAATGCTTGGCAAACTATGGTTACCTTGATGAAAAAGATTAAAAAATTAATAAGGGTAAATCTGAAAAGAATAATAGAAGTTCAGGGATATGATTAAAAAGGATAGTAAACTATGGATGATCTAATTGTAATTTTCTAGCTCATTTTTTTAAACTTTTGATAGCGATCGGTGGTACTTCGACACCAATAGGACGTCCTTTCCCAATTGGTTAGCCATATTTAGCGTCCACAGTTTAATACTGTGGACGAGACAATTTTACAAGGAGGGTATTTTGGACATATGTCTCATCCACAGTATTAAACTACGGAATACCGAAAACAAAACTGCAGATGGGAATATATATATATATATATATATATATATATATATTCGAATATCGATTGATTAATATAGCCCCCGTCTACAGTTTAGTTTCTAATATTTCGCAGTTTAATACTGCGGACAGGACAAATTTTCGAAATATCCTCTTTGAAAAATTCTCTCTTCCGCAGTATTAAACTACGGGAGCTAAGTATGGCTGACCAATTGGAAAATGATATCGTTTTTAAATAAGTGTCGTCTGTAGTATTAAACTACAAACACTAAGTATGGCTGACTAATTGCGAAACGACGTCGTATTCGCCAAATGTTTATATTTTTTAGTCTCCACGGTATTAAACTGAGGATGCCAAATAATTGATTCCACTCTACGATTTCAATGATTCAGTACTCTACGATTATTAGTCAATGAAAAATAAAATAAAAAACATGTTTACTTTCTCTCTCTCTCCCTAAACTTATAAATATCTCAAATGACTCTTGAAGCTCTGAATTTACTATTTTGTTTCGTTCTTCTTCTGAAGATCAAGAACACAAATAATAATTATAATTTTTTTATTTATATATTACATACAGAATTTTGCGTGCATACGTATATGTATAGGTAGATTTTTTTTAGAGAAAATTCTTCAGGATTTTAATTGTTTATAATGGCGCTGCACAATATATTGGTGACAAGAGGAGCAGGATATATTGGAAGACATACAATGCTTCAGCTTTTATTAAGAGGTTATAAGGCAATTGTAATTGATAATTTAGATATTTCCTTGGAAATTTCTATTAACTGAGTAAAAGAACTCGCTGGTGATTTTGGCCTAAATCTTTCCTTTCATTATGTGAGTTTTTCTTTTCTACAACTCTTAATTTTTTGTTTAACTTATTTGGGGGTTATAAAGATTGTAATTTTCTATTGATTTTTGTTTGTTTACGTTGAAGAGAAGGAGTAGGTGTTGTTGGAATTCAGAGCTTCAATAAATTTTCTTCATTGATGGCAATTTTTTAAGGAACTCATCTCTATTATTTGTCATCCGCAGTTTAATACTACGGAGCCTAGAAAACTAATTTTTTTTTTGAATTTGTCCAATACGACCTAGTTTCCCAATTGGCAGTCATATTTAGCATTCTTAGTTTAATACTGTGGACGACACTTATTTAAAAACGAGGTCGTTTCCCAATTGGCCAACCATACCTAACGTCTAAAATTTAATACTGCAGACGGGGTACTTTTACAAGGAGGGTATTTTGGATATTTTTTTGTTCGCATTATTAAAGTGTGGAATACTATATCAATAATTCGATATTCGGATGGACTCTCAAAATTTGTTGTAAGGATAATCTTAATTTGATAATGTTAGTGTAATGGAGTTGCATGGTTCATCCCACACCAATTCATCACACACATGTGTAGACTAGCCCAATAAGCATGTTGAACTATCTCCTTACCTAAAAGGTTAACCTATTAGCTAGGTTGAGGGTCCAACATACTTATTAACCCATCTATACTCTTGAATTTATCTGATGTGGAATTCATATGAAATATCCCGACAGTTAGCTATGGATCAATTCTTATATATATATATACACACACACACAACAACCACTACAAGGAAAAGCCTTATTTTCGACGGAATTTTCCCTAAAAAATAATCCTATTCAGTCAAAAATAGGTTATTTTTGACGAAATATTCTGTCAGAAATTCGGTCATATATATACGCGTCGAAGATAACATCCGTCACAAATTCCGTTGTACCTATCTTATCTTCGATGAATTTATCTCCGACAGAATTTCATCGAAAATAAGCTATTTATGACTCAATAAATAGGACGAAACTTTCCACCGAGTATAATATTCCTTTTTTTAGACAAAAATATTCCCTCGGAATTAAAATTTACTGGTATTTATTAAAAATGGCTAATTATTAAATCTTACGAAATTTATACCTTATTCCATCGGAATTAACTATTTTTTTTAAATGCAGATTTGAAAAGTGCAGTTTCCATATGTTTAAACCCATTTATGTACCTGTATCCTGTCACAACCCAATAAACAGTAATATAAACATGTATCTCACATTCAAATATTCAACGTAGCGCTAAAAATGATAGCAACACATCCAGTAAAACGTAATCTACTAACTGATTATCATAAGCACTACTGAGCTAACAATTACAAATATAAGTTAATGTTCCATAAATGATAAACAATATAATTTATAATACTTATACAAACGCAATTAGACACTACAATATATACAAATGTTCTACAATACTTATACAGACGCAATTAGACACTACAATATATACAAATGTTCTACAATAATATGAATATAAATAAACTATAAACTAGTAAAAGTATCATCATCGGGTGGAGGTGAACGACACTGCTCTGGTGTATGGAAATCAGTGTCGTCCTCTTGCTCGTCATCGTCAGTCTGCTCGCCATTGCCACCCTGTTAATAGAATCAAAAATATAAATCATTAGTTCGCATATATATATATATATATATATATGTGTGTGTGTGTGTGAAAGAGAGAGAGGGAGAGAGAATTAACAAGCTAGCCTTAATTGAAAATAATATAAGCAATAAGAATACTTGAGTAGGCGGGGGCGGACGAAAAAGCCTCCTCCCAGAGGGTAATCACCATCCGGAGCATCTCGCCACTCCAAGCATCGAACTGCTCCCGCGGTAATCTCGTACTCTCTGCGGAGGCCCCTGCTATAATATCCTAAGCAATCTGGTGAAGACGAGAACTGGTAGGCAACTGCTGACGCTGAAAGACCGAATTGGTACGAAACCTATCCGCACGGCCCCTATCAACCTCTGGAAGATCTCGTCATCCAAGCCATCGCCCTTATGAGATGGTCCGACATGTGCTCTCGGACGCTGGCGCTGGCTGAAGCCTATAAAAAGATATAAATTTGATTACTAATAATAATTTATATAATGTGATAAATTTTGATAATTTCGTGACAAATAAAAAATATTACCTCCAGGAAGTGTATATGCTGGTATCCTCGGCAGACCCAACACTCGATATCTTTCGGTACTGCTAGTAGGGGGATCCTGAGACGCGACCCATAGTCCCAACTCCTCATCCCGATCCAATACAATATCGGGAAGAGGGATTGCAGAATCTAACGGCTCAGAACCCCTCCTAATAGCCTCCAACTCAACTATACGCTCATCCCAAAGCCTTTAAAATCGGTCATGTAATTTATTTTGTATACGTATGTTAATTATATCATTTTATTTATGATTGAATATTACTAAAAGCTAAATAGTAAGATGAGTTTTACCCGTATAGCTAAAGTTGTCTGAGACAAAGCACGCTCGACCTTAGGCGTGTGGGCTCGATCCCAAAACTCTAAAATGGTAGGATCTCGGCCCAAGGTGTTCCTCAAGGCCTAATAAAAACATTCATAAAATAGGTATTAAGTATTTGTGTGAGAACTTGATAACTAAATAACTAAATACAACGCACTTACCGTCTTCGCCTCCTCAAACGACTGAGAACCAGTGGTGTGTACTATTCGGAGCTGACCACGGTTCTTCTTCACCTGCTCAGACTTTTTCTTGAAGTCATCAGCATCCCAGTGTGCACACATAGCCTCCCAGGCTAAATCGGAGACTATGCAGGGCTGATAATCTCTGATGGTGGTCCTGGGCTGGTGCTCAACTGCCCGGGTTGCCCACTGTCTCATCTCATACAGCCAGCCGGAGTAATTCACAGCGACATGATGTTCAATCACATTGTCGCCAGCTGACTAAGAGATGCTCGGGTCAAATCTATAATAAACCTACAACAAAAGTTTTAAAATTAGGAAAAATTGATTTCGTCATCCTAATACAACTATGTAGTAATTAATATAATATGCTTAACTTACGTGGAAGACGGTCTTCATAAAAGTGGCATCGTACCGCGCATACTGGCTGAACTGCATGCACCCTCTCTGGAGATGCGTCAAACAGATCGCTTGTAGGGTGTGCTTAGCCACCAGGTCTAGTATACTACCGAAAAAATATAACAATATGTGTTATGTGAATTATGTTTTGCAATAACTGACAGAAATATTACCAATATATTAACACTTACTGTCCAAAAGTGACATCAACCGGTACTGTAAATGGCACTGCCGGTGGACGACCAAAGATACCGAGGTTCATCCCTCGGTGTCATTGACGAGGTGCATCTGTAATAATTATATTTAACCGAGTTAATAAACATAAACTAATGCAGCTTGAGATATATTTAAATCCTAGCTAAGATAACTTACTAACGCCCGAAGAAGAGCCTCCATCATGGCTACCGTCTCCAGTACCGGATCGCCCACCACCTCGACGACCTCCACCGCTATTTCTAGCCATGAATATCCTACTGCAATAACCAAATTGGTATATTATGAATATGAAAGGTTTAACAATATGTGGTATGTACTAATATGAATGATCATTTTTAATTACGTACATCATCAAACCCATAAGAATCAACGTGTATGTGACGCCCCCAAAATAGGTATACATCACCTATTCTGAGTTGTCAATACATGGTACAGAAACAACTACAACTTTATTATTACAACAGTAAAACTGTGAGTTTGAATACAAATATTATCTTCTAGACAATATCTATACTCAAATAAATCCTCATCACATTTATTGATACATTATTTTACAAAAATGGTGAGGACTACTAAACAATCCTTTCTAAAACCTTCATTCCATACCCAGACTCATACTCGCTTATATTCTCGCCTCCACGAGAAAAATGGAACAAAAAGGAAAAGGTGAGCTCAACTAGCTCAAGTAAAGAATATTATGACTAAGATAATATACAACAAATTACCGTTAGTCTTCAACAGGGAAAAATTTAATAGAATACTGATAGACAACAAATTTTAAATCAATATTCGCAGAGGAAATAATAATTCATTAGAAGAGTTAAGTAGAGAATGCAAACTACTATCTTCTATGTATGAATTTAAAAGTTCATCGTCTATCTTTTATCCCTGTAACAACAATCCATAAACATCTGGAATCAAATATTCATCTTTGCACTACAGGCCAAAGATATTCATCGATTGGTCGTGTTCATTTAAACACTGTTCATCTTTACACTACAGGTGCCAAAGATATTCTTCAGAAATCATTCATCTTTGCACTCTGGGCCAAAGATATTCAATAATATCATCATTTAAGACCGAGGATGATGAAAATATTTTTAAAGAAATGAATCCAAAGTGAAACAAAATGACAAGGATCAAGGATTAAGGATTCGTACTTTATTTTATCCACGTCCAAAATAACTCAAAAATAATCACAGTGGTGTAAAATTCAAGAATGATCAAAACATGGATACAATCAAAGCTAGTATCCGTAATAGATATTTTAGACGAAAAGAAGAAATTTTATTTTTCGATGAATAGTGTCGATATCGTGAATAGTCTTAAGTATACGTGAATAAGTAACTCACACCAAAAGATAGAAATTCCACAAAAAAAATTTCACGCTTCATGAATAGTACTCGTGAATAAGAACTCGTGAATAGTAACTCATGAATAGTAACTCGTGAATAGTAACTCATGAATAGTAACCCGACATGAAAAAGTTCCAAATTTGATAAAAACTTCAGATCAATATTTCAACATAATGATATTGAAGAAATAATATCATTACGAAAAAATAATATCCCTTACCTCAAAGAATCAATTGCTTGAGGAAGGAAAGATCTAAGTGATCTTTGAATGAAACTTGTCTTGAACAAAGAACTCTCAAAGTATCTAAATACTCACAAAATACGCTCAATAATATAGAGAGAAGAGAGAAAACTTTGTTTACGGTGTGATTTTCAATTCTAACTTAGCCCTCTATTTATAGGAAAATGTTAGCCCGTAGAAGGCAGACTTGACTCAACTGACCGATGGCTTTACTCGCTACTATTGCCACCCACCACATTTGAAATAAAATTAAGCACATTTTTTACCAACCACAAGTGGGGCCCACTCAATTCTAGAATTTTCCACCAAAATCAATTATAACCCTACTTCAGAATCGGACACCTCTTAAAATTCATAACAAATCATTCATGCATTTTTAACGGTTCAAAATTTGTGGACATATACTCAACTTATGTATGTATAACATACCCAAAAATTACCACAATCCAACGGTGGATTAAAAATTATAACCCCATAATATATCTCAAAACCACGATTTGATTTTTAATACCTCCAATCCGATAAAATACCGATAAAACACCTCAACAATAATTTCTTCATTTATAACCACATAAATAAATCCATCATTTATATCCACATAAAATAAATATTTCTTTATCATATGAATCAATAATTAATTATTCACAAATAATATTATGTAATCACAATTATGACAACCAAAGTAGTTCCTCAGAAAGAGGGGCTTTCAATAAGGATCTCTCCTTCTTGGCGCTTGCAATTAGGTGACCAAACCTCTCCTCGATGTAACTTTCTAGACATTGCCAATAATGCTATCTAATAATATTATTTAAATAATATGAATTATTGATCGATAATGGAGATAATGTAAAGTGACAATTATTGAACAACAATAATATAAAATATCAACGCAGCAATTATTGAATCAATAAAATAAAATATTGAGCAAGTAATTCTCGTGAAAATTATTGAGTAAAGTGCCTTCTTACGTAAGGATCAATAATTCAACAAATCTTTGTAATACTGGTGCTACATCTTTATGCAAACCACGCCAGACATCGTGTATTTTAACCAAAGGTATTCCAACAAATCTTAATGGTAACAACTACGCCGTTATTTTTAACCAACTTATATTTGTCGTTTTCTTCAACCAATCGCTTTCCGTTATGGGGCCCACACATGGGCTGCTTGGCAAATGCATTTAATATTCCCGACGAGACGAATATTCCTCGACCAACCGAATATTCCCCGACAACAATGAATATTTTATAACCACTTGCTTATTTTGAAATATTTGCGTATTTAACCCCTAACTATCCACATTAATCAAATCAACCCTTACTATTTCAAAATTAGAGAAAATTAAATTTCATTAATAATAAGTTGGGGTCTTACAGTGTATATCATTCTCGGATTTGGTATCTTCCTCATCCTCAGTTTCGAGATCAGTTTCTCATAGAAAAAGAAGTGAGACGTTCTGTGAGAACTACCCATATGAGGAATTCGAAGTGGTGAGAAGCTGTGTATGTCATGGATTGGACCTATATAGGGAGTATAGGGTTTCGGCACATAAAACGCAGCAAAAATAAATAATTGAAAGACAATTGCGAAACCCTAATACAGGATCCATCGGAAAAAACAAATTAATTCAATGGTTAGAAATTATACCGATTATTAAAGCTAGAATCGATGCGGTAGAATCTCCAATGCAATTTAAACAAACTGCGTCTCTACGGTATCCACACGAACGCCCCGCGAATCGTCGTACGATCTACAAAAAAAAGGAACTACGGTACTAGCCACCAAGGATGAGGATTTTTTTCAAAACTGTTTATGTTAGGTTTGTAATATTCGTAAACGCAATCAAATTGCATAAAATAAGCGGAAACGTGAAAAATCAGAGTTTTAAAATTTTACAAACCATATACTCGGACCGTCCTTTATGCACAATTATTAATTAAACGAAAAGATAAAGAACAAGAATCATACCCTTGAAGATCCGAGCTTTCTCAAGTACAAGTTCACCTCCAATCCTTTTCGCGTTCAACTTGAATCCATCGGGTTTGGTTCCTTCCTTTGATCAACGTTAGCCACCCAAGTGTTTGGCCTCTAGAGGTGATCCACCAAGGAAGAAGAAAAATTCAAGAAGATGAGTGTTTTGCAAAACCCTAGTTTTTCTATCTCTCATAGAAAGGGAACGTACTCTCCAATAATTGGAATCACGTATGTTGTGAAAAAGTCAACAACAACTCTACACCCATAATAAGACTCCTCTTATTTATAGATGTGGGCAACCCTCCTTAACAATTAAGAAATTGGGTTTTATTTTAATTAATTAAAATCATTTAATTAATTAGCCTCCTAATCTTATTAGGAATAAAAGAGAGTACTAATATTAAATTAATTTCCAACTCTTTAGAAATTAAAATAATAATAATTGTAATAATATTAATAAGACTCCTCTTATTAATTTATATATTTAATATTTTTAAAATATTAAATAATAAATATTAAACTATTTAATTTATTCTATCACCATAGATTAAATTAAACACACTTAACATATTATTACGATTATGTCATTAACTTCTTAAATAATTATTCTTCCTTTTATGGTGTGACCCTTTAGGTTCTCCATATTAAACTGGTTGTGAATAAATCAATTAGAACAATTCTAATCTTATTTAAATAAATAAATTAAAATATTAATTTATTTAAATAAATAATATTTATTCTACAATAGGGATAAGCCTCTCTAGCGATCAATGACTTTCCAGATAATTTAGATTTCAATATTAATCATAAAAGAACCTTTGAGTAAATAGTTACCGTACAATTCAATCCTTCCACCATACAATGTCTCAATTAAATATAAGACATGCAATTATTGTCAAGTCTTATTTTATTTAATTATATGTATTTCGACTCTTAAATGCACAACTCCAAATAATGCAAATTAGAAACTCCTTTCTAATTTCATTCTGCCTTGGCCAAGGACTACTGAGTTGTCATTTATCTAATCACATATGACATTTCTCTTCTTTTACTAGAAGTGGTAGATTCTTTATTGATCATATATTATCTCCATGTACAACTTATTATACCCAAGCATACCCTTTGATATACCCTAAGGATCTTAAGGAATAAGTCAAAGTATAATTCATCATACACAAGATACTATAATGATCTCAAATCCAAAGATCACTTATACTACTATCACTACAGGAATTCCTATTGACAGGCAAGTAAAACTCCATTAGGTATTCCTTAGCGAGCCACGTTAAGTGAACTTATTCTCTAATAAGCACCTACATACTTGCTTTAGTGTCTCCACACAAATGATCATGAGATCAATCATCCTCATCCAATGAGCAAGCAACGTATATACCAATCTATCCGGATTCACTAATCCAAAATTTAGTAATCCAACGATTGGGAACTATTTTAGTTTTAAGCTTTCTAATAATTTAGATCTCATTAGAATGATCATCATCATTATTCTAAAAGCATAGCTTAAAACTATGGGTTTATCACATATTATAAAACAACATCATGTAGATAATTAAAAGCCTTTAATAAATTAATACTTTTTATTAATAAATGAATAAGATTCTTACAAAGTATATGCTTTATCATCAAACATAATTGGCTTGTGTGCATACTACTTTCAAGCTCCCACTTACACTAAAGCCAATCGTCATGGTATCTCACACCCTTCTTCTCTAAGTGACGATTATCCTGCTATTGGATAAGCTTCAGTAAATGGATATGTAATGTTGTTCTTGAGAGTCCACTATCTTTATAGTGATTTCCCATCTTTCAATGATTCCTCTAATCAAATGAAAGTGCCACAACACATGTTTAGATCTAAGATGAGACTTAGGAACTATTCCTAGTTCTGTAATGAACTTATATCCAAACAATCAACTTGCAGCTTCATTTACAGCTATATACATTTTCTTTATCTCTAAGCTAACAACTCTTTCCTGTTTGGAACCTTTCCAATTTCACTGCACCACCGTTCAAGGTAACGCTTTACCTTAAAGTAGATTTTTCTGTCGTCTTGGTCTGTCTGAAAATCTTGAGTATGTTAAGCCTTCTAGTTTTAATTCAGACTCACCATAAATCTTATCACATCCTTAGTGTCGGTTAAGTACTTTAAGATGTTTTTCACTGTCTTACAGTGATCTTCTCCAGAATATGACTGATCAACATCATGTCTCATATATTTCATTGTATACATGATTGTCACTCATGCAATCTCTCTTTTCAGGAGTCTATGGGGACTATTAAGAGAGATACACTCCATGACTCATCAATATGAGACATCTCTTAGAGTTTGCCATGCTAAACGACTTTAACATCAAATGAATATACGTTCGTTGGGTTAAGTCAAGCATCCTATTAAATCTATCTATATAGATTTGTATCCCCAATAACGATACTCTTCCCATATCATTCATGGAGGAATGTTTAGATAACTTTATCTTTACAAATTGTAGCATTGGTACGTCATTCCTTATCCATAGTATATCAACATATAATACTAGAAATGTCATGACGCTCCCACTGACCCTTTTGTACACACTAGGTTCATTCTTATTTTTGATAAATCAAACACTTTTGATTATCTCATCAAAACGAATGTTCCATTTTTGAGAAGCTTGCTTCAATCCATTTTTATGAGTGTCTACAACTTTTACCTCATCGTATGTAACTGGATCTGTAACGATCGAGAAATTTGTAATTTAATTTAAATATTTATTGAATTAAATAAATATTTTAGGTAATTTATTTATTGAGGAAAATCATTAATTGATGAATTGTGGTGAATTAATTTAGTAACTAAATTGATTAAGGCTAATTAAATTGAGTAATGATAATTTTATTTGAAGGATTTAATTTAAGAAAATAATTAAATTAAATCAATTGCTTAATATTTAAGAAAATAATTAAATTAAATGAATTGTTTAATTTAAAGGAAATAAATAGATTAAATAAAGTGATGTTTCTAATTTATTAATTAAAGTAGATATATAATTATTTATTATTCATAAATGTAATTATAATATAAATTATTTTAATTACCATTACAAGTTATTTAAATTAATTAAGCTAAAGTTATTTCATTAACTAAATGTGTGACAAGTGAAACTATATAATAAAAATATTATAAAAATAATCTATTATGAAAATTTTGTGTAACCAAACAAAGCCTTGTGGCTTTTGGTTAATATAACTGCCAAAGACGCTTGGCTTAATAAACTAATAATCACGATTATCAGTGTTTAAGCGCTCAGTGGATTATTTCACGTATTATTTTTCTAAGGCTTACTAGATAACAGAAAGAAAGAGAGAGAGAGAGAGAGAGAGAGAGCTTGGTGAGAATTGCAGAGAATTGAGAGTGGAATCAAAAAGGAGAAGGATTGAGAGGGAATTTTCTATCAATTTTGCCATCACACAATCAAAGGTTCAAGGTATAAACTATTTCTATTTTTACTTTTAGTTTGGTGGTATATATATATATATATATATATATATATATATATATATATATATATCTTTTGGTATGATTTTGGAAATCACGTGAATTGTGGTAGATATATGTGCATATAGTTTTGCAAAATCTATTAATCATCACGTATACTTGATACTTGTTGGTCAAATTCGTGAGAAATTGGGTTGTAGGAAGAAAAAGTAATTAACAGTGTTCATATTTGAAAAATGGATTTAGAAAGTACAAAAGTTGATACTCTATATGTGTTGTAATCAATAATTTGTTAATGGATTATGTTAATATGTTAAGAAACGAAAGCGGCGTAGTTCAAATTATGTCAATTGGTTAAGAAATGAATTCGTGGTGATCGAATTCGTTAAAAGTTTCAAAAATAAAGAAATTTGGAAAAACTATGGTTTTGATTCTTCAAATTTGTGTATATATGATGGTTGTGTAGTTAGAATGATGAATAACATGCTTAACTATGATATTACAAACTTTTAGATGTTGAAGTGTGGTGAATTTCTGTGGAATTGGGATTTTTGGCCTATAACAGAGTCTAAGTTCGTCTTTTGTAAAAGCTGAATCGACAAGGCATGCGCAGCTTTATGCGTCTGCACGGAGATGTTGCGTGTGGGAGACAGTATCTTGGTGGGTGCGCGATATTATCCAGTGTAAAACTGGCGCGACCGCGCCAGTACCTAGTCACAGACAGTAAAGTCTGCTACTTCTGTAGACTTTGGACATTCATTATAACTTGGCTTAATGATTATGTTAATGTGTCAAATGTGTAATAACAAGGTTAAAACAGAAACGTATCATGTGGGCAGTCACCCTAAAATGTAAAGTTAGTAAGTTGTGAAAATGATATGTGTGATTTAAGAAACTCATTGGTCAATGAGTAAGTGTTATGGAATGTACACTTGTGATTCTGAAATATGTATAGTAAGATAAGACTTGTTCTAAAAATTAACAAGTTTAGCTAGAATTAGGTGTTATTTTGTAAGTGGATGTTAACATGTCTAATAGATATTGTGATTCCACTAAAATGTGTAGGTAAACATGAGTTTTAATAGTATAGCTTACACTTGAGGCAAGTTTTCTAACTCTACCTTGTAATTATTGAGCAAGTTTATTTACCCTATCTCAATTACAATTACGCCTGTTTCATAGCTATGCTATTTTTAAGTCAAGCAATCTATTTATTCCTAAATTTTACATTGAAGTTAAGCAAGCCTATTGATTCTATCTAGTGTATGATTGTACAAGCTCTTGTAACCTAATTCGTTACATCGAGCGAGCTTTACTTTCTTTATTATCATTCGAAGCATATGATTGTTCTAATACATTAATTCAAAGGAGATTGTTCTAACTCTTTTGAATATAGCACTTTGCATGTATATCATGTTTACTCGATTATATATTGTTGTTATTCGATCTTTGACCTTGATAACCTTGTTCAATTCTATATTGATTATATTAAACCTCCAAGTAATAAACAAACTCTTATTGATTGAACTAGTCTATTACAGAATAGTGTTCTAAAATTCTAGAACCACTGATAAGTTAGTTCCGAGCTAAACTTTCTTTAGTGTGGAAATTCTAAATTCAAACTGAGACGAACAACCCTAACATAGAGGATTTTGTACGTGTAACATTTAGATGTTTGTGCACAATACATGGTACAAAGGGCTGATCCCCCTAAGTACGTTAAGAAGGGTCTGTATAGTCTAAATGACTATTAAGGTTGAGGTATTAATACCTAAATACCGGAGACGTAGTTCGTGGTCTTAAGATCCTCAGATATTAAATTTGAGCTTGTTTTCTATTTTAACTCGTAGAACAAGTTCATTATTGTTCAGCATTTGTTGCTCATTCTCATGTTGTTATCATTGCTACTTCCTATATCAGTGAGCAATTGTTTGCTCACTCTTTCATTTAACACTGCAGCTAAAGTAGAGAAAGTCGATGAGCCATCTACTAGTAAAGGAAAGGGCAAGATGTCCAAGTGTTGAAGACTTATGAGAATTTTTATTTTTAATGAATTATGTTAAAGACTTGTTTTAATATATGATGTATTCCGCAAACTGATGTAATAAATTTAAGGTTAGATTACCTGGGATTGTTTTGAGATGATGTAACCCTTTAATGGGAAAGACTATTGTTAAGTTATTTAAATTATGTCTTTATCCTTTATGATGGGTAGTTAGATGTAATGGTTTTGGATAGTGAGCACCAAATCCTGTGGGAATAGAGTACCTGGATTTGGGGGTGTCACAGGTTGGTATCAAAGCTTTAGGTTATGAACCTTAGGTGGGGAAACCTTAGGAAGTAACCTTTAAGGAAATAGAAAACATAGAGGTGTTAAACTCTTATCTAATTTTTAGGAATGGATTAAGGTATCCATTGAAGCTAAACGATAAAAGACATTATGTGCTATGTGTTAATAACTTATGTGGTCGCGAGTATCGAAAAATGTTAAGTAAAACTTAAAATATTTTGTTGTCAGGATGTCAAATGAAAGAGGATCCAATCCAGGTAGGGAAGCGATACCTCAGATACCTATAGACGATGAACCCCGAGATATTCATGTTGTGCGGGAATAGTTGATCCAGGAGGATGTGCCTGTGACCGATTTCGAGGAGGATAGTTCTGAGGAGATAGAGGAGGATGATGAGGAAGAGGATCCTGAGGAGTTTCTGCCAAACTCCATATCAGCGGAGATGTATGACGCTCTATACGACCGTAACATAGAATTGCAGGATAAAGCTGAGGAGCTGAAGGAGATTGTTGAGATGCATCATGCTTCGATAGAGCAGAAGGATGCGGAGATTCAGGAACTCGACTCATGCCTTGGAAACACGGAGTGGGACCTAGTTCATACAAAGGGTCAGCATGAAGATCTGTTGGCGGTGAACGAGAAGATGAAGACGATATGGAAAATTAAAAGATGACTTCAAAGAGGAATCGACTAAGCGCGTGCAAGAAGCGAGAGGACGCTTGGATGAAGGCGACTCAACGTGCAGACCATGCTGAGGCTAAGGTCCAAGTGAAGAAGGCCAAGATGAACGAGATGGATTACGCTTTTAATTCTGCGATCGATAGGGCCCAGGATCGAGTCTATTATTACCCACCTCAGTTTGAGAATTCGCCGTGGTTCGTGATGGATCACAGAATGGTGTATCATATTATGGAGGAAGAGCGTCAAGAAGCCTTACGACGTCTTAATATGCCTAGATAGAATAAGAGTGATAATAATATGTGGTTAATTATGTGAATAAATAAATTGTGAATCCCTTATTTTGAGATAAATAAAGGGATAGTATGAGTATGTAATCCTGAAACTTGTCTAGTTCAGAAAAGTGAATGTTTATAGCGGTTATGCTATCTTTAACATGTTATAAAATGTTATGAATGAATAAAATATCAAAGTTTATTTGAAATGCTATGTGTTATAGCTTTAATCTTGGAATGTTTAAGTTAAAATTCAAATACCCAAGAAGTTGAGTAATGAACTAATAAGCGTATATTTTAACAGAAGATGCCTCCTAGAAGAAGACAACCACGTCAACAAGCACCTCCTGAGGGGTCTACTAACAATAATAACGAGGCCAACACTAATCCAGTTCAGTAGTTGGTAGCTCTGTTGACGGGTGCACTTGCGAATCAACCGCAAGCTCATGTCACGACCTTTAAGGAATTCAAAGCGGTTGGACCGCCAGAGTTTCAAGGGTCTATGAATCCAGTGGAAGCCCAAACTTGGAACATGGAAATGGAGAAGGTGGTTGACGTTGCTAGAGTTAACGAAGATCAAAAGACTGTGTTCACAACGTTCATGCTAAAGTCTAAAGCTAGCTACTGGTGGCAAGGAGTGATAGCATGGGATAGATTTAAGAAGATGTTCTTTGAAATGTACTTTCCAGTGAGTTCTCGGAATCAGTTTGAAGTCCATTTTCTGGAGTTGAAGCAAGGAACGATGACGGTGCCAGAATATGCTGCAAAGTTTAACGAATTGGTAAGGTTTGCCACTTATCAAGTCAATACTGACGAGCGTAAAGCGAGAAGGTTCGAACAAGGATTGAAACCCTGGCTCTATAGCAAGGTTTCAATGTTTCAGCTAAATACATTTGTGGCTGTACTGGAAAAGGAAATTATCGCGGAAGGTGGAAGCGATGCCTTGATCAAGTACAACCAAGAACAGAAGAAGAGAAAGAATGATAATGAGAATAAGGCTGGTGGAGGTAATGTTGGAAGTAACAGTCAGAAGAGAAAGTGGAGCAAGAATTCGACTGCGGGAGGACAACAAGGAAATCAGCAGAAGAAAAAGTTTGAAGCTTGTGTGACTTGTGGGAAGAACCATACTGGGGTATGTTTAAAGGGAAAGCGGGTGTGTTTCAACTGTGGTCAGGAGGGACACATTGCCCCGAACTATTTTAGTCTGAAGAAAGGAGCATGCTTTACCTGTGGTTCGAAAGATCACATGGCTCGTGATTGTCCTAAGAAGCCAGCAGGAAGTGCAAGTGGTGGAAAAGGAAACAACAACGGTGGTGGTGCATTGACTATCATTGGACCAGCACAGTCAAGCCGACCTATTGCGAGGACTTTCAATATAACCGTGCAAGATGTTATATAGTCTAAGGATGTGGTGTCAGGTATCATTCCGATTAATGGTATTAATGCTTATGTACTATTTGATTCGGGTGCTACTTGTTCATTTATATCCGATGAATTTGCTCAGAACTTCGATTTGCCTCAGGAAGAATTAGAATTTCCCTTAAGCATTGAGATTGCGAATAAGGAAGTGATTCCTGTTAGATTTGTATATAGGAATTATAGAGTGGTTATAAAGGGTCATGAGATGACGGTAGATTTGATACCAATAAGACTTGGTGAATTTGATGTTATACTGGGAATGGATTGGTTATTCAATTACGGAGCAGTAATTGATTGCCAAAGGATGTGTGTTAACCTTATGACTCCGTCAAAGGTTGTGTTCTTTGGCAGCAAGTCACCTCGACAAGCAAGTTGTCTAACGGTGATGCAAGCCAAGAAGTTGTTGAGACACGGATATGTAGGATATTTAGCCTACATAGTCGATACACGAAAGAAGAGTGCAAAGTTAGAATAGATACCGATCATAAAAGAATTTCTGAACGTATTTCCAAACGATTTGCTGGGTCTTCCACCGGATCGACAAATCGAGTTTGTGATTGATTTATTACCCGGAACGACCACAATATCTAAAGCACCATACAGAATGGCCCCGGTAGAGATGAAGGAGTTGATGGTATAATTGTAAGAATTGCTCGACAAGAAGTATATTCAGCCGAGTGTGTCGCCATGGGGAGCACCGATGTTATTTGTGAAGAAGAAAGATGGATCAATGCGGCTTTGCATCGATTATAGAGAATTGAATAAGGCCACGATAAAAAATAAGTATCCATTACCTAGAATCGATGATCTATTCGATCAGTTGAAGGGAACGAGGTATTTTTCAAAGATAGACTTGAGGAGTTGTTATCATCAGCTAAAGGTGAGGCCAGAGGATGTACCAAAAATAGTGTTCAGAACTCGGTATGGTCATTACGAGTTTCTGGTTATGTTTTTTGGTTTAACCAATGCACCTACAACGTTCATGGATTTGATGAATAGGGTGTTTAAACCATTCTTAGACAAAATTGTGGTGGTGTTTATTGATGATATATTGGTATATTCCAAGACCAAAGAGGAACATGTTGAACACTTGAGATTGACGTTGGAGACGTTGAGAAAAGAGAAGTTATACGCAAAATTTTCAAAATGTGAATTTTGGTTAGAACGTGTATAGTTTCTTGGACACGTTATTGATAAGGACATAATTTCGGTAGATCCATCAAAGGTTGAAGCTGTAATAAACTGGGATTAGCCGAAGACACCGTTAGAAGTAAGGAGTTTCTTGGGATTGGCGGGTTATTACAGGCATTTTATTCAAGACTTTTCCAAGATCGCGACTCTGTTGACGAATTTAACTAGGAAGGCAGTTAAATTTGTTTGGACAGAGAAGTGTGAGGAAAGTTTTTGAGAGTTAAAGAAGAGGCTGAGCTCTGCACCTGTGTTGTCATTGGCTGATGATACAAGAAATTTTGTGGTGTATAGTGACGCATCTCATAAAGGACTGGGTGGTGTGCTTATGCAAAACGGCAGATTTATTGCATATGCATCACGACAGTTGAAAGATTACGAGAAAGGGTAC
Organism: Panax quinquefolius; assembly: GCA_020205615.1. Lineage (NCBI taxonomy): Eukaryota > Viridiplantae > Streptophyta > Magnoliopsida > Apiales > Araliaceae > Panax > Panax quinquefolius. The sequence goes on along the minus strand of CM035163.1, from coordinate 41,371,186 downwards.
CCGACTCATGATTTAGAGTTGGCAGCGGTGGTGTTTGCCCTAAAAATTTGGAGACATTATCTTTATGGAGAGAGGTGTGAGATATATACTGACCATAAAAGTCTGAAGTATATCTTTACACAAAAAGACTTGAACATGCGACAAAGAAGATGGTTGGAGCTGATCAAAGACTATGATTGCGAAATATTCTATCATCCCGGAAAAGCAAATGTTGTTGCTAATGCTCTAAGTAGGAAGGGACAGAAGAAGTTAATGTTGTTAACTGCTCAGGAGAAGCTAGTGTCGGAAATGGCTAAAATGGAGTTAGAAATTAAATATCCGACAGAATCCGATGAAAAGTTGTTCCAGATAGGTAACAGTTCCACATTGGTGGATAAGGTGAAAAATGTGCAAATTCAGGATAAAGACTGTAAAAAGATAAAACAGAAGATATCTGAAGGTGAGGAAAACAAATTCAAAATCGATTTAGAAGGGTTACTTCGATTCGAAGGGAGAATTTGGGTTCCGCAAGTACCATAAGTTAAAGAAGAAATTCTGAGTGAAGCTCATAATTCAAGATATTCGATTCACCCTAGGAGTACAAAGATGTACCAGGATCTTAGACATCATTTTTGGTGGCTGAATATGAAGAAGGATGTGGCTGAATGCATGGAAAATGTTTACGTGTCAGAAAGTTAAAGCTGAACATCAAGGGTCAAGCGGATTATTACAACCATTGGAGATACCAGAATGGAAATGGGGGCCTATCACAATGGATTTTGTGGTAGGTCTTCCAACGACTCAGCAAGGTTACGATGTCATTTGGGTGATTATCGATCGATTGACAAAGTCTGCACACTTTTTGCCAATCAAGATTAGATTTACCTTAGATCGGTTGGCCAAACTGTACGTGAAGGAAATTGTTTTAAGACACGATGTACCTGTGTCCATTGTATCAAACAGAGATCCACGTTTCACATCTAATTTTTGGAAAAGATTACATGAATGTTTGGGAACACAGCTAAGAATGAGCACAACGTACCATCCTCAGACCAACGAACAGAGTGAGAGAACCATCCAAACACTAGAGGATATGCTCAGAGCTGTATCATGGATTTCAAGGGTAATTGGGATGATCATCTACCGTTGGTAGAATTTGCTTATAATAATAGTTATCACACGAGTATTGGCATGCCACCTTATGAAGCGTTATACGGTAGAAAATGCAGAACTTCGTTATGCTGGGATGAGGTAGGTGAATGTCTGTTATTGGGTCCAGAATTGGTACAACAGATTGTCGAGATCATCAAGGTTATTCGAGCGAGATTGATGGCTGCACAAGATAGACAAAAGAAATATGCCAATCAGCATGAGAATTCGATGTCGGTAGTTATGTTTTCTTGAAAGTGTCTCCCTGGAAGGGGAAAATTCGGTTTGGCAAGAAGGGGAAATTGAGCCCTAGATTTATAGGACCTTTTGAAGTGCTTCGTCGAGTTGGTGAAGTGGCGTACGAGGTATCTTTACCTCCGGAGTTGGAGCATATTCATAATATTTTTCATATCTCGGTATTGAGGCCATATAAGCCTGATTATAAACATATTATAGAATATGAGCCCTTACAATTTGAGAAAGATTTGTCATATGAAGAAGTCCCTGTTCAAATTATCGACAGAAAAGAGCAAGTACTGAGGAATAAAGTGATACCTTCTGTTAAGGTAGTCTGGAGAAACCACAATGCTGAAGAAGCTACGTGGGAATTTGAGAGCGTTATGATGAAGAATTATCCTCAGTTATTTGCTTAATCTTGTACACCGATTCTGGGGACAGAATCTTGTTAAGGCAGCAGCACCAACACCAGCAACAAATTCTAGGGGAGGAGAACGACCACCAATTGTATGCTTCAAATGCGGAGGGGAGGGACATATCAGTCCAAACTGCATGATGCAGTCCAAAGCATGTTATAATTGTGGAAAAGAAGGTCACCTAGACCGTTTTTATCGTGCACCAAAGTCAAGTCCAGCTGGGATGGTGGCACCAAAGGCGGATACGGACAAAACAAGGTCGGTGGTTTTAAAAAGAGCGTTTTTCGTGACTTCTCAAAAAGCGAGTAACCCGAACAAAGTTAGCATGGGTTAGTTAATTATAAATTCTTGCGAAGTCTATACCTTATTAGATACCAGTTCTACCCATTATTTTATCTCTCTTGCTTGCGTTCGACGTTTAAATTTGACCCCAGAGAAGTTAGACTTTGACTTATTGGTTGAAACTTCGTTAGTAGAAACCTTCGTTACCTCCATTATTTATAAATCTTGTTGATTTAAATAGACACTTTCACGTTACCTGTCGATCTTATCTCTTTGAAGATATTTGCCCTTGATGTGATTTTAGGAATCGATTGGTTAACTACTCATCATGCCAAAATTGATTATTTTTGTAAGGTTGTTAGCTTTCATATTCCTAACCAAACTGTTATGTGAATTCAAGCAACCAAACCACTAAAGTCAATCACTATTATATTAAGCCATTAGTAAAGAGCCCCGATCCTTTCGTTGTTGACTTCCTTATGTGGAATGCACCGAAGCCAGACTTTCTTTAGGCAACGTCGTGAATGACGATGGCAAGTTGATAGGTATCAATGTTACGTACTATCCAAGTCTTGGATGAGAGTCACAGTTTTGAATGATATTTCTATTGTCAATAAATTTCCTGACGTATTCTTGAAGACTTCTTAGCCTACCCCTAGAGCGTGAAATCAAATTTTGTATTGACCCCAGTACAAAACCCATTTCTAAAACTCTCAAATATTTCTTCACCTAAAATGAGCGTATAATGTGCCAAGGACGTTGGCTCGAGCTGTTGAAGATTACGACTATACCATTCAATATCATCGTGGAAAAGCGAAAGTGGTAGCTGACGCGTTGAGTAGAAGATCGTATGTGGTTACGAGTGTGACGTTGTTAACACAAAAACCCATTTCGTATAACTTCCAAATGATGAAGATAGAGTTAAAGACTCTAGGGACCCACATGTTGATATCAACTATACGAGTAGAATCGACTTTAATCGATAAAGTTAAAGGCCGCTCAAGCTACACACCCGGAGCTGATGAATGTGAAGAAGAAGGTTCAAGAGGGCGTTATTCTAGAAGAAGACTTGATGAAGAGAGGAAATCTCAACCCTTGATTTTATTGGTCTATTTGAAATCCTCGATCGAGTAGGAACTGTGGCCTATAGACTCGTTTTACCAACAAGTATGTCACGTGTTCATAACGTTTTTCACGTATTGATGTTACGTAAATATGTGGATGACCCAAACCACATTATTGAATTAGAATTAAACGAGATAGCAGAAGATTTAACGTATGAGGAGTTACATGTTAAAATCTTGGATAAGAATGATCATATTCGACACTCAAAGGTTATACCTCAAGAGTTAGAATCTGAAATGAAGTCAAGGTATCCTCACCTCTTCGGCATACCACGTACGTACGTAAATTTCGAGGGCAAAATTTCATAAGGAGGGGAGATTGTAAGACCCCAAATTTTTTTAAGTGAAAGTATTCAATTTTCCTTTAATTATTATGTTATTTCGTAAATGGTTAAATTGATAAAAGGTTAAAGTTAAGGGTGATATGTGAAAATTTTGCAAAGTATGCAAGTTGTTATAAAATATTCGTTTGGTCGGGAAATATTCTTTTTGTCAGGGAATATCCGTATGATGGCACAATCATTAGTGGACCCCACAACGAAAGTATTGTCATAGTTAGAAAATGACAGAATTATCATTTTATAAAAATAACGATGAAAGTGTTACCGTTAAAACTGTTGAACTACCCCGTTGTAAAAGTACAGTAATACGTGTGGTTGCATAGTAGCACGCGGTATTGATTATTGCTGCTTAAAGTCACTCAGTTATACTTAATTATTGCTACAGTAATTGTTGTATCATATCTCTCATAATATTGATTCAATTATTATCACAGTATCATCTGTATAATATGTTATATTATTAAATTAATAATTGAGACGACAAAGTTATTCATATTATTATTTGCAATATTGACAATGTCTAGAAGTTCTGTCAAGGAGAGGTTTGGTCACTTAATTGCACGCCAATAAGGAGAAATCCTTATCGGAAAGCCCCCTCTTTCTTAGGAATGACTTGGTTGTTAAATATTGTGAGTTATAATATTAATGATGAATAAGTTCGTGTTGATTAAAGATGAGATTGATAGTTCCATTGTGTTGGGATTATTAGTGTTAGTGGAAATTGACATTTATTTTGATAATAATTGATGTCTGAAAGTTATACTGACCAATCGGGTAATTAATCGGATAAATGAGCAATTAATTGCTATTAATTCACATGATTATAACTATTTGTTCACATATGTGTACTATTGATTCACATTCATGTACTATTAGGGGAGGTGGTGCAAGATTGATAATACTTGCATGACTAAGTTAAAAATGGAGGTATAGATGAAGGTACTATACTGTAATTAGTTTTTTCATATGATTATACTATTAAGCACATGAATGAACTATTAATTCACATTATTTACTATTAGGGGAGGTGGTGCAAGTTTGATAATACTTGCAGGACTAAATTAAAAATGAAGAAAAAGAGGAAGGTATTATACTATAATATTTCGAGCCCCAAAACGTGCAATTATCGAAACTATATTTTCCTATAAATAGAAGTTTATTCTTCCTTCATTTCTCACCAATTCACTAAGTCTCACAAGAGCAATTATTATAGAGAGAAATTATAGAGAGAAAGAAGAAGAGAAGTCTGCTACCTCACTATTCTAGTATCCAGTCTTTTTCTGAGGTAATGGGTATTATTTCTTTCATATTCATGAAGAGAGTTATTTTTTTCAATACTCGTAAGGGTTGTTATTCCATTCTTTATTATTCTGTTGGAATAACCTGTTTATGTGGACTACCGCATGCCTGGTGAATTCTTCTATTATTTCATTCCTTATTATTCTGTTGGAATAACCTGTCTGTGCGGACTACCGCATGCTTGGTGAATTCTTTTGTTATTCCATTCTTTATTATTCTGTTGGAATAACCTGTCTGTGCGGATTACCGCATGCCTGGTGAATTCTTCTGTTATTCCATTCTTTATTATTACATTGGAACAACTGCTCTACACGATTACGGCATGCATGGTGAATTCTTACATTATTCCATTCTTTATTATTCTATTGGAATAACTCATACATGTGGACTCATCAGTATGCATGGTGAATGACCCTTCGTATTCATTCTTTATTAAATTGTGGAAATGATCTGTCTATGTGGATTACCGCATGGCGGATGAAAATCCATTTGTAGTTTCGTATATTCTATTATACTCGTATGAGATATCATTTCTTTTGTACTCGTCATGAAATATCGTTTTCTTTAGTATTTTTCTTTTATGAGTTACTATTCACGGGTTACTATTAACCCAGTTACTATTCACTCTAGTATTATTCCCTCGGGTATTCGGGGCACTTTTTGTGTCGGAGTACTATTCACGAGTTACTATTCACGGGTTACTATTTACCCGATTACTATTCACTCTAGTATTATTCACTCGGGTATTTGGGACACTTTTCATGTCGGGTACTATTCATGAGGTACTATTCCCGAAGTACTATTCATAGGGTACTATTTACGGGGTACTATTTATCCAAAAAATACATTTCTTTTCTGTCCAAATTATTTTTGGTACATGAATATTATTCTTGAATTTTACTCCTCAAAGCAGTATCATGTTGACAATTTGAACGTTATTGAATTCTGGATAAATTAAATTATAAATCTTTAAAATTTATCCTTGTTATTGAATTATTATGTCAATGTCATCATCCTTGTGCTTATATTGTGATGAATGTCATCTTTGGCTTACGTGCATAGATGGACTTAGTATGATTATGACCAGGGATTATTCGGTATAATCATAACCGTAATGTAACGAATGATGTGGTAAAAGTCCTCATTGGCCTGTAGTTTATTGATGGACAGTTGTTGGTATGATTATGACCAGGGATTATTCGGTATAATCATGACCATTGATGATTACATGAATATCCTTGGTCGTGGTGCAGGGATGATTCGATTTTATTTATTAAGATGAGTCTCAGTGACAAAGTTGATGAAAAACTTTTTAAATCATAGAAGATAGTAGATTTTATGCTCTACTTGACTCTTTAATGGATTGCTTATTAAGATTGCAGATTGTTGATCTAAACCTTGTTTGTCTATTGTATTCTATCGGTTGTTATCTTGTTGAAGGCTAAGGATAATTTATTCTACATTATTTTAGTCAAAATATTTCTTCTTTGGGCTAGTTGAGCTCACCCTTTCTTTTCACCGTTCTCTTTGAAATGAGAATATAAATTTGGGACTAGTCGGGGAGCGGAGTGACGGTCGGATGATAGCATTAGTAGTCCTCACTATTCTGTTAAATAGTGTGATAATAAATGTAATGAGGACTCCATTGAGAGTGGATATTGTCTAGAAGGCAATGTTCTTGTTTAAACTCTCAGCTATGTTTTGTCGTATATTACACGACAGTTGTATAATTAAGTTTGTATTTGATTTTTGTACCATGTATTTGACGACTCAGAATGGGTGATGTATACCTATTTTGGGGGCGTCACACGTGACAAGTGAAACTATATAATAAAAATATTATAAAAATAATCTATTATGAAAATTCTGTGTAACCAAACAAAGCCTTGTGGCTTTTGGTTAATATAACTGTCGAAGACACTTGGCTTAATAAACTGATAATCACGATTATCAGTGTTTAAGCGCTCAGTGGGTTATTTCACGTATTATTTTTCTAAGGCTTACTAGATAGCAGAGAGAGAGAGAGAGAGAGAGAGAGAAAGATATATTGGTGAGAATTGCAGAGAATTGAGAGTGGAATCAAGAAGGAGAAGGATTGAGAGGGAATTTGCTATCAATTTTGCTATCACACAATCAAAGGTTCAAGGTATAAACTATTTTTATTTTTACTTTTAGTTTGGTGGTATATTTATATGTATATATATATATATATATATCTTTTTGGTATGATTTAGAAATCACGTGAATCGTGGTAGATATATGTGCATATAGTTTTGCAAAATCTGATAATCATCATGTATACTTGATACTTGTTGGTCAAATTCGTGAGAAATTGGGTTGTAGGAAGAAAAAGTAATTAACAGTGTTCATATTTGAAAAATAGCTTTAGAAAGTACAAAAGTTGATGCTCTATATGTGTTGTAATCTACAATTTGTTAATGGATTATGTTAATATGTTAAGAAAAGAAAGCGGCGTAGTTTAAATTATGTCAATTGGTTAAGAAACGAATTCGTGGTGATCGAATTCGTTAAAAGTGTCAAAAATGAAGAAATTTGGAAAAATTATGGTTTTAATTCTTCAAATTTGTGTATATATGATGGTTGTGTAGTTAGAATGATCAATAACATGCTTAACTATGATATTACAAAGTTTTAGATGTTGAAGTGTGGTGAATTTCTATGGAATTAGGATTTTTGGCCTATAATGAGTCTAAGTTAGATCTTACTCAGAAAGCTGAATTTGATGCGTTGTCAGCTTGGTATTTATTGCTTATATGGTATGCCGCTTATTATCCGATGTAAAACTAAGCGAGCGGCCGCCAAGACTCCGATACGCAGACAGAAAATCGCTTCTTCTGCAGACTTTGGACATTCATTATAACTTGGCTTAATGATTATGTTAATGTGTCAAATGTGTAATAACAAGGTTAAACAAAAACGTATCATGTGGGTAGTCACCCTAAAATGTAAAGTTAGTAAGTTGTGAAAATGATATGTGTGATTTAAGAAACTCATTGGTCAATGAGTAAGTGTTATGGAATGTACACTTGTGATTCTGAAATATGTATGGTAAGATAAGACTTGTTCTAAAAATTTACAAGTTTAGCTAGAATTAGGTGTTATTTTGTAAGTGGATGTTAACATGTCTAATAGATATTGTGATTCCACTAAAATGTGTAGGTGAACGTGAGATTTAATAGTATAGCTTACACTTGAGGCATGCTTTCTAACTCTACCTTGTGATTATTGAGCAAGTTTATTTACCCTATCTCAATTACAATTACGCCTGTTTCATAGCTATGCTATCTTTAAGTCAAGCAATCTATTTATTCCTAAATTTTACATTGAATTTAAGCAAGCCTATTGATTCTATCTAGTGTATGAATGTACAAGCTCTTGTAACTTAATTCGTTACATCGAGCGAGCTTTACTTTCCTTATTATCATTCGAAGCATATGATTGTTCTAATACATTGATTCAAAGGAGATTGTTCTAACTCGTTTGAATATAGCACTTTGCATGTATATCATGTTTACTCGATTATATATTGTTGTTATTCGATCTTTGACCTTGATAACCTTGTTCAATTCTATATTGATTATATTAAACCTCCAAGTAATAAACAAACTCTTATTGATTGAACTAGTCTATTACAGAATAGTGTTCTAAAATTCTAGAACCACTGATAAGTTAGTTTCGAGCTACACTTTCTTTAGTGCGGAAATTCTAAATTTAAACTGAGACGAACAACCCTAACATAGGGGATTTTGTACGTGTAACGTTTAGATGTTTGTGCACAATACATGGTACAAAGGGCTGATCCCCCTAAGTACGTTAAGAAGGGTCTGTATAGTCTAAATGACTGTTAAGGTTGAGGTATTAATACCTAAATACCAGAGACGTAGTTTGTGGTCTTAAGATCCTCAGATATTAAATTCGAGCTTGTTTTTTATTTTGACTCGTAGAACAAGTTCATTATTGTTCAACATTCATTGTTCATTCTCATGTTGTTATCATTGCTACTTCCTATATCAGTGAGTAATTGTTTGCTCACTCTTTCATTTAACACTGCAGCTAAGGTAGAGAAAATCGATGAGCCATCTACTAGTAAAGGAAAGGGCAAGATGTCCAAGTGTTGAAGACTTATGAGAATTTTTATTTTTAATGAATTATGTTAAAGACTTGTTTTAATATATGATGTATTCCGCAAACTGATGTAATAAATTTAAGGTTAGATTACCTGGGATTGTTTTGAGATGATGTATCCCTTTAATGGGAAAGACTACTGTTAAGTTATTTAAATTATGTCTTTATTCTTTATGATGGGTAGTTAGATGTAATGGTTTTGGATGGTGAGCACCAAATCCTGTGGGAATAGATTTTATGGAGTCTTGGGGCCTTTGAAACCTTTTCACATAAGCTGGACAACCCCTTATTTTAACATACTTAAGATTAGGAATCCTCCCTGTCCATAAATTTTATGGAGTCTTTGGGCCGGATTTTGAGGTTAACTTTTCGTAGATATGCAGCCATTTCTAGGGCATGACCCTAAAATGATACTGGAATGTCGGTAAAATCATTATGGACCGTACCATGTCCAACAAGGTATGATTTTTCCTTTCAGATACATCAATCAATTATTGCGTATTAGGAGGCGTCCATTATGAGAAAACCATTTGAGATGATCTAGAAACTTATTGCACAAGTATTTATTCCTTGATCAGATCAAAGAATCCTAATACTTTGCCAATTTGTTTCACTTTTGAATTCTTTGAACATTTCAAATAATTCACACTTGTATTTCAACAAATACACACATTCAACTCTTTGAATGATCATCTCCTTTTCTTATACTAGTTTGTTCAATTTGCAAAATAATTTTTACGTAAGTCAAGTACACAAAATCCATTAAGTAATATTTCAGTTTTATACAAAATATTATTATTATAAATAGAACAACAATTGCTCCTAAATATAATACCAAAGATTTCATTATCTAACAACAAAATGGAAATAATGTTTCTAACGAGAACGGAAATATAATAACAACTTATTAACTTAATAGATTTTCCTGTAAGATGTGCTAAACTATAAGTTTATATGGCTAATGCAGCAACCTTTGCTTCATTTACCAGACATAGGATTACTTATCCTTTGTTTAGCTTTCTACTTCTGCTTGGTCCCTTTATAAATCTATATTTATGATAACCAAAGCCGGTATCCAATACCCAAGTAGAATCTTGACTTAAAGAAAAATTTATTTCAAATCATGAACAAAATTGTATTTGTAACCGAAACTTCACTAAGCTTCTTCTGGTTAGCCTCTGCAAAATGTTTCTTGTAGTTTCTTTCTAGTGTCCAGGCTTATTGCAGTGGAAGCAAACTCCTTTGCTATCTGTATCAGTTTTGTTCTTATTATCCTTTATTTTTGCCTTTATATTTACCTTCTTTGAATCTTTCTTCTTTTTAGAAGATCCTTTGGCCCCTACCAGTAAGATATGGTCTTTCTTGGTTAGAAAGTGACTCTCAATATTTTTCAACATGTTAAGCAAATCAGCGAGGCTGATATCTAGCTTGTTCATATGAAAAATTCACAACAATTGTGAAAGAAGTCCAGGAGTGAATGCAAGATCAAATCTTGGCTCAACTCTCCATCCATGACAAAACCCGTTGTCCTAATTGATCAATCAAATTGATAATGTTAAGGACTTGTGTCGTTGGTCATTCTAAATCGGAAGAGCTCGTTAGATATCTGATATCTATTAGTCTTACTTTCATCAACATCAACAACTTGATGTGCAGGAATATAGTAGGAGCATCCATAGTTTCATGCTGACGCTGAAGCTCGTTACTCATGGATGCAAGCCTAATGCATTGAGCCAACTGTGCATCATCTTGCCACTTTGTAAAAGTAACAATCTCTTCCTCAGAGGCATTGTCTGCAACCATTGCAGGAATAGGCGTATTAAGGACATAAGATAACTTTTCAGCCATGAGAACTATTCTCAAATTCCTTAACTAATCCGAGTAATTCGGTCTGGTTAATTAATATCTAATATATTTCGCAGTGATAATAATTTAGACATTGTAAAATTCTGTAAATAAATTTATTCTTAACAACATTTTAGCATACATTCTTTTATTAATTACCAAAATAAATTAGGTCTTGTTTTAAATTGGTATCTCCCACTATTTTCTTCAAACTATATTACCATCACTTATATAGTTCGGCAAAATCTAATTAAAGATTTTCTAGTGAGAATAAGGATCTCATTTCAAATGTATATAGCCTTGTGGTGACACAACAAACTATATATAAATAAATAGGTAGACAACTCTTGTCAATTACATCAACTATGCAACTCCTTGTATTTTCCCTCTTAGATCATAATGGTAAAGTGTGTACACATCCGAACTAAAATGATTTAATTTAAGTCCAACCTAGCACTCCATATATTCAAAAAAAAAAATATTGTCCTTGTGGTGACACAACAAAATAATATTGTTCAATTTTCTTTATAAGTATCAAATGTGATAAAATTAACATCTCAAAGAATTAATATAAGCCTTGTGGTGACACAACAAACTTATAATAATTAATTGATACTCTATTATTTTTATCATGCTAGAAGGCGACGTTCGATATTCCAAATATCTTTGAACGTTTAGGACTTAATATAAAAATTTGATGGATTTGTTATTAATTTGTCTCATCTTGTTTAGCGCGCATGCACATATATATAAAATACGCATCATATTAATTAACATGCGAAGCATGTTTGCATAATATATATATATATATATATATATATATTGTATAAGCATGCACATATAGAATACTATATTCTACCTGGATTGATTATGAACTTTTATTCTAGTTTGGTTCACTAGAGCCACCAAGTGAACCAAAAGGTCAAACTCTAGGGGTGCAAGAATTAATATTTAAATATAACTATTACATTTAAACCCGAGCTCCATTACAAACGAGTCTTCATGCGCTCCTTGCTCCTTGACCTTCAATTCTTCAAAATTTATTCTAACTATTCCTATTAGAAAACTATTTAAAATAAATAGAAACTTTGATCAACAGTCAAAGGGAAGTACATAGGAGGGAGTTAGAATTTATATTAAGAAAAAATTAGAGAAGACGAGGTACGCAGACATCATTTAATAAAACACATACATTCATGCATCCAACTAAAATAAAATTCAATCACATTGGTCAATAGTCCATAATCAATCCCATTTATTATCATACACATCATCATATGAATCAATAAATAACATTCATCTCATGAATAATAAACATTCAATATATATATATATTGATATCATTTAATGGGCAAATTTAGTTAGCATAAAATCTAATTTTGAATCAAAATAAACTCCTTTATTTTAATCCAAATTTAAATCAAAATAAACTTTTTTATTTTAATTTATCCTATTTTGAATAAAATAAACTATTTTATTTTAATCAAAATCTTTAATCAAAATAAACTCATTTATTTTAAGATTAAAATAAACTTTTATTTTAATTATAAAATAATTAAGAATAATATATATATATATATATATATATATATATATATATATATAAAGTATCATATATGATTATGTTAATATATAAAAAAAACTTTCCTGCTGGATGAATCAAGCATTCACGTGGTTAGTACAAGAGAGAATATAAAGTATATATGTGACGTGAATTACCATCCTGATCACCATACGTTTTTGGTTCTTGCAGTGATACACGTGACACTGTATTATATATATATATATATAGTCCGGATCTTAAGCTCATCTCTTATTCAATTTACCCGAGTTTATCCCCTTTAACAACGGATCCGGTGACGATTCGATCATACAACCGTCGTCTATACTTTTAACGACGCTATATGTTGTTCGTTGCTAAAAGTATAGACGACGGTTGTATGACTAAACCGTCGCCGAGTCCATCGATAAGGGGTGAGCTTAAGATCAGGACTATATATATATATATATATATATATATATATATATATATATATATATATATATATATATTATTTTACTAGTGAAGTATGATAACGTGTATTCACATATTTATATGCACATGAATCCGTGTTTTCACGATTTTTTTTATAAATTTTATACAAAAAAATTATGTCCAATTAAATTGTTTTAAACACATATCAATATATATATCTAATTAAAACAATTAATAATTCGCATAAAGGTTTGGCTCTGATGCCACTGTTAGGTTTGTAATATTCGAGAACGCAATCAAATTGCATAAAATAAGCGAAAACGTAGAAAATCAGAATTTTAAAATTTTACAAACCATATACCCGGATCGTCCTTTATGCACAATTATTAGTTAAATGAAAAGATAAAGAACAAGAACCATACCCTTGAAGATACAAGCTTCCTCAAGTACAAGTTTACCTCTAATCCTTTTCGCGTTCAACTTGAATCCACCGGGTTTGGTTCCTTCATTTGATTAACGTTAGCCACCCAAGTGTTTGGCCTCTAGAGATGATCCACCAAGGAAGAAGAAAAATTCAAAAAGATAGGTGTTTGGCAAAATCCACGTATGTTGTGAAAAAGTCTACAACAACTCTACACCCATAATAAGACTCCTTTTATTTATAGATGTGGGCAACTCTCCTTGACAATTAAGGAATTAAGTTTTATTTTAATTAATTAAAATCCTTTAATTAATTAGCCTCCTAATCTTATTAGGAATAAATGAGAGTACTAATATTAAATTAATTTCCAACTCTTTAGAAATTAAAATAATAATAATTGTAATAATATTAATAAGACTCTTCTTATTAATTTATATATTTAATATTTCTAAAATATTAAATAATAAATATTAAGCTATTTAATTTATTCTATCACCATAGATTAAATTAAATACATTTAACATATTATTACGATTATATCATTAACTTCTTAAATAATTATTCTTCTTTTTATGGTGTGACCCTTTAGGTTCTCCATATTAAACCTAGGTTGTGAATAAATCAATTAGAACAATTCTAATCTTATTTAAATAAATAAATTAAAATATTTATTTATTTAAATAAATAATATTTATTCTACAATAGGATAAGCCTCCCTAGCGATCAACGACTTTCCAGATAATATAGATTTCAACATTAATAATAAAAGAACCTTTGAGTAAATAGTTACTGCATAATTCAATCCTTTCACCATACAATGTCCCAATTAAATATAAGACATGGAATTCTTCGCAAGTCTTATTTTATTTAATTATATGTATTTCGACTCTTAAATGCACAACTCCAAATAATGCAAATTAAAAACTCCTTTCTAATTTCATTCTGCCTTGGCCAAGGACTACTGGGTTGTCATTTATCGAATCACATATGACATTTCTCTTCTTTTACTAGTAGTGGTAGATTCTTTATTGATCATATATTATCTCCATGTACAACTTATTATACCCAAGAATACCCTTTGATATACCCTAATGATCTTAAGGAATAAGTCAAAGTATAATTCATCATACACAAGATAATGTGATGATCTCAAGTCCAAGGATCACTTGTACTACTATCACTACAGGAATTCCTATTGACGGGCAAGTAAAACTCCATTAGGTATTCCTTAGCGAGCCACGTTCAGTGAACTTATTCTCTAATAAGCACCTACATACTTGCTTTAGTGTCTCCACACAAATGATCATGAGATCAATCATCCTCATCCAATGAGCAAGCAACGTATGTACCAATCTATCCGGATTCACTAATCCCCAATTTAGTAATCCAACTATTGGGAACTATTTTAGTTTTAAGCTTTCTAAGAATTTAGATCTCATTAGAATGATCCTCATCATTATTCTAAAAGCATTGCTTAAAACTATGGGTTTATCACATATTATAAAACAACATCATGTAGATAATTAAAAGCCTTTAATAACTTAATACTTTTTATTAATAAATGAATAAGATTGTTACAAAATATATGCTTTATCATCAAACATAATTGGCTTATGTACATACTACTTTCAGTTTTCTCTAGTCTCTCTTTAAGAGCGGCTAGAGTTTTTGTTTTTGATGTAATCCCTAAAATGGCTGATATATATCATATATATATATAGTAGTTAGGAGGAATTAATCAAAACCTAATATAATTAAAATATGAATATATATATATATATATATATATATATATATTTCTTAATTAAGTCTTACTTAATTAATATACATATATACAAATTATCCTTTTAATTTAAATTTGTGATTTAAAATACTATCAATCATATTAATATATTTAAATCTTTACAATTTAAATTAATTTTCTTTTATATTATGTTCTATGTGTGTGACCCTATAGGTTATTATTACATTGGTAATAATTTTAAAATCATATTATAAAATTATAAACAGTGAGCGGCATCTAGTAATGCATCACTGCTATCCAAGTAATAATAAGATCGATGATTCGATGCAACCTTTTCGTGACCAATGTTTCAATGTAATTTAATCATTTTAACCTTAATATCCTAGATTAAACTCGAGTCATGGAATGTGTCATACTCTTCATAATTTAATCTGAGTTTTTCTTGATCAATGAGTAGACTATATGAAACAAATCACTATTTGAGCATGGCCATGCATTTCATAGTCCTACTCAATCAAGAGGCCTATGGATATCACCCCTAATACATAAGAGGGTTAAATTCCATCTAGATCACTCATATTCCTCACACGATTCATGATGTACCCAATAATCACCTTTATAGTCCACCCTATTAAAGGTGACCTTTGATGATATCAAAGCACATAAATTCCCGTGTAGTAATATAGTGATTTCAAGTCGGAGGATCATTACATCAGTGTCACTATGAGAATCGCTAATGGCACTTCGCATAATGCTCCACATAGAATTCTCACAGTGGGTCTGTCCAGTACATCATTCTCTAACATGTACCTATGCATTGACTTAATATCTCATATATTTATAACCAATGAGATTTGGTCATCAGTCAATCCACATACTAGTCTCAATGCATTATTGTTGTCCCTTCAACAATGATACTCGACTAGGGACTTTTAAGAATAATGTTACTAATTATAATTATATAATCTCATGTTCAAGTCACATACTTGAAACTATATAAATTGTATCACTATTCTAAGGAATTTTATTATGTTAACATTTATATAACGTAGTAAATAAAACCATAATAAAATCATTCATTTATTCAATCAAATATAATATCAAAATGTTAAGCAATTATATCAAACAGTTTGCCTCTAGGGCACAAACTCTAACAGTCTCCCACTTGCACTAGAGCCAATCACTCATGTATCTAATACCCATGGAAGTAGTATGACCTTCGTGCTTCTGCTGCGAAAAAGCCTTGGTCAGTGGATCTGCAACATTATCATCCGTTGACACTCTTCCTATATGTACATCTCCTCTATCAATGATTTCACGAATGAGATGGTACTGCCTAAGTATATGCTTGGATCTTTGGTGAGATCTGGGTTCCTTAGCATGTGCAATGGCTCCATTATTATCACAGTATAGCTTAACCGGATCAACAATGGTTGGAACAACACCAAGTTTAGTGACGAAATTTTTAATCCATATAGCCTCCTTGGCTGCACTAGAAACAACAATATATTCAGCCTCTGTTGTAGAATCGGCTACAATATCTTGCTTCGAACTCTTCCAGCTAACAACACCACCATTAAGGCAAAACACAAAACCTGACTGAGAGTTATAGTCATCATTTTCAGTTTAAAAACTAGCATCTGTGTAACCCTTTACTACCAGTTCGTCTTTACCTCTATATACCAAGAATGAATCCTTGATCCTTTTTAGGTACTTGAGGATATTCTCGATCACGTCCGATGACCTTCACCGGATTTCAGTATCTGCATTCTCGTCATGCTCAAAGCATACGAGACATCCGGACGAGTATATATCATTGCATACATGATAGATCTAATTATCGAAGCATAAGGGATCTTTCTCATACGCTCTTCATCATCTTGTGATTTAGGACATTGGGCCTTAGAGATCTTTACACTATGAGTCATGGGTAAGTGTCCTCTTTTTTTCTCTTGCATGTTGAACTGCTTCAAAGACTTTATCAATATATGTACTCGACTTTCAGTCGAAAGATTTTTCTCGATCTATCTCGATAGATCCTGATACCTAAATGTAGGCTGCATCGCCTAAATCTTTTATGAAGAAATATTTTCTTAACCATGTTTTTACAGCCTGTAATGAAGGAATGTCATTCTCAATAATTAATATGTCATCAACATATAATACCAGGAATACAATGTGACTCTCACTAACCTTCTTATATACACAAGGTTCATCTTCATTTTTAATAAAGCCAAACTCTTTGACTGCTTCATCAAATTGAAGATTCCAACTCTGAGATGCTTGCTTCAATCCATAAATGGATCGTTGCGGCTTACATACCTTTTCAGCATTCTTTAGATTAACAAAACCCTCAGGTTGTGTCATGTACACATCCTTAAGGAGATTTCTGTTAAGGAAAGCAGTTTTGACATCCATCTGCCATATTTCGTAATAAAAAAAAGCTGCAATAGCAAGTAAGATCCTGATGGATTTAACCATTGCCACTGGAGAGAAGGTTTCATCATAGTCAACACCTTGAATTTGTTTAAAACCTTTTGCTACCAGTCGGCCTTTATAAGTTTGTACATTATCATCCATGTCGGTTTTCTTCTTGAAAATCCACTTGCACCCTATTGGTTTTACCCCTTCGGGTGGATCAACCAAAGTCCATACTTGGTTAGTATACACGGAGTCCATCTCAGATTTCATGGCTTCAAGCCATTTCTCAGAATTTAGTCCATTCATAGCTTCTTTGTAGGAAGCAGGCTCATCTTGATCTATGAGCATCATATCGCCGTTTTGAGTTACAAGATATCCATAATATCTCTCAGGCTCTTGGCGTGTCCTACCAGATCTACGAATGCCTCGTGTAATTTGATCAGGTTCACTTTCCATAATATCTCGTGGTTCCTGCTCACGTTCCAACTCAGGTTCAATGATATTTTGTGGTTCTCGAATTTCTTCGAGTTCTACTTTCCTCCCACTATTTCCTTTAGAGACAAATTCTCTTTCTAGAAAAATACCAGTTCGAGCAACAAATACTTTACTCTCAGAAGGTTTGTAGAAATAATACCCTTTTATTTCTTTTGGGTATCCCACAAAATTATATTTGTCAGATGTGGGTTCGAGCTTGTCAAAATCCAGACATTTTACAAACGCCTCGCAACCCCAAATCTTCATGAACGACATACTAAGACGTTTCCCAGTCCACATCTCATATAGTGTCTTCTAAACCGTGTTTGTAGGAACACGGTTAAGTGTGAATGCAGCTGTCTCTAGGGCATGACCCCAGAAGCTTATTGGAAGATCTGCATGACTCATTATTAATCGTACCATGTCCAACAAGGTGTGATTTCTCCTCTCAGATACACCATTCCATTGTGGTGTTCCAGGTGGAGTGAGTTGTGATATAATACCACACTCTTTTAGAAGGTCATCAAAGTCTTGGCTTAAGTATTCACCTCCTCGATCAGATCAAAGGGCTTTTATGCTTTTCCCAAATTGGTTTTGAACTTCATTCTTGAATTCCTTGAACTTTTCAAAGGATTCAGATTTGTGTCTCATAAGATACACATATCCATATCTATTTAAGTTGTCAGTAAATGTAATGAAGTAATAAAACCTACCTCTTGCTAACGAACTCATGGGTCCACATACATCACTGTGTATAAGTCCCAATATATAGCTAGCCCGTTCACTGTGTCCAGTGAAAGGGGCTTTAGTCATCTTGCCTAATAAACAAGACTCGTATTTCTCATATGATTCAAAATCAAATGAATCCAAAAATCCATCTTTATGGAGTTTTAATATGCGTTTCTCATTTATATGGCCCAAACGACAGTGCCAGAGATATGTCAGATTTGAATCATATGATTTAAATCGTTTTGTATTTATGTTATAGATAGGCATTTCTAAATCAAGAATATAAAGACCGTTAAACAATTGTGCAACACCATAGCAAATATCATTTAAGCAAAATGAACAACGATTGTTCTTTATTATAAATGAAAAACCTTTCTTGTCCAAACAAGAAACAGAAATAATATTTTTGCTTATAGCAGGCACATAATAACAATCCTCTAATTCTAATACTAGCCTAGTGGGCAAAGATAAATGATAAGTTCCTACGGCTAGTGCGGCAACTTTTGCTCCATTTCCAACTCGTAGGTCAACCTCTCCTTTTGCCAAAGTCCTACTCCTTCGAAGTTCCTGCACATTAACACAAATGTGAGAACCACATCCAGTATCCAATACCCATGATGTAGAAGTAGACAAGTTGTATAACATATATACCTGAATTAGAAGTCACACTTCCTTTCTTTTTCTCCACTTCTTACAAATAAGCAAGATAATTCCTCTTCCAGTATCCAGGTTTTCCACAGAAGTGACAATCACCTTCTTTAGCCACCCTGTATTTAGGTTTTAAAGCCTGTTTGGTTTTGGAATTGGGTTTGGCACCAGATTTAGATCATATCTTCTTCTTGCCTTTGCAATTTCCCTTAGCATTCCCCTTTTGCACCATCATTATGGGAGTGGGTCTTGCCTTTTTCATGTTGTTCTCGGCAGTTCTTAACATGCTCAACAACTCAGTAAGGGGTTTCTTAATTTCATTCATAAGATAATTCATAACAAATTGAGAGTAGCTGCTGTTCAAGGATTGCAAAACAAGATCAGTTTGGGCTTCTAGAGTAATTAGAAAACCCAACCTATCAAGGTACTCAATATACCCAATCATTTTTAGCACATGTGGACTAACTGGATCACTTTCACCCATCTTGCAGTGATACAATGCCTTGATTGTATCATACCTCTCCTGTCGAGCATGCCCTTCGAACAATTTCTTGAGATGCTCGATCATCTTATAAGCATCCATCAACTCATGTTGCTTCTGAAGCTCAGCGTTCATGGTTGCTAGCATGAGACAACTCACGTCCAGAGCATCATCTTGATGCTTCTTGTAAGCATCATGGTTTCAGACGTCAGGCAAGATCACCGTGCCGCGGGGAATGGGCTTTTCAATAACATATAGCTTGCGCTCTTGTTTGAGGACAATCCTCAAGTTTCTATGCCAGTCAAGGAAATTAATTTCACTCAGCTTGTCCTTCTCAAGGACTGATCGTAGTGAAAGACTACTTGTGTTGTTGTTTGCCATTGATATCTACAATTTATAAGTGCCAAAATAATAAGTCAAAATTATAGAGTTGATATTATGTAATTGATAACAGTATATTCAAAATATACCTCCCACTATTTTATTCAAATTAATAGCCCTCACCATTAAATCGGAAAGCATTTTCTATTAAATCTTTCTAGTGAGCCAAGATCCATATTTCATTATGACTTAAGTTAGCTTTGGCTAATCTCTTAAAACACAAATATTTAGGTAGACAACCCTTTTGTCAATTATATCATATATAACTCTTGGATAGTTTGGTAAACAACATTTGTTTCTAGTCCATCCAATGGTACCTACCAAACTCTATGCCTCTTAGTCCACAATCCTATTGAGATAACTTAGTTAACATTTTAACAGTTTGGATATCACAATTATCCTATCGCATCTTACCTAGATAAATAGGGTACTTTGCTTTGGCAAACCTACATCTATTTATCAAGGTCTTGATGAGTGTTATTCATTGGAAGGCATCTGATTTAGACTTAATTATTTAATGAGGGATTTTATTAATAAATTTAGATCTCACCAATTTTTAATCTTATTAAGAATGCACATTATTTATCATATCATATACAAGTATAAATAAAGTGCAAAATAAAATAAATGTGTCACAATTATGGCCCAATCCACTGTCAATCTTTTCAAGCTAATGAAAGATTGAAGGTCAATCTAAGGTGGTAAAAGATCTCAAAATAGTAGCTTCCTTGAATCTTCCTCATCCATGTGCCTCCTCTCCATCATCATCTTTCCATCGTGATCTTCATCTTGTCATCTTCATCGATAATAGATTATTACATGACATATAGAAACCTCGAATTACATTCGAGGGGATTTAGATGAGAAGAGAATGTTACATCAGAATTTATAGAAAGGCATGACATGCAAGCCGTATTTCAAAACCAAAAACCACTAACCTATGGGTCAAAAGGCCATAACTGTGCACCATGCATATCACAATAAGCACATAACAGTTTATATATAATTAAAGAAAACTATATATCAAATATTGGGGTCACGACCATCGTGCCCTACGACAGGGTGGTCCAAGGGGGGGTCTCCCCCCTAGCGGTGGTCGGGGGCAACGCCCCTGGAATTTTTTTTTGAACTACAATATGTATTATAGAATTTTTCCATACGAATCTCTGAAACAGTTTCAAAATCATATATTTAATCCACCAAAAAACCCATAATAACAATACACCCAGTACATATCATATATGTCTAGTTTCAATTAATCATATTAAACCGAATCTTCATGCTTCTAATATAAGACCCCAACTTTTATGAATAAAGATGAATTTTCTATAATTATCATTTTTGAATATTATGGAATAAATTTGATATAATGTTATAGTTGTGGGTAGTATTTATAAATTTTGCAAAATATGCAAGTTGTTATATTATATTCGATTGGTCGGAGAATATTCGTTTTAGACGGGAATATTCGTACAACGGCGCAATCATTGGTGGACCCTACAACGGAATTATTGTCGGATTGAGAAAACGACAAAAATATTTTTATGAAAATAATGGCGGAAGTTTTACCGTTAACTGTTGAAACACCCCGGTGTTTAAAAGAAACAGAATACGGCGTGGTTGTATAGTAGCACTGCAGATTATTGATTATTAATGCTTACGTGAGAAGTCACTCGGTTTTGTTCAATTATTGCTTGAGAATTGTTGCATAGTATCTCACGTTATTTGATTCAATTATTGTCAATATTTTTTTTATTATTAAATCAATAATTGAGATGACAGAGTTATTAATATTATTATTTGCATTATTAACGATGTCTAGAAGTTTTGCCATGGAGAGGTTTGGTCACCTAATTGCGCGCCAATAGGTAGAAATCCTTATTGGAAAGCCCCCTCTTTCCTGAGAACGACCTGGTCGATTAATAATGTGAATAATAATGATGATGATGAAGTTTTGTTTTATTAGTATTATTAATGTAATAAATTAGAAAATCTTTTTATATAAAATAGAATACTTTTATAAAGTTATTCGTTTTATTAGACAATAATTAGAATATATTATATTTTATTATGCATAGTGCTCGTGATAGTGTTTGCAGATAGTAAAATCTTTTAAAAGTTATTCGTTTTATTAGATTATAAATAGAATATATTATATTTTATTGTAAACCAATTTGGACCGTCCATTTAAAGTAAATCGATCTGGACCGTTCATGGATTGGTTCTTATCCGATCCATTCTTCTATAAATGAAGCTCGTTCCTTCATTATTTCTTACGAATTCACTTTGAAACTCTAGAGAGAAAGCGTAGAGAGAATTATTCTTCTATCTTGAGCGTATTCTTTAGCGTTTAAGAAAGCTTTGAGCGTAGTGCAAGTTTCTTCAAGTATATCCTCGCCCTACTGGTCGAGAGTACTCTTCTTTATAAGGTAAAGGGTATTATTTTTTCATATTCATAAAGAGAACTTCATTATTCGGTCTTTATTATTCATTGGAATAACTCAGATACATGAGCTACCCTATACTTTGTGAAATTCTTACATTATTCCATTATTTATTATTTCTTTGGAATAACTCACATCTACGCGATGTACCGCAAACATGGTGAAATTCGTTGTTATTCCATTCTTTATTATTCATTGAATATCATGTCTGCATGCTTTTACGCCGGATTCGGTTCCGTTATTTATTATTCTCGTTGGAATAACTCGTTATGCGCAAATACCGCATGCATGGTGATTTCATTGTTATTCCATTCTTTATTATTACATTGGAATACCACGCCGGTCGTGTACACGCTGACACGGTTCCGTTATTTATTGTTCTGTTGGAATAACCTGTCTATGCGAAATACCGCATGCATGGTGATTTCTTTTGTTATTCCATTCTTTATTATACTCAGTTGGTTAAAGTTTTGATTTCTATACTCCATGAAATTAGTGGAATATCCTTGATATTTGCGCTTCATCCAGTATCTTTCA
Source organism: Panax quinquefolius (assembly GCA_020205615.1). Taxonomy (NCBI): domain Eukaryota; kingdom Viridiplantae; phylum Streptophyta; class Magnoliopsida; order Apiales; family Araliaceae; genus Panax; species Panax quinquefolius. The sequence continues at coordinate 41,348,113 of CM035163.1, read as the reverse complement.
TGCAAATATTCCTCTGAGCATTCTTAAATTTTACTCTACAAAGAAGTATCATGTTGACAATTTGGACGTTATTAGTTCCTGGATAAATTAATTCTTAAACTTGTTTTTATTGAATTCTTATATCATTGTCATCATCCTCATATTTATATTTTGTTGAAAGTCATCTGTGGCCTGTAGTGCATAGATGGACTTGGTATGATTATGACCAGGGATTATTCGGTGTAATCATGACCGTAATGTTACAAATGATGTGGTAAAGGTCCTCATTGGCCCGTAGTACATTGACGGACAGTTGTTGGCATGATCATGACCATTGATGAATACACGAATATCCTTGGCCCGTAGTGCATGGATAATTTGTGGTTGTGATACTAATGAATATCCTTGGTAGTAGAAAGCGGGGATGATGTGGTTTATTTATTAAAATTTGAGTCCAATGATAAAAGTGATGAAAAACCTTTTAAATCATAAAAGATACTAGATTTTATTCTCTACTTGACTCTTTTAATGGATTGCTTGTTACTCACCGCAGAGTTAAACTTGATGTCTATTATATTTTATCAGTTTAACATTGTTAAAGACTAATGATAATTTATTCTGCATTATCTTAGTCATAATATTTCTTACTGGGCTAGTTGAGCTCACCCTTTCTTTCATAGTTCTCTTCAGGAAATGAGAACGTAACCGGGACTAGTCGGGGAACGGAGTGACGGTCCAGATGATAGTATTAGTAGTCCTCACTATTCTGTTAAATAGTGTGACAATAAATGTAATGAGGACTTATTTTGAGAGTGGATATTGTCTAGAATACAATATTTGTATTAAAACTCACAGCTCTCTTGTTGTTTATTTAAGATTGTATTTGTATTCTGTACCATGTATTTGGCGACTCAGAATAGGTGATGTATACCTATTTTGGGGGCGTCACAGTTGGTTTCAAAGCTTAGGGATATGATCCATGGCTGAGATGTGAGACAAGAACTAGGAGGGGAGAGACGGAGAATTCCTTCGCTAGTATGACCTACCTAAGTTTATTTGGTATTTAATTGGTCGGTTAGAGTATAGGGATAATATGTGATATGTTAATTAACCCTTGTTTTGTGGCAGTATTTGAAAATGGCATCCGAGAATGTTGAGAACATCAATGGAGCACAGAGACCGTTGAGTCTCCATGGATCAATAATCGTGACACCGTGTGCAGAAGGCGATAATCCTCATGCAAACAACAACACTGACCAAATGATGAACGATGGAATGTTCAGAGGCTTTCTGTAATTCATGTAGCATCAGGAAAGAGAGACTCCTGTCCGGAATACAGGTGGAAACACTGGCAACTCTCGGACGGTCAACGCTAAATAGTTCAAGGAACTGGGACCACCGGAGTTTTTTAGAGAGCCAAAACCACTTAAGGCAGAGACGTGGATAAAGCAGATCTGCAAGATATTTGATGTCTTGGGATGCTCCGAGGAGCAAAAGGTTCCCTTAGCCACCTTTATGTTGCGTGGCAGAGGTAGATTATCGATGGGAATCAGAAACGACTCAACTCCGCCGCATATTGAAGATGACTTGGGAGAAGTTCCAAGAATTGTTCAACGACAAGTACTTTCCCGAAAGTATTCGTCACATGAAAGAGGTAGAGTTCATTGTTTGGAGCAAAACAATATGACCGTGTCGTGAAGACGGAAGCCAAGTTTGCCGAGTTGTCCCGGTTTGCGTCCCATTTGGTTGATAATGAGGAGAGAATGACGCGAATGTTTCTAAGAGGTTTGAAACCCGAGATACGCCAATATCTTATCTCTCATAAACTTTGTTTGTATTCAGATATTGTTAATAGGGCTCAGTTATTGGAGCGCGATAATGAGTCAACCCAACCAAAAGAGAGCAGCTGGCAAAATGATAATACCGGATAATACTTGATCGTGAAGCGGTGATAATAAGCGTGGAGGGAATCAACATGCCAGAAATGGTAACCACTTCGGTGGTAATCATGGCCAAAACAATAAGAATGGACATTTCAAGAAGAGGAGATTCAACAATGATGGAAAGACGACTGCACCAGCACTAGTGGTTAAGGAAGGAGAACGACCACCTATCATATGCTTCAAATGCGGAGGGGAAGGACACATCAGTCCAAATTGCGCGATGTCGTCCAAAGCATGTTATAATTGTGGAAGAGAAGGTCATCTAGCCTGATTTTGTCGTTCACCGAAGACAAATTGTAAGACCCCAACTTTTATGAATAAAGATGAATTTTCTATAATTATCATTTTTTAATATTATGGAATAAATTTTATATAATGTTATAGTTATGGGTAGTATTTATAAATTCTGCAAAGTACGCAAATTGTTTATAATATTCGATTGGTCGGGGAATATTCATTTTAACAGGGAATATTCGTACGACGGCACAATCATTGGTGGACCCCACAACGGAATTATTGTCGGATTGAGAAAACGACAAAAAATATTTTATAAAAATAACGGCGGAAGTTTTACCGTTAACTGTTGAAACACCCGGTGTTAAAAGTACAGTAATACGCGTAGTTGCATAGTAGCACACGGTATTGATTATTGATGCTTACGTGAGAAGTCACTCAATTTTGTTCAATTATTGCTTCAGTAATTGCTGCATAGTATCTCATGTTATTTGATTCAATTATTGTCAATATTTTATATATTATTAAATCAATAATTGAGATAACAAAGTTGTTAATATTATTATTTGCATTATTAATGATGTCTAGAAGTTCTGCCAAGGAGAGGTTTGGTCACCTAATTGTGCGCCAATAAAGAGAAATCCTTATTTGAAAGCCCCCTCTTTCCTGGGAACAATTTAGTCGATTAATAGTGTGAATAATAATAATAATAATGATGATGAAGTTTTGTTTTATTAGTATTATTAATGTAATAAAACAGAAAATCTTTTTATATAAAATAGAATACTTTAATAAAGTTATTCGTTTTATTAGAAAATAATTAGAATATATTATATTTTATTATGCATAGTATTTGCATAGTGCTTGCATAGTATTTGCATAGTAAAATCTTTTTAAAAGTTATTCGTTTTATTAGATTATAAATAGAATATATTATATTTTATTGTAAACCAATATGGACCGTCCGTTTAAAGTAAATAGATCTGGACCATTCATGGATTGGTTACTATTCAGTCCATTTTTCTATAAATAGAAGCTCATTCCTTCATTATTTCTTAGAATTCATTGAAACTCTAGAAAGAGAAACTGTAGAGAGAATTATTCTTCTATCTTGAGCATATTTCTTTAGCGTTTAAGAAAACTTTGAGCGTAGTGCAAGTTTCTTCAAGTATATCCCCGCCCTACCGTTAGAGTACTCTTCTTTATAAGGTAAGGGGTATTATTTTTTTTAATATTCATGAAGAGAACTTCTGTTATTCTAATCTTTATTATTCTGTTGGAATAACCTATATACGCGGGCTACCCTATACTTGGTGATTTCTGTTGTTATTCCATTCGTTATTATTCTGTTGGAACATCTTGTCTGTGCGTTATACGCCGGACCTGGTTCCGTATTTATTATTTTGTTGGAATATCTTGTCTGTGCGTTTTACGCCAGACCTGATTCCGTTATTTATTATTCTGTTGGAATAACCTGTCTATGCGAAGTATCGCATGCATGGTGATTTCTATTGTTATTCCATTCTTTATTATTCTGTTGGAATATCCTGTCGGTGTGTATTACGCCTGACCTGGTTCCGTTATTTATTGTTCTGTTGGAATAACATATCTATGCGAAGTACCGCATGCATGGTTATTTCTTTTGTTATTCCATTTTTTATTATACTCAGTTGGTTAAAGTTTTGAATTCTATATTCCATGAAATTAGTGGAATATCCTTGATATTTGCGGTTCATCCTGTATCTTTAATGGAAATATTCTTCTAAGCATTCTTAAATTTAATGAGGACTCCATTGAGAGTGGAAATTATCTAGAAGGCAATTTTCTTGTTAAAACTCTCAGCTATATTTTTTCGTATATTACACGACAGTTGTATAATTAAGTTTGTATTTGATTTTTGTACCATGTATCTAGCGACTCAGAATGGGTGATGTATACCTATTTTGGGGGCATCACAGTTGGTATCAAAGCTTAGGGATATGATCCCTAGTTGAGATGTGAGACAAGAACTAGGAGGGGAGAGACGGGGAATTCCTTCCCTAGTATGACCTACCTAAGTTTATTTGGTATTTAATTGGTCAGTCAGAGTATAGGGATAATATGTGATATGTTAATTAACCCTTGTTATGTGGCAGTATTTGAAAATGGCATCCAAGAATGTTGAGAACATCAATGGAGCATAGGAGACCGTTGAGTCTCCACGGATCAATAATCAGGACAATGTGCATCAGGAAAGCGACAATCCTCATGCAAACAACAACACTGACCAAATGATGAACGATGGAATATTTAGAGGCTTTCTGCAATTCATGCAGCATCAGGCAAGAGAGACTCCTGTCCGGAATGCAGGTGGAAACACTGGAAACTCTCGGACGGTCACCGCTAAACAATTCAAGGAACTGGGACCACCAGAGAATTTTGGAGAGCCAAAACCACTTAAGGCGGAGACGTGGATAAAGCAGATCTGCAAGATATTTGATGTCTTGGGATGCTCCGAGAAGAAAAAAGGTTCCCGTTGCCACCTTCATGTTGCGTGCAGAGGCAGATTATTGGTGGGAATCTGTAAAACGCACTCAACCTGCCGCACAGAAGATGACTTGGGAGAAGTTCCAAGAATTGTTCAACGACAAGTACTTTCCCGAAAGTATTCGTCACATGAAAGAGGTAGAGTTCATTGTCGGAGCAAAACAACACGACCGTATCGCAAAGACGAAGCCAAGTTTGCCGAGTTGTGTCCGATTATGCGTCCCATTTGGTTGATAATGAGGAGAGAATGACGCAAATGTTTCTAAGAGGTTTGAAACCCAAGATACGCCAATATCTTATCTCTCATAAACCGTGTTTGTATTCAAATGTGTTTAATAGGGCTCGATTATTGGAGCGATATCGAAGTCAACCCAACCAAAAGAGAGGCCGCAAAATGATAATACCGGTGAGGATAACAACCATGAAGTGGTGACAATAAGCGTGGAGGGAATCAACATGCCAGAAATGGTAACCACTTCGGTGGTAATCATGGCCAAAACAATAAGAATGGACATTTCAAGAAGAGGAGATTCAACAATGATGGAAAGATGTCAGCACCAGCACCCGTGGTTAAGGAATGAGAACGACCACCTATCATATGCTTCAAATGCGGAGGGGAAGGACACATCAGTCCAAACTGCGCGATGCCCTCCAAAGCATGTTACAATTGTGGAAGAGAAGGTCACCTGCCCGATTTTGTTGTCGGCACCAAAACAAGTCCAAATTGGGATGGAGGCATCAAAGGCCGCCCTGCACTGCATAAAATTGGGAGTTCAAGGGAGAGCATTTGTCGTGACCTCCCAGAAAGCAAGGAACCCGAACGAGGTCATCACGAGTAAGCTTATCATAAACATTAGCGAAGTATATACCTTATTTGATACCAGTTCTACCCATTCTTTTATTTCTCCTACTTGCGCTCAACGTTTAAATTTGACTCCAGAGAAATTAGACTTTGACTTATCTATTGAAACTCCGTTGGGAGAAACCATCATTACATCCACTGTTTATAAGTCTTGTTTGGTTCAAATCGGTACCCTCACATTACCTGTCGATCTTATTTCATTGAAAATATTTGCATTTGACGTAATTCTAGGGATTGATTGGTTAACTACTCATCATGCAAAAATTGATTATTTTCGTAAGGTTGTTAACTTTCATATTCCTAACCAACCTATTATGCGAATTAAAGCAACCAAACCATTAAAATCAATCACCGTCATCTCAAGCCATAAAGCTATTCGCTTATTAAAAATGGATGTCAAGCTTTCTTAGCTCATGTCACGGATCTAAACAAAAATACTTGATTTTGAATGATATTTCTATTGTTAATGAATTTCCGACGTATTCTGAAGAACTTCCTAGCCTACCCAGTAACGTGAAATTGAATTTTGTATCGACCTTGAACCCCCAGACAAAACCCATTTCCAAAGCCCCATATCGAATGGCTCCTATTGAACTTCAGGAGTTAAAGACCCAACTGCAGGAATTGTTAGTCATTGGCTTTATTCGTCCTAGTACTTCTCCTTGGGGTGCTCCTGTTCTATTCGTGAAGAAGAAAGATGGGAGTATACGACTTTGTATTGATTATCGGGAGTTGAATCATGTCACCGTCAAAAATAGGTACCCATTGCCACGTATTGATGACCTGTTTGACCAGTTGCAAGGCGCCAAATTCTTTTCAAAGATTGATCTTTATTCTAGATATCACCAATTAAAGATTATAACCGATGACATTCCAAAGACGGCTTTCAGAACTCGGTACGGGCATTATGAATTCCTAGTCATGTCTTTTGGATTGACTAATGCTCCTGCTGCCTTCATGGATATGATGAACCGAGTATTCAAGGAATATTTGGATCACTTTGTGGTCGTCTTTATTGATGACATCCTTATTTATTCCAAAAGTCGTGAAGATCATGAGCAACACTTAAGGCTTTATGCCAAGTTGAAGAAATGCGAATTCTGGCTTGAGAAAGTAGCATTCCTTGGGCACGTGGTATCAAGTCATGGAATATCTGTTGGCCGAGCAAAGATTGAAGCTATTCAAAGCTGTGAGCAAACTAAATCAGTGACCGAAGTACGTAACTTTCTCGGCTTAGCTGGTTATTATCGGAGATTCGTAGAAGGGTTTTCTCGAATCGCTACTCCCTTAACTCAGCTGACTCGGAAAGATACAAAATTCGGTTGGAGTGAGGAATGCGAGAAGAGTTTTCAAGAACTCAAGAGGAAACTCATTTCAAAGACTGCTCGACAATACCATCCGGCTCGGAGGATTTGTCATCTACAGTGATGCTTCTCGCAAAGGGTTAGGATGTGTTCTCATGCAACATGGGAAAGTCATAGCTTTATGCCTCTCAACAACTCAAAGAATATGAGAGGAATTATCCTACTCATGATTTAGAGTCAAAGCGTAGATCATTTTTGCACTAAAGATTTGGAGGCATTACTTGTATGGGGAGAAAGTAGAGATCTTTACGGATCATAAAAGCCTCAAATATTTCTTCACTCAAAAGGAAATCAACATGCGACAGTGATGTTGGCTTGAACCGTTGAAAGATTATGATCATACCATCCAATACCATCCTGGAAAAGTAAACGTGGTAGCTGACGTATTGAGTAGAAGATCATATGTGGGTACGAGTGCGATATTGTCAACGTAAAGGCCCATTTTGTATGACTTGGAAAGGATGGAGATAGAGATAAAGATTTCAGGGACCCACGTGATTATGGCGAATATACGAGTAGAACCGACTTTAATCGATAAGGTTAAAGCTTCTCAAGCTACAGGCCTGGAGATGATGCATATGAGGAAGAAAGTACAAGAAGGTACTATGCCAGAAACAAGAATCGATGAAGAAGGAATACTTCGAGTCAACTCCAGACTTTGTGTTCCTAACGACCCCGATTTAAAGTATAAAATCATGATGGAGGAGCACAACACACCGTTTGTAATCCATCCTGGGAGTACTAAAATGTATCATGATCATCGACATAAATTTTGGTGGGGCAATATGAAGAGAGAGATAACACTGTTTATCTCAAGGTGTTTAACGTGTCAACGAGTCAAGGCGGAGCATCAAGTACCAAAAGGTCCATTGCAACCCCTTGAAATTCCAGAATGGAAGTGGGAGCACATTACCATGTATTTCGTTACTGGTCTTCCTAAGGTTTCTCAAGGCATAGATGTAATTTGGGTCATTGTTGATAAATTGACCAAGTCTGCTCATTTCTTACCTATACGAGAAACTTATACACTTGAACGCGTCTTGCTCAGTACGTATACATAAACCAGGTTGTAAGATTGCATGGTATGCCAAGATCCATAGTTTCGATCGAGACCCAAGATTCACTTCACGATTTTGGGTTAGTTTGCAAAAAGCTATGGGCACGGATTTACGATTTAGTTCGTGATCATCCTCGTAGACGGATGGACAATCGAGAGAAGACTATTCAAACTCTTGAAGATTTATTAAGACTCGTGTCTTATACTTCAAGGAAGTTGGGACAAGTTCTTACCATTGGTGGAGTTTTCCTACAACAACATGAATATATCGAAAGTATTGGCATGGCTCCATTCAAGCATTGTATGGAAGAAAGTGTCGCTTCTCAAAGATCTTTGGGATGAGGTGGGTGAAGCTGTATTTGTTGGAACCGGAATTGGTACGTATGACTACGAAAAAGATTCAAACGATCCGACAACGTATAAAAACCATACAAGACCGACAAAAGAGTTATGCTGATCTTCATCGAAAGGACGTGGAATTCGATATTGGAGATCATGTGTTGTTAAGTGTTGCTCCATGGAAAGGAGTTACGAGATTTAGAAAGAGAGGAAAGCTCAATCCTTGATTTATTGGCTCATTTTAATCCTCGATCGAGTAGGATCAGAGTTTATAGACTCGCTTTTACCGCCAAGTATATCTCGTGTTCATAACGTTTTTCATATATCCATGTTACGTAAATATGTGAAAGACCCGACCACATTATTGAGTTAGAAACCGGACGAAATAGCGGAAGATTTAACGTATGAAGAGGTTCCTGTTCAAATCTTGGATAAGAAGGAACATATTCTACGCTCCAAGGTTATACCTCAAGTCAAAGTTTTATGGAGGAACTACGATATTGAGGAAATGACCTGGGAGTTAGAATCTGAAATGAAATCAAGGTATCCTTACCTCTTCGACATACCAGGTACGTACCCTAATTTTGAGGGCAAAATTTCATAAGAAGGGGAGATTGTAAGACCCCAACTTTTATGAATAAAGATGAATTTTCTATAATTATCATTTTTGAATATTATGAAATTAATTTGATATAATGTTATAGTTGTGGGTAGTATTTAAAAATTCTACAAAGTACGCAAGTTGTTTATAATATTCGATTGGTCGGGGAATATTCATTTTAACCGAGAATATTCGTACGACGGAACAATCATTGGTGGACCCCACAACAGAATTATTGTCAGATTGAGAAAGCGACAAAAAATATTTTATGAAAATAACGGCATAAGTTTTACCGTTAACTGTTGAAACACCCAGTGTTAAAAGTACAGGAATACGCGTGGTTGCATAGTAGCACATGGTATTGATTATTGATGCTTACGTGAGAAGTCACTCAGTTTTGTTTAATTATTGCCGATTAATTCTTTGCGATAGTATCTCACGTTATTTGATTCAATTATTGTCAATATTTTATATATTATTAAATCAATAATTGAGATAACAAAGTTGTTAATATTATTATTTGCATTATTAACGATGTCTAGAAGTTCTACCAAGGAGAAGTTTAGTCACCTAATTACGCGCCAATAAGGAGAAATCCTTATTGGAAAGCCCCCTCTTTCCTGGGAACGATCTGGTCGATTAATAGTGTGAATAATAATAATGATGATGAAGTTTTGTTTTATTAGTATTATTAATGTAATAAAATAGAAAAGCTTTTTATATAAAACAGAATACTTTAATAAAGTTATTCATTTTCTTAGGCTAATAGTAAAATCTTTTTATATAAAACAGAATACTTTTATAAAGTTATTCGTTTTATTAGACAATAATTAGAATATATTATATTTTATTATGCATAGTGTTTGCATGCCTGCATAGTGTTTGCATAGTAAAATCTTTTTAAAAATTATTCATTTTATTAGATTATAAATAGAATATATTATATTTTATTGTAAACAAATCTGGACCGTCCGTTTAAAGTAAATCGATCTGGGCCATTCATGGATTGGTTACTATTCAGTCCATTCTTCTATAAATAGAAGCTCATTCCTTCATTATTTCTTACGAAATCACTGAAACTCTAGAGAGAGAAACTATAGAGAGAATTATTCTTCTATCTTGAGCGTATTTTTTTAGCGTTTAAGAAAGCTTTGAGCGTAGTGCAAGTTTCTTCAAGTATATCCCCGCCCTACCGTCATATTACTCTTCTTTATAAGGTAAGGGGTATTATTTTTTTTCATATTCATGAAGAGAACTTTTGTTATTCCAGTCTTTATTATTCTATTGGAATAACCTGTATACGCGGGCTACCCTATACTTTGTGATTTCTGTTGTTATTCCATTTGTTATTATTACATTGGAACATCCACATGCATGCGTTATATCTGGGACCGGTTAAAATCTTTATTATTCTCGTTGGAATATCATATGCATGCATTTTACATGAGACTGATTTTGTTATTTATTATTACGTTGGAATAATGCATACATGCGCAATACCGCATGCATGGTGATTTATGTTGTTATTCCATTCTTTATTATTCTGTTAGAATATCCCGTCGGTGCGTATTACGCCTGACCTGGTTTCGTTATTTATTGTTCTGTTGGAATAACCTGTCCATGTGAAGTACCGCATGCATGGTGATTTCTTTTGTTATTCTATTCTTTATTATACTCAGTTGGTTAAAGTTTTGACTTCTATACTCCATGAAATTAGAGGAATATCCTTGATATTTGCGCTTCATCCAGTATCTTTCATGGAAATATTCTTCTGAGCATTCTTAAATTTTACTCTACAAAGAAGTATCATGTTGACAATTTGGACGTTATTAGTTCTTGGATAAATTAATTCTTGAACTTGTTTTATTGAATTCTTATATCATTGTCATCATCCTCATGTTTATATTTTGTTGAAAGTCATCTGTGGCCTGTAGTGCATAGATGGACTTGGTATGATTATGACCAGGGATTATTCAGTGTAATCATGACCGTAATGTTACAAATGATATGGTAAAAGTCCTCATTGGCCCATAGTGCATTAATGGAAAGTTGTTGGCATGATCATGACCTTTGATGAATACACGAATATCCTTGGCCCGTAGTGCATGGATAATTTATGGTTGTGATACTAATGAATATCCTTGGTCGTAGAGCAGGGATGATGTGGTTTATTTATTAAGTTGAGTCCCAGCGATAAAAGTGATGAAAAACCTTTTAAATCATAAAATATAGTATATTTTATTCTCTACTTGACTCTTTTAATGGATTGCTTGTTCCGCTGCAGTTAAACTTGATGTCTATTATATTTTATCAGTTTAACATTGTTGAAGACTAATGATAATTTATTCTGCATTATCTTAGTCATAATATTTCTTACTGGGCTAGTTGAGCTCACCCTTTCTTTCACTGTTCTCTTCAGGAAATGAGAACGAGTGGATATTATCTAGAAGACAATATTTGTATTAAAATTCACAGCTCTCTTGTTGTATATTAAAGATTATATTTGTATTCTGTACCATGTATTTGGAAACTCAGAATAGGTGATGTATACCTATTTTGGGGGCGTCACAGTTGGTATCAGAGCTTAGGGATATTATGTGACGCCCCCAAAATAGGTCCAATTCATCCAACCTATTCTGAGTCGCCAAATACATGGTACTGAAAACAACTACAACTTTATTACTACAATTGTCGTGCAAAATACAACAACACATATATTATGAGTTTTAATACCAACTGTGACTCATGTCCCAACTATGGACAACACCTCACAGTGATACCTTACATAAAGGTACAGTCTAGAACTGTTTTAGAAATTAAAATCTTTGGGAAGTGCTCAAGTAAACCTTCGTACATAGGAGGCCATGAATCTAAGTTATGATAGATATCATATGTCCAGAGAATTATCCTTGGTTTATCCAATAGACCCCAAAGAAAAACGAGAAAATTACTATCATGTTCCTTCCAATGGTGAGTCTTCTCTTGACATATAACTATCTCCACCGTCTGCAATTGAACATTATGTTTCAACCAAACTCCAAGATCATATAGGTAGTGCTCGTAGATATACTCAGCAAGTGGATGTGCACAACTCTGTCTTATGATAACTCGTAGGTCATTATACATCTTGTATGATAGTGGCAAAACACCCTTCTAAAGTTGGGTTCACCTCACCCTATTTGGTTCACCAAAATTAAATATCAAATGACGTATACAATACAACACACTTATCTAAAGTTCTAAATAAAATTATTTCCATACTATTTAGGGAGAACCTCAAAAGCTATAGACCACCGTTTTATTCCCCTGTTATCCCCGCTCGACCCGGCAACACTCTTATTACTTGAAAGGAATTGTGAAGAAAAAAGGTGAGCACAACTAGCTCAGTAAAGAATATCATAACTAAAGATAATTAAATTATCAATAGCCTTCGTCAGTAATAAATCAGAGATTTAGAACATAGGGTAGATGATAAAACTTTTCAACCATAGTTGCAGCGGAACGAGCAATCCATTAGAAGAGTCAAATAGACCATAATGTCTATAATCTTCTCTATGTTAAAAGTCCACCAATAATGTTTTATCCTTGTAACATCAATCAACAATTCCTGTCCACAATCATGTGAAGAACTCATAATCATATTTGTAGTTCTAAATTCCTTTTCTCATCCAGGACGAAGATAATTTTCATCACATTTCTTAACCTGAAACATTAAAGATTATGGTTATACCAAATCATAGTTCCTGTTTATAATCATACTAATAAATTTATCTTTGCAGTACGAGCCAAAGATATTCATTATCATTTCATCTTTGCACTACAGGCCAAAGATATTCAACAACAGGTCATCTTTGCACTACAGGCCAAAGATATTCAACAATAGGTCATCTTTGCACTACGGGCCAAAGATATTCAACAACGGGTCATCTTTGCACTATAGGCCAAAGATATTAATATCTCAAAGAAATACATAATCATTTCAGAATTTATATAAACCATAATTATAACCATGTTGATCAATTCACCTTTCTACTTAAGCTAAAAATATTCAATTATAAATTCAGTGGTCATGATCATACCAGTCAACGATTCAACTTTGCGCTACTGGCCAAAGAGAACCCATAGTCTCGATCATACCAATAATCTACTCATCTTTACACTCAAGTCAAAGAGAAATTTCTTCACCAGGATTATAAAAATGTTATATATGATAATAAAAACAATATGATCAAAATATGCATTTAATTTCAAGAGTAAGATTCATAAACCAACGATAATTTGGTCGGAAAAAGAAACCAATTTTATCATGAATAGTACCCCGTAAATAGTAACTCATGAATAGAAATTCATGAATAGTAACCCCGACATGAAAAAGGTAGAAATTCCACAATAAAATTCATACCAATATTTCGGTATAATGATATTGAAAGAATAACATTTCTTAAACATATAAACAATTTATTTCAATTATTTACACTTTACTAAATAATGCATTTAATCATCCTTAAATGCCAAAATCATAAGATTTCATCACCAATAACCAAAACCCTCATCAAAAATCTGCATATACCTCATATATGATTCTCAAGCCATAAAATCCTATTTTCCAATTTTGTTACTTCACATAACATATTTAATTCATTTACTCATAACTAGTCCATTTTCATGAAAAATACCAAATCAGTTCCAAAAATATTTCTTTTCTAGGATTTAGCAGAACATAGTCCCATATTGAACATATATTTTTCTCAGAATTTTTAAAATTCATTTACTATTTTTCACATGGCCAAAACTGCCGAATATTTAGACATTTATCATAAATTGTACTTTTGTCCAAAAATTTTGAAATTTACAGAATATACTGATGTTATATAGATGTACTCCCAATAAAAATTTCACCAATTTTAGAGTTAACCACAAGGAGTTATAAGGGTTTACTTTTAAAATAGTTTTTTCTCATAAAATCCATAACTCCTAATCTATATATCCAAAAATCACCATTTTTGGACATAATCAAGAAAACTCATCAAATTATCATTTCAAATTTTTCCAGAATTTTTGAAGGTCGAAAAAATTACGAAACATGAAAAACATAACAACCCTTAAAAATCCCTTACCTCAAAAAGAAAGAGACTTCGATTTGGAATATCTCGGATGACATTTGAAGGAAACTTGCACTCATTAGCAACTCTCAAAGTATCAAAATACTCACAAAATACGCTCGATAATATAGAGAGAGAAAGAGAGAAAGCTTATGTTTCTGGTGTGATTTTCAATTCTAACTTAGCCCTCTATTTATAGAAAAATGTTAGCACGCCGAAGCAGACTTGACCTGCTACCTGATGGCTTTACCTACTACTATTGCCATCCACCACATTTGAATTAGAATTTCAGCACATTTCTTCACCAACCATAGGTGGGGCCCATGCATTCTAGAATTTTCCACCAAAATGATAAATTCTGAAACTTCAACAATTTCTGAACTAGTCACCTCTTAAAATTCATAACAAGTCATACGTTCATTTTTAACGGTTCAAAATTTGTGGACATATACTCAACTTATATATGTATAACATATCCAAAAATCACCACGATCCAACGGTCGGATTAAAATTATAACTCACGCAATAGAGCTTTAAGAACACCGATTTGATCTTTTAATACCTCCAATCGGAGAAAAAATCGATAAAATACCTCAACATTAATTCCTTCATTTATAACCACATAAATAAATCCATCATTTATATCCACATAAAATAAATATTTCATTATCTTATAAATCAATAATTAATTATTCATAAATAATATTACAGAATCACAATAATGACAACCAGGTGGTTCCCAGGAAAGAGGGGGTTTCCGATAAGGATTTCTCCTTACTGGCGCGCAATTAGATGACCAAACCTCTCCTTAATAGAACTTTCTAGACATTGCCAATAATGCTATCTAATAATATTATTCAAATAATATGAATTATTGATCTGATAATGGGAAATATTGTGCAGTGATAATTATTAAAACAACAATAATATAAAATATCAACGCAGCAATTATTGAATCAATAAAATAAAATATTGAACAATAATTACTATAACAATTATTGAGTAGTGCCTTCTTATGTAAGAATCAATAATTCAAAAATATTGTGCAATCTGGCGTCTTCTTGTGCAATGCCGCGTATTATTATATTTTAACCACCGTGTAATCCAACAAATGTTAATTCAGTAATAATTACGCAGATTATTTATAAAAACTCAAACTTGTCGCTTTTCTTCATCCGATAGTTATTCATTATAGGGCCCACAAATGGTTTAGCGCGTAAATGCATTTAATTTTCCCCGACAACAAGAATATTCCACGACCAAACGAATATTCCCCAACAGAAATGAGTATTTTATAACCACTTGCGTATTTTGAAAATTTTATATATATCACTCCTAACTTTAACTCTTTTTTTATCAATTTAACCATTTACTAAATAGGAAAATTGAATACTTTTATTTCATAAAATCCGGGATCTTACATATGATCCCTGCCTAAGATGTGAGACAAGAACTAGGAGGAGAGAGACGGGGAATTCCTTCGCTAGTATGACCTACCTAAGTTTATTTGTTATTTAATTGGTCGGTCAAAGTATAGGGATAATATGTGATATGTTAATTAACCCTTGTTTTGTGGCTATATTTCAAAATGGCATCCGAGAATGTTGAGAACATCAATGGAGCACAGGAGGCCGTTGAGTCTCCACATATCAATAATCAGGACAATGTGCATCAGGAAGGCGGCAATCCTCATGCAAACAACAATACTGACCAAATGATAAACGATGGAATGCTCAGAGGCTTTCTGCAATTCATGCAGCATCAGGCAAGAAAGACTCCTGTCCGGAATGCAGGTGGAAACACTGGTAACTCTCGGACGGTCACCGCTAAATAGTTCAAGGAACTGGACCATCGGAGTTTTTTGGAGAGCCAAAACCACTTAAGGCGGAGACGTGGATAAAGCAGATCTGCAAGATATTTCATGTCTTGGGATGCTCCGAGGAGCAAAAGGTTCCCTTTGCCACCTTCATGTTGCGTGCAGAGGCAGATTACTGGTGGGAATCTGTAAAAAGTACTCAACCTGCCGCACTAAAGATGGCTTGGGAGAAGTTCCAAGAATTGTTCAACGACAAGTACTTTCCCGAAAGTATTCGTCACATGAAAGAGGTAGAGTTCATTAAGCTGGAGCAAAACAACATGACCGTGTCGCAGTACGAAGCCAAGTTTGCCGAGTTGTCCCGGTTTGCGTCCCATTTGGTTGATAATGAGGAGAGAATGACGCGAATGTTTCTAAGAGGTTTGAAACCCGAGATACGTCAATATCTTATCTCTCATAAACTGTGTTTGTATTCAAATGTGTTTAATAGAGCTCAGTTATTGGAGCGCGATAATGAGTCAACCCAACCAAAAGAGTGCAACCGACAAAATGATAATACCAGTGATAACAGTCATCGAAGCGGTGACAATAAGCGTGGAGGGAATCAACATACCAAAATTGGTAACCACTTCGGTGGTAATCATGGCCAAAATAATAAGAATGGACATTTCAAGAAGAGGAGATTCAACAATGATGGAAAGACGTCAGCATCAGCACCTATCGTTAAGGAAGGAGAACAACCACCTATCATATGTTTCAAATGTGGAGGGGAGGGACACATCAGTCCAAACTGCGCGATGCCCTCCAAAGCATGTTACAATTGTGGAAGAGAAGGTCACCTGGCCCGATTTTGTCGTGCACCGAAGACAAGTCCAGCTGGGATGGAGGCATCAAAGGCCGTCCCAGACAAGACAAAATTCGTGGTTCAAGGGAGAGCGTTTGTCGTGACCTCCTAGAAAGCAAGGAACCCGAACGAGGTCATCACGGGTAAGCTTATCATAAACATTAGCGAAGTATATACCTTATTTGATACCAGTTCTACCCATTCTTTTATTTCTCCTACTTGCGCTCAACGTTTAAATTTGACTCCGGAGAAATTAGACTTTGACTTATCAGTTGAAACTCAATTGGGAGAAACCTTCATTACATCCACTGTTTATAAGTCTTGTTTGGTTCAAATCGGTACCCTCACATTATCTGTCGATCTTATTTCATTGAAAATACTTGCATTTGACGTAATTCTAGGGATTGATTGGTTAACTACTCATCATGCAAAAATTGATTATTTTCGTAAGGTTGTTAGCTTTCATATTCCTAATCAACCTATTATGCGAATTTAAGCAACCAAACCATTAAAATCAATCACTGTCATCACAAGCCATAAAGTTATTCGTTTATTGAAAAATGGATGTCAAGCTTTTTTAGCTTATGTCACGGATCTAAACAAAAATACGTCAGTTTTGAATGATATTTCTATTGTTAATGAATTTTCTGACGTATTCTCGAAGAACTTCTGGCCTACCCCAGAACGTGAAATTGAATTTTGTATCGACCTTGAACCCGTAAGATAAAACCCATTTCCAAAGCCCCATATCGAATGGCTCCTATTGAACTTCAGGAGTTAAAGACCCAACTGTAGGAATTATTAGACATTGGCTTTATTCGTCCTAGTACTTCTCCTTGGGTTGCTCCTATACTATTCGTGAAGAATAAAGATGGGAGTATTCGACTTTATAGTGATTATCGGGAGTTGAATCATGTCACCGTCAAAAATAGGTACCCATTGCCACATATTGATGACCTGTTTGACCAGTTGCAAGGCGCCAAATTCTTTTCAAAGATTGATCTTCGTTACGGATATAACCAATTAAAGATTAGAACCGATGACATTCCAAAGACGGCTTTCAGAACTCGGTACGGGCATTATGAATTCCTAGTCATATCTTTTGGATTGACTAATGCTCCTGCTGCCTTCATGGACATGATGAACCGAGTATTCAAGGAATATTTGGATCACTTTGTGGTCGTCTTTATTGATGACATCCTTATTTATTCCAAAAGCCGTGAAGATCATGAGCAACACTTGAGGATGATACTCCAAAAGTTTTGTGAATATAAGCTTTATGCCAAGTTGAAGAAATGTGTAAGACCCCAGCTTTTATAAATAAAGATGAATTTTCTATAAATATTATTTTTGAATATTATGGAATAAATTTGATATAATGTTATAGTTGTGGGTAATATTTATAAATTTTGCAAAGTAAGCAAGTTGTTATAAAATATTCGTTTGGTCGGGGAATATTCTTTTTTGTCGGGGAATATTCGCACGACGGCTCAATCATTGGTGGACCCCACAACGGAAGTATTGTCGTAGTTAGAAAACGACAAAATTATCTTTCTATAAAAATAATCGGCGGAGGTGTTACGAATTAAAAGCTGTTGAACTACCCGGTGGTAAAAGTACGATGTCTGGCGTGGTTGCATAGTAGCACACGGTATTGATTATTGATGCTTACGTGAGAAGTCACTTAGCTATACTCAATTATTACACGATGAATTGTTGCATCATATCTCTTATATTATTGATTCAATTATTGTCACAAAGATCATCATCGTATAATATGTTATATTATTAATTGAGACGACAAGTTATAAATGATTAATAATTGTTGAAAGAATAAAAATGTGTTGATTAAAAATAAAATGATTTGTGGTAATATTTATTCAATCCTTGATATATACATATAAAGAGTCTGTTATGAGACATTTGTGGTAAGTTTGATTATTTTATAGGGGGGCCATATGTCATCATCTAAGAGTCTGTTATGGACGTTAATAATTCCTGGATAAAATAATTCTTGAACATGTTTTATTGAATTCTTATATCATTGTCATCATCCTCATGTTTATATTATGTTGAAAGTCATCTGTGGCCTGTAGTGCATAGATGGACTTGGTATGATTATGACCAGAGACTATTCGGTGTAATCATGACCGTAATGTTACAAATGATGTGATAAAAATCCTTAGTGGCTGTAGTGCATTGATGGACAGTTGTTGGCATGATCATGACCATTAATGAATACACAACTATTCTTGGCCCGTAGTGCATGAATAATTGTAGTCGTGATACTAAAGAATATCCTTGGCCGTAGTGCAGGGGTGATTCGATGATGTGGAATATTTATTAAAGCTGAGTCTCAGCTATAAGAGTGATGAAAACCCTTTTAAATCATAAAAGATAGTAGATTTTATTTTCTACTTGACTCTTTTAATGGATTCTTTGGTTCATTGTAGTTAAACTTGATGTTCATTATATTTTATCGGTTTAACACTTTGTTGTGAGGCTAATGATAATTTATTACGCATTATCTTAGTCATAATATTTCTTCTTGAGCTAGTTGAGCTCACCCTTTCTTTCAGTGTTTCTTCTTGAAATGAGAATATATTTGGGGGACGAGTCGGGGAACGGAGTAATGGTCCAGAGGATAGCATTAGTAGTCCTCACTATTCTGTAAAATAGTGTGATAATAATTATAATGAGGACTCCTTTTGAGTTTGTATAATATCTAGTAGACAATATTTGTATTCAAACTCACAATTTATGTCGTATTGTACACGACAGTTATATTAGTAAGTTGTATTTAAATTCTGTACCATGTATCTGACTACCCAAGATGGGTGATGTATACCTAATTTTGGGGCGTCACAATTTAGTATCGAGCTTAGGATATGATCCACAGCTAAGATGTGAGAATAGTACTAGGAGGAGGAGAGACGGGAATACCTTCGCTAGTATGACCTACCTAAGTTTATGTGCTATTTTATTGGTCTATAGAGATAATTTGTTACATGTCAATTAACCTTTTATTTTGTGGCGAGATCTGAAAATGACATCCGAGAATATTGAGAATATGATGGAGCACAAAGCGATCGTTGATTCACCACATATCAATAATTAGGATAATGTGCATCGAAGGCGACAATCCTCATGCAAACAACAACACCGACCAAATGATGAATGATCAAATGTTCGGAGGCTTTATACAATTTATGCAACAATGAAAGTGAGAGCGACTCACTGCCCAAAACGAGGTGGAAACACGGAAAACTCTCGGCGGTCACCACTAAACAATTCAAGGAGCTGGGACCACCGGAATTTAAGGGAGAGCCAAAACCACTTACGGCGGAAGCATGGATAAATGATTACCAAGATATTTGATGTCTTGGGATGCTCGAGGAGCAAAAGGTTCCGTTGCCGCCTTTATGTTGCATGGGAGAGGCGATTCTTGGTGGGAATCAGAAAAAGCGTACTCAACCTATTCAGATGAAGATATCTTGGGAGAAGTTCCAGAGTCATTCAACGACAAATACTTTCCCGAAAGTATTCGCCATACATGAAGGAGGTGGAGTTTATCAAGTTGGAACAAAACAATATGACCGTGTCGTAATCTGAGGCAAAATTTGCGAGTTATCACGGTTTTCGTCCCACTTGGTGGATAATGAAGAGAGAATGGCGCGAATGTTTTTAAAAGGTTTGAAGTCGTAGATACGCCAACATCTTATTTTCATAAACCGTGTTTGTATTCGGATGTTGTAAATAGGGCTCGATTAGTGGAGCGCGATAACGAGTCAACGTATAACTAAAAGAAGCGGTAAGCAAAATTATAATACCAAATGAGTAGTCATCGAAGCGGTGACAACAAGCGTGGAGGGAATCAACGGGCGGATATGGTAACCACTTACGGTGGTAATCAGGCCAAAACAATAAGAATGGACATTTCAAGAAAAGGAGATTCAACAATGATGGAAAGGCGTCAAGACCAAAGACTGTTGTTAAGGAAGGAGAAAGACCACCTATCATATGCTTCAAATGCGGAGAGAGGGACACATCGATCCGAACTGCTGGTCATGCCAGTCAAAGCATGTTATAATTGTGGAAGAGAAGGTCACTTAGCTCGATTTTGTCGTTTACCAAAAACAAATTCAACTAGGATGGAGGCACCAAAGACCGTTCCAGAAAAAGTCAAAACCCAGTAGTCTGAGGAGGCGTTTGTTGTGACCTCCCAGAGAGCAAGGAACCCGAATGAGGTCATCACGGGTAAGCTTATCATAAACTCTAATGAAGTCTATACTTTATTTGATACCGGTTCTACCCATTCTTTTATTTCTCCTACTTGCGCTCATCGATTAAATTTGACTCCGGAGAAATTAGACTTTGACTTATCTGTGGAAACTCCGTTGGGAGAAACCTTCATTACATCCCTTTGTTTATAAGTCTTGT
Source organism: Panax quinquefolius (assembly GCA_020205615.1). Classification (NCBI taxonomy): domain Eukaryota; kingdom Viridiplantae; phylum Streptophyta; class Magnoliopsida; order Apiales; family Araliaceae; genus Panax; species Panax quinquefolius. The sequence continues at coordinate 41,327,006 of CM035163.1, read as the reverse complement.
TTGGTTCAAATCGGTACCCTCACATTACCTGTCGATCTTATTTCATTAAAAATACTTGCATTTGAGGTGATTCTAGGGATTGATTGGTTAACTACTTATCATGCAAAAATTGATTGTTTTCGTAAGGTTGTTAGCTTTCATATTCCTAATCAACCTATTATGCGAATTCAAACGACCAAACCATTAAAATCAATCACGGTCATCTCAAGCTATAAAGCTATTCGTTTATTAAAAAACGGATGTCAAGCTTTCTTCGCTCATGTCACAAATTTAAACAAAAAATACGTCAGTTTTGAACGATATTTCTATTGTTAATAAATTTCCTGACGTATTCAGAAGAACTTCTGGCCTACCCCAGAGCATGAAATTGAATTTTGTATCGACCTTGAACCCGCAGACAAAACCTATTTCCAAAGCCCCATATCGAATGGCTCTATTGAACTTGAGGAGTTAAAGACCCAACCGCAGGAATTGTTAGACATTGGCTTTATTCGTCCTAGTACTTCTCCTTGGGGTGTTCCTGTTCTATTCGTGAAGAAGAAAGATGGGAGTATGCGACTTTGTATTGATTATCGGAGTTGAATCATGTCACCATCAAAAATAGGTATCCATTGCCACGTATTGATGACCTGTTTGACCGGTTGCAAGGAGCCAAATTCTTTTCAAAGATTGATCTTCGCTTAGGATATCACCAATTGAAGATTAAAACCACGACATTCCAAAGACGGCTTTCAGAACTCGGTATGGGCATTATGAATTCCTAGTCATGTCCTTTGGATTGACTAATGCTCCTGCTGCCTTCATAGATATGATGAACCAAGTATTCAAGGAATATTTAGATCACTTTGTGGTCGTCTTTATTGATGACATCCTTATTTATTCCAAAAGTCGTGAAGATCATGAGCAACACTTGAAGCTGACACTCCAAAAGCTTCGTGAATATAAGCTTTATGCCAAGTTGAAGAAATGCGAGTTCTAGCTTGAAGAAGTAGCATTCCTTGGGCACGTGGTATCAAGTCATGGAATATCTGTTGACCCAAAGAAAGATTGAAGCTATTCAAAGTCGGGAACAACCTAAATCGATGACCCAAGAAACGTAGCTTTCTCGGTTTAATTTGGTTATTATCGGAGATTCATGGAAGGATTTTCTCGAATGGCTACTCCATTAACTCAAATTGACTCAAAAGATACAAAGTTCGGTTGGAGCGAAGAATGTGAGAAGAGTTTTCAAGAACTCAAGAGGAGACTTATTTCAAAGACTGCTCGACAATACCATCCGGCTCGGAGGGATTTGTCATCTCTGATGATGCTTTGCAAAGGGTTGGGATGTGTTCTCATGCAACATGGAAAAGTTATAGTTTATGCCTCATGACAACTCAAAGAATATGAGAGGAATTATCCTACTCATGATCTAGAGTTAAGGTATTTGTTGTCTTTGCACTTAAAATTTAGAGGCATTACTTGTATGGGGAGAAAGTGGAGATCTTTACGGATCATAAAAGCCTCAAATATTTCTTCACTCAAAAGGAACTCAACATGCGACAACGACGTTGGCTTGAAGCATTGAAAGATTATGATCATACCATCCAATACCATCCCGGAAAAGCTTAACGTGGTAGGCGACGATTGAGTAGAAGATCATATGCAAGTACGAAAAGTGCGTTATTGTCAACGCAAAGGCCCATTTTGTGTGACTTGCAAAGGATGGAGATAGAGTTAAAGACTCAGGACGCGTGATGATGATAGCGAGTATCTGAGTAGAACCGACTTTAATCGATAAAGTTAAAGTCGCCAAAGCCACTGGACACGGAGGTGATGCGTATGAGGAAGAAAGTGCAAGAAGGTGCTACGGAAGCAAGAATCGATAAAGAAGGAATACTTGAGTCAACTCGGACTTTTGTGTTCCTAACGACCTTCGATTTAAAGTATAATATCATGATGGAGGCGCACAACACACCATTTGCAATCCATCTCGGGAGTACCAAAATGTATCATGATATTAAATCATACATTTTGGTGGAGCAATATGAAGAGAGAGAGATAGCGTTGTTTATCTCAAGGTGTCTAACTTGTCAACGAAGTTAAAGCGGAGCATCAAGTACCAAAAGGTCCATCAGCAACCACTTGAAATTCCGGAATGGAAGTGGGAGCACATTACCATGGATTTCAATTCACGGCCTTCCTAAGGTTTCTCAAGGCATTGATGCGATTTGGGTCATTGTTGATAGATTAACCAAGTCCGCTCATTTCTTACCGACACGAGAAACTTATACACTTGAACGTCTTGCTCAGTATGTACATAAACGAGATTGTAAGATCGCATGGTATGCTTGCAGTATCCATAGTTTCCGATCGAGACCCAAGATTCACTTCACGATTTTGGGTTAGTTTGCAAAAAGCTATGGGCACAGACTTACAATTTAGCTCGGCATATCATCCTCAGACGGACGGACAGTCGAAGAGGACTATTCAAACTCTTGAAGATCTATTAAGACTCTGTGTCCTTGATTTCAAGGGGAGTTGGGACAAGTTCTTACCATTGGTGGAGTTTTCCTACAACAACAGTTATCAAGCAAGTATTGGCATGGCTCCATTCGAAGCGTTGTATGGAAGAAAGTGTCGTTCTCGGTATCTTTGGGATGAGGTGGGTGAAGCAACGTTGTTGGGGACCGAGAGTTGATGCATTATGACTATGGAAAAGATTCAAACGATCCGACTGTGACGCTCCCAAAATAGGTATACACAACACCCATTCTGAGTCGCCAAATACATGGTACAAAAAGCAAACTACAACTTCAATAATACAAATGTCGTGTGAAATACAACAATATATATAATGAGTTTAAATATAATATTGTCTTCTAGACAATATCCACATGCAAATAAATCCCCATTATAATTATTGATTCATTATTTTACAAAATGGTGAGGACTACTAAACAACTCTCTCTAGAACCTTCATTCCATACCCCGACTAGTACTCGCTACATTCTCGCCTCCACGAGAATAAAATGGAACAACAAGGAAAAGGGTGAGCTCAACTAGCCCAAGAAGAATGTTATGACTAAGATAATATACAACAAATTATCGTTAGTCTCCAACAGGAAAAATCGATAGAATACAATAGACAACAAATTTCGGATCAATATTCGCAATTGAAATAATAATTCATAGTAAGAGTTACGTAGAGAATGAAATCTACTATAATCTATGAATTTAACATTCCATCATCAATATTTTATCCTCGTAACATCAATCAATATTCATCTCAAATCAAATATTCATCTTTGCACTACAGCCAAAGATATTCATCAATCGGCCATGTTCATCTCAACACTGCTCATCTTTGCACTAAAGGCCAAAGATATTCATCGATCGGTATGTTCATTTAAACACTGCTCATCTTTGCACTAAAGGCCAAAGATATTCTTCGAAATCATTCATCTTTGCACTACAAAGCCAAAGATATTCTTCAGAAATCATTCATCTTTGCACTCTGGGCCAAAGATATTCAATACTATCATCATTTAAGACCGAGGATGATGAAAATACTTTTAAAGAACGAATCCAAAGTGAAACAAAATGACAAATATTATGGATTCGTATTTTTAAACAATCCGAAGTTCAAAAATACTTCATAAATAATCATAGTGAAGTAAAATTCAAGAATGATCAAAACATGGATACAATCAAAGCTAGTATCCGTAATAGATATTTTAGATTTAAAAGAAAAATTTTCATTTTTCTATTGAATAGTGCCGATTCGTGAATAGTCTGTCAGTATACGTGAATAGTGCCGTATACGTGAATAGTAACTCGACACCAAAAGGTAGAAATTCCACAAAAACATCTTCACGCTTTACATATAATAGTACTCGTGAATAGTAACTCGTGAATAAGAACTCGCTGAATAGTAACTCGTGAATAAGTAACTCATGAATAGTAACCCATGAATAGTAACCCCGACATGAAAAAGTTCCAAATTTGATAAAAACTTCAGATCAACATTTCAAAGATAATGATATTGAAGAAATAATATCATTGAAAAAAAATAATATCCCTTACCTCAAAGAATCAAGACTTACGGAAGGAAAGGCGGAAGTGATCTTTGAATGAAACTTATCTTGAACAAAGAACTCTTAAAGTATCTAAATACTCATAAAATACGCTCAATAATATAGAGAGAAAGAGAGAAAACTTTGTTTCGTGTGATTTTCAATTCTAACTTAGCCCTCTATTTATAGGAAAATGTTATTACGTAAAAGCGAGACTTGACTGCTACCTGATGGCTTTACCTGCTACTATTACCACCCACCACATTTGAAATAAAATTCAGCACATTTTTTTCACCAACCACAAGTGGGGCCCACTCAATTCTAGAATTTTCCACCAAAATCAATTATAAACCTAATTTAGAATCCGACACCTCTTAAAATTCACAACAAATCATTCGTGCATTTTTAACGGTTCAAAATTTGTGGACATATACTCAACTTATGTATGTATAACATACCCAAAAATTACCACAATCCAACGGTCGGATTAAAAATTATAAGCCCCGCATAATATATCTCAAAACCCCGATTTGATTTTTAATACCTCCAATCCGATAAAATCTTGATAAAACACCTCAACATTAATTCCTTCATTAATAACCACATAAATAAATCCATCATTTATATTCATATAAAATAAATATTTCTTATCATATGAATCAATAATTAATTATTCACAAATAATATTACGTAATCACATTTATGACAACCAGTCGTTCCCAGAAAGAGGGGGCTTTCAATAAGGATCTCTCCTCATTGGCGCCTTGCAATTAGGTGACCAAACCTCTCCTTAGACGTAACTTTCTAGACATTGCCAATAATGTTATCTAATAATATTATTCAAATAATATGAATTATTGATCCGATAATGGGAAATATGTGCAAAGGACAATTATTGAACAACAATAATATAAAATATCAACGCAAACAATTATTGAATCAATAAAATAAAATATTGAACAAGAACTCACCGTGAAAATTATTGAGTAGTGCCATCTTACGTAAGGATCAATAATTCAACAATATCATGTAATACCGCAGTGTATTCTTTGTGCAACCACGCCAGACATCGTATTTTAACCACCGGGTATTCCAATGATTTACTTCAGTAAATAACTACGCCGTTATTTATAACCACCCAAACTTTGTCGTTTTCATCATCCAATCGCTTTTCGTTATGGGGCCCACACATGGTCGCTACCAGGTCGCATTTAATATTCTCGACAAAGATTTAATATTCCACGACCAAACGAATATTCCCAAACAATAATGAATATTTTATAACCACTTGCTTATTTTGAAATATTTGCGTATTTAACCCTTTACTATCCACATTAATCAAATCAACCCTTACTATTTCAAAATAATAAATAAAGGAAATTCCTTTTTATTTAAAAAAATTTGAGGGTCTTACAACCGACATCAGTATAAAAACCTCACAAAATCGATTAAAAGAGTTATCTTTGATCTTCATCGAAATGACGTGAAATTCGATATAGGAGATCATGTGTTGTTAAGAGTTGCTCCATGGAAAGGAGTTACAAGATTTGGAAAGAGAGGAAAACTTAATCCTCGATTCATCGGTTCATTTTTAATCCTCGATCGAGTAGGAACCGTGGCTATAGACTCATTTCTACCGCCAAATATGTCTCGTGTTCATAACGCTTTTCACATATCCATGTTACGTAAATATGTGAAAGACCCGAACCATATTATTGAGTTAGAACCGGACGAAATAGGGAAAGATTTGACGTATGAAGAGGTTCCTGTTCAAATTTTGGATAAGAAGGAACATATTCTACGCTCCAAGGTTATACCTCAAGTCAAAGTTTTGTGGAGGAACCACGATGTTGAGGAAATGACTTGGGAGTTAGAATCTGAAATGAAATCAAGGTATCCTTACCTCTTTGACATACCAGGTACGTACCCTAATTTCGAGGGCGAAATTTCATAAGAAAGGGAGGTTGTAAGACCCCAACTTTTATAAATAAAGATGAATTTTCTATAAATATTATTTTTGAATATTATGGAATAAATTTGATATAATGTTATAGTTGTGGGTAATATTTATAAATTTTGCAAAGTAAGCAAGTTGTTATAAAATATTCATTTGGTCTGGGAATATTCTTTTTGTTTCGGGGAATATTCGACGACGACTTCAATCATAGTGGACCCCATTAACGGAAGTATTGTCGTAGTTAAAAAGCGACAAAATTATCTTTCTATAAAAATAACTACGGAGGTGTTACCGTTAAAACCATTGAACTACCCGGTGGTAAAAAAATAAAGAATGTCTGGTGTGGTTGCATAATAGCATTACGGTATTGATTATCGATGCTTATGTGAGAAGTCACTTAGCTATACTCAATTATTCTCACAAAGAATTACGTGATCATATCTCTTATATTATTGATTCAATTATTGTCACAAGATCATCTCGTATAATATGTTATATTATTAATTGAGACGACAAGTTATAAATGATTAATAATTGTTGAAAGATTAAAATGTGTTGATTAAAAATAAAATGATTTGTGGTAATATTTATTCAATCCTCGATATATATAAAGAGTCTCATATTATGAGACGTTTGTGGTAAGTTTGATTATTTTATGGGGGCCATATATGTCATCATCTAAAAGTCTCTTCGTCGATAGCAATTACCTTTGTGAATAGTAATTACCTTTGTGAATAGTAATTACCTTCGTCAATAGTATTTACCTTCGTCAATAGTAATTACCTTCTTCAATAGTATTTACCTTCACAATAGTAATTACCTTCGTCAATAGTATTTACCTTAAATCAATTGTAATTACCTTCTTCAATAGTATTTACCTTCGCACAATAGTAATTACCCCTTCGCAAATAGTAGTTGTGTCCTTCAATATTACCAAGAGTTAACGCGCTTCTTCTTGTTCCAAAGGTTAATTACCCCTTCATGAAATAGTAGTTTCTCTTCAATATTACCAAGAGTCATTTTGACCCTTCGTTAAGACTCAAGAGCCACCCCGCTTTTTCTATAAATAGAAAGCTCATTCCTTCATTATTTCTTACGAATTCATTGAAACTTCTAGAGAGAAACTATAGAGAGAAAGAAGAAAAGTATTCGCTACTTCACTTTTCCAATATTCAGTTCTTCTAAGGTAGGGAATATTATTTGTTGTACTCGTAAAGGGTGTTATTCTTTCTTATTCATGAAGAGAACTGTTGTTATTCCATCGCTTATTATTCTATTGGAATAACTTTTGATATGTGATTTACCCTATACTTGGTGACATTCTTCTATTATTCTTGGAACATCTTATGTCGTGTGTTTTACACCGGACTCGGTTAAAATCTTTATTATTATTCTCGTTGGAACATCCACGCTCATGTGTTTTACACCGGACTGGTTAAAATCTTTATTATTATTCGTTGGAACATCATATTCGTGTGTTTACTAACCGGACCTGGTTAAAATCTTTATTATTATTACGTTGGAACATCACATTCATGCATTTACGCCTGACACTGGTTCCGTTATTTATTATTCTCGTTGGAATAACTCGCCTGTCTGATCTATCGCATGCATGGTGATTTCTTTTGTTATTCCATTCTTTATTATACCCAATTGGTTAAAACTTTGACTTTCTATACTCCATGAAATTAGTAGAATATCATTGATATTTACGTTTCATCCAAAGATATCTTTCATGGAAATATTCTTCCGATCATTCTTGAATTTTACTCTACAAAACAAAGATCATGTTGACAATTTGGACGTTAATAATTTCGGATAAAATAATTCTTGAACTTGTTTTATTGAATTCTTATATCATTGTCATCATCCTCATGTTTATATTATGTTGAAAGTCATCTGTGGCCTCAGTAGTGCATAGATGGACTTGGTATGATTATGACCGAGAGACTATTCGATTGTAATCATGACCGTAATGTTACAAATGATGTGATAAAAATCCTCAGTGGTCCGTAGTGCATTGATGGACAGTTGTTGGCATGATCATGACCATTAATGAATACACAACTATTCTGGCCCGTAGTGCATGAATAATTGTGGTCGTGATACTAAAGAATATCCTTGGCCGTAGTGCAGGGGTGATTCGATGATGTGGAATATTTATTAAAGTCGAGTCTCGCCTATAATGATGAAAAACCTTTTAAATCATAAAAGATAGTAGATTTTATTTTCTACTTGACTCTTTTAATGGATTGCTGGTTTCGCTGTAGTTAAACTTGATGTTCATTATATTTTATCAGTTTAACACTATTGTAGGCTAATGATAATTTATTCTGCATTATCTTAGTCATAATATTTCATCTTGAGCTAGTTGAGCTCACCCTTTCTTTCTTCGTTCTCTTCAGAAATGAGAATATATTTGGGATGAGTCTGGGAGCGGAGTAATGGTCCGGAGGATAAGATTAGTAGTCCTCACTATTCTACGTGAAATAGTGTGATAATAATTGTAATGAGGACTCCTTTTGAGTTTGTATAATATCTAGTAGACAATATTTGTATTCAAACTCACGCTTTATGTCGATTGCATACCACGGCGCTTATATTAATAAGTTGTATTTAAATTACTTGTACCATGTATCTGACTACCCAAGATGGGTGATGTATACCTAATTTTGGGGGCGTCACAAAATGCGAGTTCTGGCTTGAGGAAATAGCATTCCTTGGGCATGTGGTATCAAGTCATGGAATATCTGTTGATCCAGCAAAGATTAAAGCTATTCAAAGATGGGAGCAACCTAAATCAGTGACCGAAGTACGTAGCTTTCTCGGCTTAGCTGGTTATTATCGGAGATTCATAGAAGGGTTTTCTCGAATCGCTATTCCATTAACTCAGTTGACTCGGAAAGATACAAAATTCGGTTGGAGTGAGGAATGTGAGAAGAGTTTTCAAGAACTCAAGAGAAGACTCATTTCAAAGACTATTCGACAATACCATCTGGCTCGGAGGGATTTGTCATCTACAGTGATGCTTCTGGCAAAGGGTTAGGATGTGTTCTCATGCAACATGGGAAAGTCATAACCTATGCCTCTCGATAACTCAAAGAATATGAGAGGAATTATCCTACTCATGATCTAGAGTTGGCAGCAGTCGTTTTTGCACTAAATATTTGGAGGCATTACTTTTATGGGGAAAAAGTGGAGATCTTTACGTATCATAAAAGCCTCAAATATTTCTTCACTCAAAAGGAACTCAACAAGCGACAGCGACTTTGGCTTGAAACGTTGAAAGATTATGATCATACCATCCAATATCATCCTGGAAAAGCAAATGTGGTAGCTGACGCATTGAGTAGAAGATCATATGCGGGTACGAGTACGATATTGTTAACGCAAAGGCCCATTTTGTATGACTTGCCAAGGATGGAGATAGAGATAAAAACTCAAGGGACCCATATGATGATTGCGAATATACGAGTAGAACTGACTTTAATCGATAAAGTTAAAGCTGCTCAAGCTACAGACCTGGAGCTGATGCATATGAGGAAGAAAGTACAAGAAGGTGCTATGCCGAAAGAAAGAATTGATGAAGTAGGGATACTTCAAGTCGACTCTGCATATTGTGTTCTAACGACCCCGATTTAAAGTATAAAATCATGATAGAGGCGCACAACACACCGTTTGCAATCCATCCTAGGAGTACTAAAATGTATCATGATCTTCGACATACATTTTGGTGGGGCAATATGAAGAGAGAGATATCACTGTTTATCTCAAGATGCCTAACGTGTCAACGAGTCAAGGCGGAGCATCAAGTACCAAAAGGTCCATTGCAACCACTTGAAATTCTAGAATAGAAGTGGGAGCACATTACCATGTATTTCGTTACTGGTCTTCCCAAGGATTCTCAGGGCATAGATGCAATTTGGGTTATTGTTGATAGATTGACCAAGTCTGCTCATTTCCTACCTATACGAGAAACTTATACACTTGAACGTCTTGCTCGTATGTACATAAACGAGGTTGTAAGATTGCATGGTATGCCAGTATCCATAGTTTCTGATCGAGACCCAAGATTCACCTCACGATTTTGGGTTAGTTTGCAAAAAGCTATGGGCACGGATTTACGATTTAGTTCGGCATATCATCCTCAAACGGACGGACAATCACAGAGGACTATTCAAACTCTTAAAGATTTATTAAGACTCTGTGTCCTTGACTTCAAGGGAAGTTGGGACAAGTTCTTACCATTGCTGGAGTTTTCCTACAACAACAGTTATCAAGCAAGTATTTGCATGGCTCCATTCGAAGCGTTGTATGGAAGAAAGTGTCGTTCTCCAGTATGCTGGGATGAGATGGGTGAAGCAACGTTGTTGGGACCGGAGTTAGTACGTATGACTACAGAAAAGATACAAACTATCCGGAAATGTATAAAAATCTCACAAGATTGACAAAAGAGTTATGCTGATCTTCATCGAAAGGACGTGGAATTCGATATTGGAGATCATGTGTTGTTACGTGTTGCTCCATGGAAAGGAGTTACGAGATTTGGAAAGAGAGGAAAGCTCAATCCTCGATTCATTGGCTCATTTTTAATCCTCGATCGAGTAGGGACTATAGCCTATAGACTTGCTTTTACTTGCCAAGTATGTCTCGTGTTCATGCGTTTTTTTCATATATCCATGTTACGTAAATATGTGAAAGACCTGAACCACATTATTGAGTTAGAACCGGACGAAATAGCGGAAGATTTAACGTTTGAAGAGGTTCCTATTCAAATCTTGGATAAGAAGGTACATATTCTACGTTCCAAGGTTATACCTCAAGTTAAAGTTTTGTGGATAAACCACGATGTTGAGGAAATGACCTGGGAGCTAGAATCTGAAATGAAATCAAGATATCCTTATCTCTTCGACATACCAAGCAAGACGTACCCTAATTTCAAGGCTAAATTTCATAAGAAGGGGAGATTGTAAGACCCCAATTTTTATGAATAAAGATGAATTTTCTATAATTATCATTTTTGATTATTATGGAATAAATTTGATATAATGTTATAGTTGTGGGTAGTATTTATAAATTCTGCAAAGTATGCAAGTTGTTATATTATATTCGATTGGTGGGGAATATTCGCTTTTTAGCGAGGAATATTAAATGATAACCACAAGAATCATTGGTGGACCCTACAACGGAATTATTGTTGGACTGAGAAAACGACTAAAATATTTTCATGAAAATAACGGCGGAAGTTTTACTGTTAACTGTTGAAACACCCGATGTTAAAGTATAGGAATACGCGTGGTTGCATAGTAGCACAACGGTATTGATTATTGATGCTTACGTGAGAAGTCACCCGGTTTTGTTAAATTATTGCTTCAAAGAATTGTTGATAAGATCTCACGTTAATTGATTCAATTATTGTCAATATTTTTTTTATTATTAAATCAATAATTGAGATGACAGAGTTATTAATATTATTATTTGCATTATTAACGATGTCTAGAAGTTCTGCCAAGGAGAAGTTTGGTCACCTAATTATGCGCCAATAAGGAGAAATTCTTATTGGAAAGCCCCCTCTTTCCTGGGAATGATCTGGTCGACATAGTGTTTGCATAGTAAAATCTTTTTAAAAGTTATTCGTTTTATTAGATTATAAATAGAATATATTATATTTTATTGTAAATCAATTTGGACCGTCCATTTAAAGTAAATCGATCTGGACCGTTCATAGATTGGTTACTATTCAGTCCATTCTTCTATAAATAGAAGCTTATTCCTTCATTATTTCTAACGAATTCACTGAAACATCTAGAGAGAGAAACTGTAGAGAGAATTATTCTTCTATCTTGAGCGTATTCTTTAGCGTTTAAGAAAGCTTTGAAGCGTAGTGCAAGTTTCTTCAAGTATATCCCGCCTCTACCTGGTGAGAGTACTCTTCTTTATAAGGTAAGGGTTATTATTTTTTTCATATTCATGAAGAGAACTTCTGTTATTCCAGTCTTTATTATTCTATTAGAATAACCTATATACACGGGCTACCCTATACTTGGTGAAATTCTTCTGTTATTCCATTATTTATTATTTTTTTCGAATAACTTTTCTCATCCAAGCACCGCATACATGGTGAAATTCGTTGTTATTCCATTCTTTATTATTACATTGGAATATCTTGTGCATGCGTTTTCTACGGACTGGTTCCATCTTTATTATTCATGTTAATATCGTATGCATGCGTTTTACGCCGGACGATTTCGTTATTTATTATTCTCGTTGAATAACTCCGTACATCACAAGTACCGCATGCATGGTGATTTCTATTGTTATTCCATTCTTTATTATTACATTGAATATCCTATCGGCGCATTATTACGCCTCGACTTGGTTCCGTTATTTATTGTTCTATTAGAATAACCTCGCTACATGCAAAATACCGCATGTATGGTGATTTCTTTTGTTATTCCATTCTCTATTATACTCAGTTGGTTAAAGTTTTAACTTTTATACTCCATGAAATTAGTGGAATATCCTTGATATTTGCGCTTCATCCAGTATCTTTTAATGGAAATATTCTTCTGAGCATTCTTAAATTTTACTCTACAAAGAAGTATCGTGTTGATAATTTGGACGTTATTTGTTCTGGAAAATTAATTCTTGAACTTGTTTTATTGAATTCTTATATCATTGTCATCATCCTCATATTTATATTTTGTTGAAAGTCATCTACATGGCCCTGTAAGTGCATAGATGGACTTGGTATGATTATGACCAAAGATTATTGATTGTAATCATAACCGTAATGTTATAAATGATGTGGTAAAAGTCCTCATTGGCCCGTGAGTGCATTGATGGATGAGTTGTTGGCATGATCATCACCATTGATGAATACACGAATATCCTTGGCCCGTAGTGCATGGATAATTTGTGGTTGTGATACTAATGAATATCCTTGGCCGTAGAGCAGGGATGATGTGGTTTATTTATTAAGCTGAGTCCCAGCGATAAAAGTGATGAAAAACCTTTTCAATTATAAAAGATAGTAGATTTTATTCTCTACTTGACTCTTTTAATGGATTGCTTGTTCTGCTGCAGTTAAACTTGATGTCTATTATATTTTATCAGTTTAACATTGTTGAAGACTAATGATAATTTATTCTGCATTATCTTAGTCATAATATTTCTTACTGGGCTAGTTGAGCTTACCCTTTCTTTCACTGTTCTCTTCAAGAAATGAGAACGTAGCCGGGACTAGTCAAGGAACGGAGTGACGGTCTAGATGATAGTATTAGTAGTCCTCACTATTCTGTTAAATAGTATGACAATAAATGTAATGAGGACTTATTCTGAGAGTGGATATTGTCTAGAAGACAATATTTGTATTAAAACTCACAACTCTCTTGTTGTATATTTAAGATTGTATTTGTATTACGTACCATGTATTTGGCGACTCGTAATAGGTGATGTATACCTATTTTGGGGGCGCCACATCTAATCCAATTAAAACTTAAGTTGTATCTTCGTTATTACGCCATATAAGATATAAATAATGTAACATCATATACTTACATATTTATTACTAATATTCATAATACCATAATACGCCTACAAATGTAATATTATATATACAATTTTAGATCGGTAAAATTATATCATCATATATCATATATATCGAAAAGCTATATAATCAATTTCAGATCGGTAAAATTGTATCATCATATATCATATATATCATAAACAATAAAACACGTAATCTAAATTAATTGTTTTCACAAGTAGCTCTGATACCACTTTAGGGTTTCGACACATAAAACGCAGAGGAAATAAACAATTGAAAGACAATTGTGATACCCTAAATACAGATCCATGCAAAAAGCAAATTAATTCAAAGGGTTAGAAATTATATCGATTATTAAAGCTAGAGTCGATGCAGTCGAATCTCCAACGCAATTCAAACGAACTGCGTCTCAACGGTATTCACACAAACGCCCCATGAATTGTTGTACAATCTGCAGAAAAAGGAACCACGGTACTAGCCACCAAGAATGAGGATTTTTTTGAAACTGCTTTTCTAGTCTCTCTAAGAAACGGCTAGGGTTTTTGTTTTTGATGTAATCCTAAAATGGGTCGATATATATCATATATATAGTAATTAAGAGGAATTAATCAAAACCTAATATAATTAAAATCAAATGTGTATATATATATATATATATATATATATATTAATTAAGTCTTACTTAATTAATATACATATATACAAATTATCCTTTTAATTTAAATTTGAGATTTAAAATACTATCAATCATATTGATATATTTAAATCCTTACAATTTAAATTAATTCCCTTTAAATTATGTGTTATATGTGTGACACATATAGGTTATTATTACATTGGCAATAATTTTAAAATCATATTATAAAATTATAAACAATGAGCAACATCTAGTAATGCATCATTGCTACCCAAGTAATAATAAGATCGATGATTCGATGCTACCTTTTCATGACCAATGTTTCAATATAATTTAATCCTTTTAACCTTAATATCCTAGATTAAACTCGAGTTATGGAATGTGTCATACTCTTCATAATTTAATCTGAGTTTTTCTTGATTAATGAGTAGACTATATGAATTAAATCACTATTTGAGTATGACCATGCATTTCATAGTCCTACTCAATCAAGAGGCCTGTGGATATCACCCCCAATACATAGGAGGGTTAAATTCCATCTAGATCACTCATATTCCTCACACGATTCATGATGTAACCAATAATCACCTTTATAGTCCACCCGATTAAAGGTGACCTTTGATGATATCAAATCACATAAATTCCCGTGTAGTAATATAGTGATTTCAGGTCGGAGGATCATTACATCATTGTCACTATGAGAATCGCTAATGACACTTCGCATAATACTCCACATAGAATTCTCATGGTGGGTCTGTCCAGTACATCGTTCTCTAATATGTACCTATGCATTGACTTAATATCTCATATATTTATGACCAATGAGATTTGGTCATCAGTCAATCCATATACTAGTCTTAATACATCATTGTTGTCCCATCAACAATGATACTCGACTAGGGACTTTTAAGAATAATGATACTAATTATAATTATATAATCTCATGTTCAAGTCACATACTTGAAACTATATAATTTGTATCACTATTATTATAAGGAATTTTATTATGTTAACATTTATATAACACAGTAAATAAAACCATAATAAAAACATTCATTTATTCAATCAAATATAATATCAAAATGTTAAGCAATTATATCAAATAATTGGCCTCTAGGACACAAACTCTAATAGGGAGATGATTCATTCCTAACAGAGAAGTGATCGTTCGTTTATCTAGAGGGTTGCTTAACCTAGAACTTTGTTCAACAACTTAATGGCACTCCTTTCGGATGTTGTCATCTGTCATGATAGAACAGTGAGGAATATCCGCAGTAATTCAATTAACTTTATTATTCGAGTATAGGACACAAACAGGAACTACGACCCATATTTTTTTTAATTGCTGTCGAGGAACCGGTTGGAGTACTATTAGCTGCAACTGCTATGTTGAACCCTGCATACAAGGAAGAGTACATGTCAACGTCGGGATTTTTGGTGTCCCTTTTTGTTACTTGTTCTTTGGTGTTCTCATGTTAATTTGAGATTTGTTTGAAAAAACAAGTGAAAAAGGTCCGACATGTATAATGTCGACGATTGACTTTAAGAGTCGCCAGTTGGTATATTTAACTGGTTGCACCAACGCAACCGAAAAGGTTAGCACATTGACCTAGTAAGTTGACACTGCTAAACGGGTCTGTGAAATCGAGATTCATTAAGGGTTAGGGGGCTTGATTATACGGAGGGAAGGTGTTAGGCACCCCCCGACATCCGTGTTACCATGGTGACCGCCACTCTTCAAAGAAATTATTATAAGAATGTGTATGTGTGTGTGTGTGTGGATCAATGTGCAATTTATTTGAAAGTAGTGCGAGGCCTCGTTCGCACCTATATATACAAGGGTTTGAATTTTATTAGAAAATTCAGCTTTTAACCAATATATAGCAATGACATTTTGTGAAAGAGGTTTTTTCAAACCTCGTGCTCAATAGAATTGAGACCTTTTCATACTTCCATTTTATATTAAATGTTCGCTATTGTTTGCTTTTTATTTTCGAGATGCGAAGCATTCTCGAGAAAATAATATAACAAATGCTAAACTCCTAATGGGCACGATAACCATCCAAGGAAACTCAAACATCGTAAAATAATGTACAAGCTATTTACAAATAAAAAATGTCCATCATGGAACCTAATCTAGGTTCAATAGATCAACCTCGTGATCACATGATTCCTAGGCTCACATGATATCGCAATTTATATATGAAAGCGTAAGTAATTATATATATATATATTAAAGTTATATAAATATATATATATAGATCGGATCAACCACCACAAAGCAACTCCATGGGGATCGAAAATGTAAATATATAAAAAATATATATATATATATATATGAACAATATCAACCGCCACAAAGTAAACTCAAAATGGAAATAAATGTAAATAAAGTCAGAAAAGTTTATCAATCGCCACAAAGTAAACTCCATAAACTCCAAATAGACAAAATATAATATATATATATATATATATATATATATATATATATATAAAAGCAAAGAAATGCATCGGATGTAAATTCGGGCTCATCTGATATGTCCGATAACAATAATTATATATATATATATATATATAAGTTTAGTAAATGCATTGGATGTAAAATCCAGTGCTCATCAGATATGTTCGACAAATAATTATATATAAATATATATATATATATATATATATATATATAAAAAGCAATTAAACGTCCTGGATGTAAAATCTGTGCTCATCGAACAAAAGTCCACTACGCTTATATATATATATATATATATATATATATATATATATATATATATATATATAAGTATAAACACCCTGCATCAAAGTTCAGCTCAATCGAGGCATAACTCGATAATGTTAGTCCATATATATGAAATATATACATATATTAGTATATATATACAGAGAAATGAAAACCACGGATCAAGTCCGAAAGCAAACACACTCACACGACTATCAACGTGTACAACAAAGGTGTGATATATGAGAAAGAGGCTTTATAGAATGTAAGAAGGCTTACAGTTGGCACGCCAAAGTAGACTTTTAGACTTTAAATGGATAAACACTCACCCCGCCGGATAAAAAGTAGCTATATGTGAGCTAACTAGTGTTTAAAGAAGAGGAAACACTCAAAAGATGTGTATGCAGAGTAAAATGGACAGGCTTCCTCGCTTTTTTTCTTCTCTCTCCCCTTCAAATGGTGACCCTCAAGCCTATATTTATAGATCGATGGTCGCAGTACATTGCTGCAGCAACCGCAGCTTGTACCTACCTACGGTTGGTCGTGGTGGATCCTAGCCTCGCGGGTCTCGTTATCTCAAGAAGTACGGCAATGCAGTCGTGCACTATAATGTCCGCTCGAACTTGCAGAACTTCAATCCGAGCATCCAAACAAAGTATATCTCGCATTTCTTGGATCGCTTGTGTCGAGAGTTACGAATGACATGGATTAGAGGTTGTATGAAGTCGAAGAAGAGGGTCTACGCCCATGGTCTTCAAGCTTCAAATTCTATCCAAAGTAATCGCCACACGTAATAGTCACTCGGATTGTCAATCCTGACTCTTGGGGGACATTGTTGTATGTATGTATGTATGAAGTGTTGAGACGACGCCATTTGTCGAAGGAACAAGATGACGTGTGACTCCTCGCCGGGTTATCACGGCTTTGAGTTGAAAGTAGACGCCGCTCGTGGTTACAAATTTGAGATTGACCACTTGTTGGTATGTTGTGATATCATCTTGTTGAGATAGTAAGACGACGTGTTGACTCCTCACCGGTTATCGCGCTTAAGCGAAAGTTTAAGATTGAGCGACGTTGCTCGTGGTTACATCTAAGATCGATCGCTTGTTTCAGACGCTTCATCGCATCCGGATTGAAAGTCGATCAGACATGTTTGAAACAAGCATTTCGGGTTATCGCCGAATCGCAATGGCATCCTTGGGGCTATCACCAGGATGGGGTTACTACTCCGATGTTGTCTCGGATCGGAACCGAATGTCATGGTAGTTATCGCCGAGAGACAGGATTGTCCTCTCCGATGTTGTTGCTGGTCTTTTGATCTGCATATCTCAGGGTTATCTCCGAGATTGGAAATGACACTCCCGGTGTGTGTTCTGGGTTGAGATGATGTTCCCGGTTTGTGTTCCGGGTTGGAGCTGAACTTCTGGTAGTATCTGGTATGGATGTAAGTTGTCTTTCAGGGTTATCTCCAAAAGATAAATCTACCCTCCTACAATGGTAGGAATAGGAGTGCAGAAAATTTTGAGTGTCTACAGATGCCCCTCTTTATAATATTCATGCAATGCAAGGCATGGATAGGATAAAGAATACTAGACACTTGAAATGCAAGCAAGATAAACATGATGTTATATGCAGCAACATGATGCAAATGCATGATGCATGATTGCCATATAATCCTGCTGGGATGACAATCAGTGATGGCTGGACATGCGATCCAAGTCTTCAAGGATGTCGACGCTGGGACTACCACCAAAGTCTTGAATCCTGATAATCGGTTTATACTCCATGTAGGTACCTCTTGTGTGGAAGAGATCCGTGGGAATAAAGTCGTCTATTTTGAGGATGTATAACATGTTCCCTCATAATCGTCTTGAAAGTTATCGCCAACAGCTTTGTTGTTATCGTGGTCGCCTCGATCTTCGCTGATGTGTGTGTGTGTATCATCGGGTGAATCCCCTATTGGGTGCATTGTCAAGGTCGCTTGACCTTCATCATTCATGTTGTATCAATGGTCAGATTGTATGTAATTTCACCGGGGAGACGTAGATGTTCAAGGATGTATAAGGGTGACTTCACCGGGGGAGACGAGATGTTTGAGGATGTGCGTTGAATTCCCTCACGGGAGGTTTGATATTTCGTGGTTTCACGGTCAGAATTCCCCGCCGGGGATTGTTTAGGGTTGTAACCCTGCAAATGACAGCATTGGACCTTTGTGGGGTATTGCCGAGCATGGTTTATGAAAGGTGAGCTCATTGGTATAGTATACCCTGCATCCAGGCGAATACCATTGAGACAATGGGAGTTTAACTCTAACCGACAAGAAACCAGGATTTCAGGCGATTCCGCTCCATCGCGTAGCATTTTTATTCCTGATTTGGCCTTTTCAGCTTGTGAGACCTCCTTTGAAACTCTAATTGGAGCGAGCCGAGGGTGTGGGACCCATGTAGGGTGCCACAGTGTACTGTAGCAGGAGCCGAAGGTTAACCTCGCGGCTTAGTCGTGTTTATGTATAGTGGTCGATCGCTTTATAAGTCATTTTCAAGTCACGCAATGAAGGAAATCGAGAGCTCTTCTTCAGATCTCATTGAAGTTCGGGCAACTTTTCGCATATTTCGTCACCGCATAAAGCGTTCTTCATCATCCCGTAACACATGCATGTATTTTTTTCCAATTTCGTCTCATTGAAAATGACTTATCGCATTTAAATGCATTTAGACACATAGTAGTGAATATGCATGCCGATATGACTTGATAAAAAATATTCAATATAGTAAATGTTAGTATTAAACCATGTCGAACATAATGATGTAAAAAATTTAACTTTTGAAGGGGCCAAATTGGCACTTTTTATATCATTTCTTATCCTATCTCGAGGACAAATGAGTAAAGGTAGAATAGTAAAATAATCCCGTAATTAGACTACACTTACGGATTTTTACTGATGTGATGAATGCACACAGATGTATATGACTATGTACATGTGTGCTATCGAATGGCCACCTAGTCATGCCTTTATGTGCATGGATAGTCCCATTTATAAAGGGGCTATGGCAAAATTTTCCCAAAATGTAGGCATTGAGTAGTTATGCATTTTTAACTCTATCAGTAGATGTATGTTAAAATAATGCATGTATGCATGTAATCATAGAATGCATTTTGAAAAAGACTCTGTGTACGAAATTACCACACCCCCTTTCTCGAGGTGATTTGGAGACTTGTTTGTCCAGATATTATGGATCCAGATCACCGAAAGCAGCTTCTCGCAGGACCACTTCGTGTAATGGAGGAGGGCTTTTGAAGAGCCCTCCATTGTTTCAGTGAGATACCTCGCTGTCATGGAGGAGGCGGTGATACGCCCTATTCGGGTGAAGTGCCGAATGTCGAGGACGAGGAGGAGGATATACCATTCGAGGTTTCCCGCCTCACTATACGTGTTCCCCGTAGGGAATTTCTGTGTATTCAAGTGGCGTAACCTGCATCTTCTAGGTGACTTGAGTAGGCATCCTTCAAGATATACCGCATGCAAACGAGGTATGAAGTTAGATCTTTAATCTTCCTTATTTCCTATGATGAGGAGTCAAGGAGTCTCGATGTTGATCTCAGATTTGATGTAGGTTCCCGGCCACACACACCTCGAGGAACTGGTTTAGCATCCACTCTATGTATCGTGCCTTGCATGATGACTATAGAGCGATTGTCCATGGTTGGGGATTCGGAGGTTCTTCTCCATTCTACCTCGTCGTTGTCCCCTCGGGTTACCTCGTGGCATTGTCTCGAGCGGTGGTTCCACCGCACTACCACCCATTTGCTCGGATCGCGAGGTGATGATGACGCCGATGGATGGCGGCTTATCGCTGTGTATGGAGTTTGGAGGGGAGCCGTGCTCTTGACGGCGGATATCACCCCCACCGCCGTTAGATCCTTGTTGGGAGTTCAATGGAGGCGCTTCAAGGGCGTGACTGCTCAGATGTGTCCTTTGAGTATAGATGCTATGAAAGGGCCATTGAGTGAGCCCATACCCGATGATGTGAGAGTCGTGGATCGCATTCTTCGATGATTGTTCCGATGATCATTAGGGGTCGCTTCATAGCAGATAATTCCTCTACGGTGTCCTTCGCTTTGATCAACGCCACTGACACGTGGAC
The DNA here is from genome assembly GCA_020205615.1 of Panax quinquefolius. Taxonomy (NCBI): domain Eukaryota; kingdom Viridiplantae; phylum Streptophyta; class Magnoliopsida; order Apiales; family Araliaceae; genus Panax; species Panax quinquefolius. The sequence goes on along the minus strand of CM035163.1, from coordinate 41,305,935 downwards.
CGATAGAGAGTATGATCGGGGTTCCTACACCTTTGCCTACTTCCTCGGGAAGGGAATGCGATGCGATCGCAGGGCTTGACCGAGGCGTGGTTAGGATTCTACCCATTTCACCGGTGAGTGTTTCTCTTATCTTTTCCCATGTATGGGTTAAGAGTGTTCGATCGACAAAGCAGATGTTTACCTTTTGTGTCAAGCGCTTTGGGCCCATGAGAGGCTTCCTTGTTTGCGCCCTATGAGCGTGTTAGGTTTAGATACCTATCCACGAGGATGGAGATGGCATCATTCCACACCGGGAGAGAGGTCCCTATCATCGAGGGTTTCACCATTGTCGCCACATACTGGAGTTGTTGACAACCGATGTCATTACATGGATTCCCTACCGAGAGCATTTGGGAGTTGGCTTTGAGGATGGGTACCCGACTGGAGTAGAGTACATCATTTCCACCCGCAGGATTCCTCTCTTCACAGATGGAGGATGGGAGCTCTATTTAGGAGAGCGTGCTATCAGGAGCACTACAGAGAGATTCAGATGCCGATCTTGCCTCCCGCCAGCGTTATCGCCATTGTTTCACAGCCACCCATCATCGACATCCCATTGATGGGGATCGATGGTTTTACATTGTCGAGAGGCCCCTGCTCTCGTGGAGATGTTCCAAAGATTGGTGGATCCTCGCACGATGGAGCTCGCACGCGCCACACGCTTTATGGGGGATATGGTTCCAGGATCCGTGATGATGACGGATGGCTAGCTCGTGTCGTAGATCCGACTCATGTGACACAGATTGATAGATCGACGCGACGCTTAGCTTGGACCTGGTCACATCTTTTCATTCGACATTTGGGCGTAGATCCCGCAGAGGTAGACTTTTGATCCTTCCAGCTCAAGGCCGGGTCCCTCGGATGACCCATATGGTTTTGCTTGTGCAGATCTCCTCCTTTCAGATAGGCCCCGACATCCCCGTAGATAGAGATCCAATGACTTCAGAGGAGTTACATCAGTGGACAACATCGATGATGATGGACATCGACACCATTCATCTTTTTTTCGATGTATTTCTTTTCGATAGGCCTCTCGTTAGTCACTGGGTAGCTTCGCCCCATTTTCGCTATATCTTTGATAGGCCCTCTGTTAGATGTTGGGTAGCTTCGCCCCATTTCCTCGTATATTTTAGTCAGACAGAGATGTATTAGATGATGATATACTTAGAATGTATTTAATTTTCCATTCCCTATATCATATTGCCATCTATTGTATCATGCATGTTATTATTATGCATATGTATGTATGTCCAGAGATATTCAAGATCGAATTCTTCGGATGGTCTTATGACACGGCCCTGCATGATGTCTTCTTCGACGCTTAGTCAGATTGATCATACCCCACCATTTGCGGTGGTAATCGGTATGCGATCATGGTATGATAGTATATCACCATCGACATGGTGATCGAGATGATTTGGCCGCAAAGATACTATGACCTTATTGATGTTTTCAGTTCCTCCAGATTTTTAGAGAGGGCATGCTAGAGCACCGGGTACCGATGCATGTGTATTCCGCTTTGGGACCCGTGAGTCGACTCTACTTTGGAGAGAGTACGACGACGACGACGATGTCGCTTCCGATGCACTCTTACGTGCACATGGTGACAGGAGACATGAGTAGACAGCCTCATGACTCTCACAGATTGAGGCGCAGAGTAAAAAGGCAGATGAGATTACATCCCGCCATGTTATATCCAAACGATTTCTATTTGATGTGTTTGGCTCGAGGATAATTTACGCACAAGATTTCGGGATTTCACCACACCCGAGGATCATCAATGCTCAACCAGTAGTAGATGTATCGCTTCTATGCATTATCATCATACGTGATACATGCCGCGCAGTACATGGATGAGCTAGATATCTAAGCGCCATTATGGCAAAGTGAGAGCTCTCGTGGAGGGTCATACCATCAGATCGATGATCATCGCAGAGACCTTGAGGTCGGCTTACATATCGCCGCACTTATCCGGCAGGAGTGTTCACAGTAGCTCTGCCACATGTCAGATGTGTGTGGTTCATGTCACACTTGAGACCGATCAGCACATTTAGACATCATGGATTTTGTTTCACCCATGAGATAGCCATGTCATACTTCTTTTTCACTGTGGGGGTGTACAGATGTTGTATCTTGGTCCGCTTTCTTGGCAGAGATTGAGATCCATTTGATATATTGTCGTGTTTAGGCTTAGCTCACCCTACAGCCTTCATTACTCATGCCTCCCGCATGGATTATCTCCTCCGGGTCTGGTTTGAGGGGCATGATTACTTACCACCCACCGGCCGTGATGTGTCGGGTTTGACTGAGCCAGGACTTTCATCCGTATGAGGGGGCAGTGAGTCAGCGCTTCGCATCACACCATTTGTCAACGGAGGATGATCCAGTCAGATGCTCGCTGGGATCAACGAGAGTTGGCCGAGTTTTTCGTCACCATCCAGTTGTTCTCGCAGAGTATTCCGCATGGATGGAGACAGAGATCGCATTGGTCATGGCAGAGATCCATAAGCAGGTGAGACCGATTCGACGATGAGGAGCCTATAGAGGAGGGTCATTATTCCCACCGATGATTGATCATTGGTCGCCAAAGATTTGTGATAGATTCTCCCACCCCGAAAAGTGCCATCTGTTATTTCAAGATTCTAAGACAAGATTTGGAGCAGAGCTTACATCCGATGACCCATGATAGAGATCGTGATAGGGCCACGATGTCGACAAATTTTGATGAGAGAGATATCGCCTGTTAGAGAGGGATGAGGCTAGATCACCAGGATGCATTGATAGTTGAGCTGGATGTCGCTTATCTCGCTAGTGGATGTGGCCATTGCAGATAAAGACTTCGTTGAGATCCTGATGATGATGGTACACTAGGCCGATACGAAAAGTGCTTACATCGATGAGCATTATGCCACCATGCAGCTTAGCCTCCGATCCGCTAGCTCGTGTAGATACCTGGGGTGAGCTTGCAAGCGTTACCTCCTTCTTCAGAGAGGATGCTATATGTTAGATCCGATAGTCCGTGATATATACGATCTCGTAGATAGCTTTGTATTTTTCTCGCATGCACTAGCTTAGCCATTTTGTCATGTACAACATGTATGTATATATCAAACAAAGATATGTATTATGTGGAAATATATTTTGATTCACTTCACTTTTAGTTATGCTTGATACTTGCTTGATATTTGCTCTGCTTTCTCCGTGGCCTTTGATCTTGATGCATTCTCAACTTATCCTCGATAGATGGACATCGAGACGCCGCAAGGTCTCTCGTAAACGGATCATTGACATCGAAAATCCCTACCATCTTTGGTGTCTTGGGACCGGTATCCGTATGGAAAAATGGAGAGGAGGGTGGTCTCTTCCTCTCTCGAGATCGACCGCACTACGATGGTCGCCAAGATTTCTATTTGTGAGAAGCCTAGTTAATTCCATCTCTTATGGGTTGGTATTGTTTTTCGAGGCACGATCGCAGCCTTAGATGGTCACCAAATCTTCTATTTGTGAGAAGAGGTTGGATAATTCCATCCCTTTGATCCAAACCGAATGAAGTGGGGCAATTTAAAGGTTGATCCCAAAGATCAGTGTGACAAGTATGTTTGTTCGGTAGGGGTTAGATCGCACCATGAATGGTCGCCACATACTCCTCGTTGAAGAGGAGATCAAGTCTCGCATAGTTCGAACTCGTGTAAGAGGTTCAACGTCGAATGTGACAAGCAAATGGGTGTAGAAGTATTTTTGTTGTTTTTGTTTTTGTGAAGAAAGGGTAGAAATGTTTTGTTATTTTTTTTTTATCATGACCCGCCATATGTAATATGGTTGCCTACATACCCCGTGTATCGTGGAGATCAGTCGACGTAGTTCGCCTCGTGACTTAATCGCAATCAAGAGAAGCTGTGAAATCCCATATGCAAAGCTATATCATGGGGAGAAGAAAGTTTAATCCCATAGAGGGGATAAACCGCAAGTGTGGAAAAAGTTTAATCCCATCTTGAGGATAAACCGCAGGGTGAAAAGTTTAATCTCGCCTTCTTGAGAGATAAAGTTTAATCTCGCCTTCGTGAGAAGGTGTGAAAAGTTTAATCTCGCCTTCGTGAGAGAAAAAAGTGTAAAAAGTTTAATCTCGCTCTTCAAGAGAAGTAGGTGAAAAGTTTGAAATGAAGTAAAACCAACCACCGGGCTTGAAGTGTATGTTTTTCGAGGGGCGTAAGAGTTTGTAAAAAGAGAGAGGGTTCAAAACCGAATGATCGGTGATTGGATGATCAAAACCAGATGTTTGTTTGATGGTAACTTCAGATATAGTACCGCTTTCACGGTGTCCGAAGTTGATAAGTTGTGGAAATTCATCGCCATCCATTTTTCGCAAACTCGAGAGCACCTCCGTCAATACTTCTTTGACAATAAATGGGCCTTCCAGCTAGAGAGCTTAATTTTCCTTAGATTGATCTTGGTTGTCAATGATCTTCTTCAAAACCAAGTCATGTTGTTTCAATCGCCAGAAGTCGATTTTTTTATGTAGGATCATGCGATCCTCTTCATCGATATAATCGACCACGGAAGATAGCCATGGTTCGCTTTTTTCATCTATCGTAGACAATTGGTGATACTGCTCTTGTACCCATTGGTCTTCATCCAACCGAAAGCATCCATCAATACCGAGGGATTCCATTTCCACTTCTACGGGGAGCACCGCTTCCATCCCATAGACTAACGAGTAGGGGTTGCCTTCAGTGGAAGCACACATGAAGTTTCAGAGGCTAATAAAGTTAGGGCAAGAAGAGGTCGCCATCCTTTGTGATTGGCTGACATTTTTTCGCATGATCTTCTTGATGTTTTTATTAGCCGCTTCAACAAAGCACCATTCATCTTTTGGTCTCAGACGATGAGAGTGAGATGTTTGATGTGGAATTTTTCGCATAATTCCTCCATCATGTTGTTGTTGAGGTTTTTAGCATTGTCGACACAATGACCTCCGTTGTCCATATCGACAAACAACATTGTTTCGATGAAAGCAATGATGACTTCTTTAGTAACCCCGGGAAGGAAGTCGCTTCAACCCATTTGGTGAAGTAATGATCACGGTGAATATGAATCGATGTCCACATCGGCTTTGGGCTCGATGGGCCCGATCACATCCATTCCCCACATTGAAAAGGGCCACATGTAACTCATATTGTGGAGTTCCTCGAGGGGCGTGGATAGCATTCCCATGGATCCGACATCGATAGCACCTCTCGACGTGATCATCACAGGCCACTTTGAGTGTAAGCCAATAATGTCCTGCTCGAGAATTTTTCGACAAGTAGGGGGGTCCGCCGCGAGGGCCAGATACTCCACCATGGATCTCATCCATGAGTCGCCGAGCTTGGTCTTTGTCCGACATATCGAGGAGACCTAATCCTCGCATCTCTTTTGTAGAGTGCATCTCCGCCAGTAGAATTTCATAAGAAGTCGATGAATCCGCCTCTTCTCGCTTAGGCTCACCTCAATGTGTAGATCCATCTCGTAGGTACTCCTTGATATGTTGATACCAAGGGTTGTGGATGGGAGGCAACTCATCCGATACTTTCCAATGTAATTCCTATAGATCGGGCTTTCAGATATAGCAATCGTGATGCTTCGCATGTTTTCCTTGTCGTGTATGTAAACCAAGGAGGCCAACTTTGCTAATGCATCCGCAAAGTCATTCCTATTACGAGGAATGTGTAGAAAGGAGATTTCTTCAACTCCAAAGCCATCTGTAGAACTTGCCGATGGTAAGGCAAAGAATGTAATTTTTGGTTCGATAGATTCTCGTGGATTGCTTGATTACCAATTCGAATTCCAAAGATGCTTAACCGCCTCGATACCCATCGAACGGGCAAGTTTGAGTCCCATGATACAAATAGCCTTCATACTCACCGTGGTTGTTGGTGTTCGATAAACCGCAATTTGACTACGACGGATATCGCTTCCCCTGCACGGATATTAAATCGCTCCGCCCAGAGCCTTCGTGTTAATAGCCCATCAAAATACATTTTCCACTAACGACATGTATCGCATCGATGTTGTAATTGAATTGTCATTACCCTTCATCAGAAAGTACGTTTTAAGGGTTTGTAATCCTCAGTGCAAAAATGCGCCAATTGATCCGCAATTCGACCTTCGACCGACTTTTGAGTCACGTAGACGATGTCAAATTGTTGTAGGATCAACCGCCATCCGGACAAATGACAATTCAAAGATGGGTTTCATCAACACATACTTAAGAGGATCCACACGGATATGAGATGGGTCAGTGACCATGGAGATAATGTTGTAATCTCATGGAAGCCCATGCTAAAGCACAACAAGTCTTCTCGATCGAGTGTACTTGTGTTCACCGATGTCAATCTTTTATCGAGGTAATAGATAGCTCGCTTCGCCTCTATTGTTTTTTCGCCTCAAAGATATACAAACCCCATAGCATTGTCATTTATGGATGTACATGAACAGGGGAACATCATCCCCGAGGAGGTACCAAAACAGAGCGTTGATCGCTTGCTTCTTAATTGTGAGGAAGGCTTCGACACTCATCATTCCATTTCATGGAGGAGTTCTTCCTTAATAATTTGAAGATTGGGCTCACAGTTGTCGTGAGTTGAGAAATGAATCGCTAATGAAGTTGATTCTTCCCAAAATCCCCGTGATTTCTTCTCTCGTCTCGAGGAATGGGCATTTCGATGATGGCTCGGATTTTGGTAGATCCAGTTCAATCCTTTGTGGTCGATTAGGAAGCCTAGCAACTTCGCTCGACTTAACACCAAAGGCGACTTCAAGTGGATTCAACTTCAAGTTGTACTTTACGCAACCCGTTGAATAGCTTTTTGAGATGGTCTAAATGGTCATCCTCCTTCCGGATTTGACAATGATGTCATCCACATAGATTTCTATCTCCTTGTGCATTAAATCATGGAAAAGAGCCATCATAGTTTCGCCGGTAGGTTGCCCCTGCTGTTGATGAGGCCGAATGACAACCGCTCAAAAAAAGGTTCCCCAAGGCATGATGAAAGCGCTTTTCTTCACGATCTTCCTCAATAATTATAATTTGATGGTACCCGCAAAGAAATCAATCAAAGGAGTACATGTCGATCGAAAAGATTATCAATGAGAATGTGGATAAATGGCACGGAAAGCTATCTTTAAGGCAAGCTTTGTTCAAATCCCGATAATCCACGCAAACTCGCACCTTTCCTCCCGGTTTAGGCACGGAACAATGTCGATATCCACACTGGATATGTAGACACCATGATGATGCCAACTTGAAATTGTTTCACAATTTCTTCTTTAACTTTTAAACTCCACTCGTGTTTCAATCACCGAGCTTTTGCCTAACCGGGCTTGAATCCTTCTTTAATGGGAAGGCGATGAAGAACAATGTCAATGGACAATCCCACCATGTCTTCACGAGACCATGCAAACACATCCCGAATTGGGTTAACAAAGGCAACCATGTCATTCCGCTGATTTGTGGTAAGGTCTAAACCAACTGGATTAGCTTAGGTTGTCCAAGGTTCCAAGATTGAAAGGAGTGGTTTGATCAAGATTGGGTTTGGGGTTTGGTTTACGACCCATTCCTTAATCTCTCGAGGTGTCTCAATGTCCTCTCGATGTCCATCAAGTCCGAGTCCAACTTTGCATCAAAGTTACAACCTTCATGGAGAGAAGGCACTCTTATCGCAAAGCATGTGCACATCTAAATTCGTAGTCCTAAAACAAAATATGCTTTCACTTAATATATGCAATCGCTCGATCATACAAAAGTGTTAGATGTACGTGATAAAATAATCGCAAGGTCAGAAAGAAAAAGCAAGCAATTAAAGTTATCTACAGGCGTAGGGATTTTCCGCCCATTTTACCCTTTTCGACCAATGCATGGAGTGCCGCTCCAATTGTCGAGGGAAAAGTCCCGATGGATCGCAGTGATGATAAGGATCGCCGCTGTCCTCCTTTTCCCGAATGATAACCATGACATCCGGGCAATCATCGTCTGGGTGTATCTCGTCAGTGTGTTCATCATGAACAATGACGTGAATGCCTCGCCATCATCAAGGCAAGGTCATGTTTACGTTTCGTTCCTTTCTTCCACCTCGGATCGTGTGAATCAAAGACTCTTTAGCTTTGATTGGCATCGGTTTTAAAACAACATAGCCACCATATATGGGCCGGTACCTTTATCGAGATCGATCAACTCATGCAGGTAAAGGTGTAGAAAATCGCCAGCAATGGAAGTTCGAGGAACCCGCTTATGCTTATGAGGATTCCCGTGATGGAATTAGTAGAATAGCCCAGCCCTACCGTCCCAACTGACCGACATTTGGATAGGTGCTTAATACCCCGCTGATCCTTACCAAGCCCTCGCGCCAAAGTTGATAACCCAATAACATCATTTCTCGAGTGGTCGACATAACCTCATCGTAAATTGGCACGGAAGTGGCGCCCAATAGAATGGTATCATGTGTTACCACTTCCGCAGTATGGAATCGGCCTACCAACTTCTAAATCAAGTCGATAATTGGTAGAGTTCCCGATTTAGGACATTCCTACCAACATCGACAAATGACTAGATCGTTGTTGATGATGTATTTAAGTTGTTGATGTAAGTGGGAGGAATAGCCCACCATGTGTATCCATGGTCTCCCAATAGCAAAGTTGTAGATCCTAATCTATCTTCGAGGACGGAAGGATACGTTGAATGTATTAGACCAATCTCAATTGGCAATTCAATCTTTCCAACGGAATTTCGCCGAGATCCATCAAAAGCTCTGATGATCGTATGGCTACTTTGGATTCGCTTTGAGATTGATATTCATCTTCACCAATGTGGCATAAGGACGTATATTTAGAGATGAACCTCCATCTATCAATACTCCAGCCTAATATGTACCGGAAGACAACACCGCGATGTGCAAAGTGTTTCAGAATGACCTATCCCTTCTGGAGGTATGTCATCATCGTGAAGGATATCACATTGTTGTTGAAAATGTGATCAACCAAATGTTGAAATTTTTCCACATTCACCGATTTTTTGGCAAGTAGGCTTCTTCCAAAACCTTTAGCAAGACCTTCCGATGCTCCTAAGAGAAAACCAGTCCGTAATTGAAATCTGGTGTGGAGCTTCTCGCAAGCTTAAAACCACTTCGCTTCATTATGGCCCATAAGACGGAGGAATTTTTCAATCTTTCCATGGGCAACTTCCCTTTGCTTCGCAAGTAGGTTCGATAACCCATCGAGGAAGGTACAGTGGATTTTCTTTTCACATCGTAGAAAGTAGTATGAGACGTGGATCCTTCAACTTCTTCCATAATTCCATGGAACTTTGTGTGTAAGCTAACAATGTGATGTCAGTAATCGCAAGGTAAAGGAATTGGCTCTGTGTGCGCCACTTTCAAAGGATTGTCACCTTTCGAGATGAATTGGTCAGATGGGAAATACTTCGATAGCCTCATCATCCACTTTGATATAATCGCTATCGATCCTTCCATCGGGTAGGCATGCATTTCCACCCTTAAGTTGCACAGTGTAATCATCCGCTATTTGCAGGACACCGCTATCAATAAGATTCTGAATGAGATGGCAGAGTGCCCAGCATTCTTCTGTGCTGTGATCGCGAGAATGTGAATGATATTGACACATTTCATCAGGATTGAACCGCCCTAAGCAAGGATTGATTGGAGGTAGAAGGAATGTGATTCTTCCTTCGTTGATCAGCATTTGAAGTATCTCCTCCATAGATTGACCCAAATAGGTGAATTCCTTTATCGCAAAATCCCAACCGGGCTTTAGCACTTGCTCGCTTTCAGCAACCTTATCCTCCATAGCTTCTTTTCGGAGGTGTTGATGAAGCATTCATAACAAATGGAAGGAGATAGCATGCTTCTCGCTACTCGATTAATTGGCGTGTGACTGATGATGATGGTGGGCCACTAGTTCTACCAATCGCTCAATTTGTTTGCAAAGAGTTTTCATCTTTCGCTCCACGGTAAATCGGAACTTTGCATAATCCCATTTGTCAACACCGTCTTTGATGGGTTGGGATGATTCATCAATAGAATTGGAACCATGTCCAAATCTCCAACCGATCATGTTGACCTCTTCTTCTTCAGGTTGAGGAAGAGGGTTGTCTTGCACGTGAGGTTGATCGGGTTTAGTGACCACGATCTCACCATTGTCTATTAGATCTTGAATTTTATGCTTCAAGGCCCAACAATCTTGAGTATCATGTCCAAAGTGCCCCTGCATGGTAAGCACACTTCCGAGTAGCATTAAAACCCTTCCCATTAGGGTCGGGCCGGTGGAAGAAGATGTGTATTTTCTTCCGAGCAAATGTAAGAGCAAAAATATTCTCGAGCGAGTCCCCTAAGGGTGTGAACGCTCAAGGTCGCTTCACTTCTCCACTTTTAGGTAATGGAGGGTTTCAAGATTCAGGCCGAAAAGGGAGTAGCCCTCCTCCAGACAGCATGCTTGATTGCCTTTTGTCCTTGTAGTATCAAGGAAACATCCTCCCTTTCTTTTTATGGACCCTCGGGGGTTGTTTCCATAAGATCCAGATCGGATGTGCTCAAGAATGACTTTGAGAGAGCGCTTATGTCTTGAATCTTACCGACTTCAATCCCATTTCAGCCATCTCGCCGTGTTCGATCATTTCGTAAAATGGTTTGCTAATACTAACTAGAACTCTTTCATAGAAAGGAGCTTTTTACAACATATCCAGCTTATGAATTCGTCCTTAAAATCGCTGTTAATTTGATAACATGTCACGCATGCACAAATATTCTTCTTATATTTTCCATTAAATATGAATGAATATGGTATAAATTCAAGTAAAATGCTTTACAAGTAATTAAAAAATGGAAAAGTACGTATAAATTTTCCTCCGTCAGTTTTATTTCAGAGATTGACTCATCTCAGGTTACTCGCTATTTGATGAAGGTTCTGCATCATCACAATCTACCTGGATTTATAGTTAATCCGGGTCTCTCAACCGGAGCGAACTGATTGGAACTTTTTCCTGCCACGGGAGAATTATTCTTCCCACTTCGGCCAGTGAATCAAACACCGACAGGATAATTTCCCTGCGAGGATACATATATACATTCACATACAACGCGGTTCCCACCATTGCTTGTCTAAAATGACGACGCATGTAATCACTAATATCATGTGATAGATATTTAAAGTGCAACAAGTAAGATGCATTCACACACATTTCATCGTAAATGTAA
>CM035163.1:40929363-41294553 GCA_020205615.1 Panax quinquefolius | reverse complement strand
GTGTTGATTAAAAATAAAATGATTTGTGGTAATATTTATTCAATCCTTGATATATACATATAAAGAGTCTGTTATGAGACATTTGTGGTAAGTTTGATTATTTTATAGGGGGGCCATATGTCATCATCTAAGAGTCTGTTATGGACGTTAATAATTCCTGGATAAAATAATTCTTGAACATGTTTTATTGAATTCTTATATCATTGTCATCATCCTCATGTTTATATTATGTTGAAAGTCATCTCGTGGCACAGTAGTGCATAGATGGACTTGGTATGATTATGACCAGAGACTATTCGGTGTAATCATAACCGTAATGTTACAAATGATGTGATAAAAATCCTTAGTGGTCAGAGTGCATTGATGGACGATTGTTGGCATGATCATGACCATTAATGAATACACAACTATTCTTGGCCCGTAGTGCATGAATAATTGTAGTCGTGATACTAAAGAATATCCTTGGCCGTAGTGCAGGGGTGATTCGATGATGTGGAATATTTATTAAAGCTGAGTCTCAGCTATAAGAGTGATGAAAACCCTTTTAAATCATAAAAGATAGTAGATTTTATTTTCTACTTGACTCTTTTAATGGATTGCTGGTTCCGCTGTAGTTAAACTTGATGTTCATTATATTTTATCAGTTTAACACTCATTGTAGGCTAATGATAATTTATTCTCGCATTATCTTAGTCATAATATTTCTTATCGAGCTAGTTGAGCTCACCCTTTCTTTCTTCAGTTGTTCTCTTCAGAAATGAGAATATAGTCGGGACGAGCCTGGAACGGAGTAATGGTCCGCAGGATAGCATTAGTAGTCCTCACTATTCTGTAAAATAGTGTGATAATAATTATAATGAGGACTCTTTTTGAGTTTGTATAATATCTAGTAGACAATATTTGTATTCAAACTCACAATTTATGTCGATTGTATACCATAGCTTATATTAGTAAGTTGTATTTAAATTACAGACCATGTATCCGACTACCCAAGATGGGTGATGTATACCTAATTTTGGGGCGTCCATAATTGGTATCGAGCTTAGGATATGATCCCCGCTAAGATGTGAGAATAGTACTAGAGGGGAGAGGGGAATACCTTCGCTAGTATGACCTACCTAAGTTTATGTGCTATTTTATTGGTCTATAGAGATAATTTGTTACGTGTCAATTAACCTTTTATTTTGTGGCAAGATCTCAAAATGACATCCGAGAATATTGAGAATAAGAATGGAGCACAAAGCGATCGTTGATTCACCACATATCAATAATTAGGATAATGTGCATCGTGAAGGCGATAATCCTCATGCAAACAACAACACCGACCAAAATGATGAATGATCAAATGTTCGAGGCTTTATACAATTTATGCAACAAAGAAAGTAGAGCGACTCGCCCAAAACGTAGGTGGAAACACGGAAAACTCTCTAAGCACACCACTAAACAATTCAAGGAGCCGGGACCACCGGAATTTAAGGGAGAGCCAAACCACTTCCAAGCGGAAGCATGGATAAAGCAGATTACCAAGATATTTGATGTCTTGGGATGCTCCGAGGAGCAAAAAGGTTCCCGCCACGCCTTTATGTTGCGCGGAGAGGGATTCATCGTGGGAATTCGGTAAACGTACTCAACCTATTGATCAAGATATCTTGGGAGAAGTTCCAGAGTCGCTTCAACGACAAATACTTTCCTCAAAGTATTCGCCATACATGAGGAGGTGGAGTTTATCAAGTTGGAACAAAACAATATGACCGTGTCGTAATACTGAGGCAAAATTTTGCGAGTTATCACGGTTCATTCGTCCACTTGGTGGATAATGAAGAGAGAATGGCGCGAATGTTTTTAAAAGGTTTGAAGTCGTAGATACGCCAACATCTTATTTCTCATAAACCGTGTTTGTATTCGGATGTTGTAAATAGGGCTCGATTAGTGGAGCGCGATAACGAGTCAACGCAACTAAAAGAGAGCAAATTTGAAAATTATAATACCAAATGAGAGTAGTCATCGGCGGTGACAACAAGCGTGGAGGGAATCAACAGGCGGATATGGTAACCACTTCGGTGTAATCGGGCCAAAACAATAAGAATGGACATTTCAAGAAAAGGAGATTCAACAATGATGGAAAGACGTCAAGACCAAAGACTGTTGTTAAGGAAGGAGAAAGACCACCTATCATATGCTTCAAATGCGGAGGAGAGGACACATCGATCCGAATCTGCGTCATGCCGTCCAAAGCATGTTATAATTGTGGAAGAGAAGGTCACTTAGCTCGATTTTGTCGCTTACCAAAACAAATTCAACTAGGATGGAGGCACCAAAGGCCGCTCCGAAAAAGTCAAACCCAGTAAGTCTGAGGGAGAGCGTTTGTTGTGACCTCCCAGAGAGCAAGGAACCCGAATGAGGTCATCACGGTAAGCTTATCATAAACTCTAATGAAGTCTATACTTTATTTGATACCGGGCTTCTACCCATTCTTTTATTTCTCCTACTTGCGCCATCGATTAAATTTGACTCGGAGAAATTAGACTTTGACTTATCTCGTGGAAACTCCGCTGGGAGAAACCTTCATTACATCCACCGCTTATAAGTCTTGTTTGGTTCAAATCGGTACCCTCACATTACCCGCCGATCTTATTTCATTAAAATACTTGCATTTGAGGTGATTCTAGGGATTGATTGGTTAACTACTTATCATGCAAAAATTGATTGTTTTCGTAAGGTTGTTAGCTTTCATATTCCTAATCAACCTATTATGCTAATTCAAACGACCAAACCATTAAAATCAATCACGGTCATCTCAAGCTATAAAGCTATTCGCTTATTAAAAAATCGGATGTCAAGCTTTCTTCGCTCATGTCACAAATTTAAACAAAAAATACGCCGGTTTTGAACGATATTTCTATTGTTAATAAATTTCCGACGATTCCCCTCAAGAACTTCCCAGCTACCCCAGGCATGAAATTGAATTTTGTATCGACCTTGAACCCTGCAGACAAAAACCTATTTCCAAAGCCCCATATCGAATGGCTCCTATTGAACTTCGTGAGTTAAAGACCCAACCGCAGGAATTGTTAGACATTGGCTTTATTCGGTCCTAGTACTTCTCCTTGGGGTGTTCCCTGCTTCTATTCGTGAAGAAGAAAGATGGGAGTATGCGACTTTGTATTGATTATCGGGGAGTTGAATCATGTCACCATCAAAAATAGGTATCCATTGCCACGTATTGATGACCTGTTTGACCAACAAAGGAGCCAAATTCTTTTCAAAGATTGATCTTCGCTCCGGATATCACCAATTGAAGATTAAAACCACGACATTCCAAAGACGGCTTCGTAACTCCTGCAGATGGGCATTATGAATTCCTAGTCATGTCCTTTGGATTGACTAATGCTCCTCTTTGCCGCCTTCATAGATATGATGAACCAAGTATTCAAGGAATATTTAGATCACTTTGTGGTCGCCTTTATTGATGACATCCTTATTTATTCCAAAAGTCGTGAAGATCATGAAAGCAACACTTGAAGTCGACACTCCAAAAGCTTCGTGAATATAAGCTTTATGCCAAGTTGAAGAAATGCGAGTTCTAGCTTGAAGAAGTAGCATTCCTTGGGCACGTGGTATCAAGTCATGGAATATCTGTTGACCCAAAGAAAGATTGAAGCTATTCAAAGTCGAACAACCTAAATCGATGACCGAAGTCGTAGCTTTCTCATTTAATTGGTTATTATCGGAGATTCATGGAAGGATTTTCTCGAATGGCTACTCCATTAACTCACCGACTAAAAAGATACAAAGTTCTATTGGAGCGAAGAATGTGAGAAGAGTTTTCAAGAACTCAAGAGGAGACTTATTTCAACTGCTGCTCGACAATACCATCCGCCTCGGAGGGATTTGTCATCTCACAAATGATGCTTCGCAAAGGGTTGGGATGTGTTCTCATGCAACATGGAAAAGTTATAGTTTATGCCTCGCGACAACTCAAAGAATATGAGAGGAATTATCCTACTCATGATCTAGAGTCAAGGCATTGTTGTCTTCACTTAAAATTTAGAGGCATTACTTGTATGGGGAGAAAGTGGAGATCTTTACGGATCATAAAAGCCTCAAATATTTCTTCACTCAAAAGGAACTCAACATGCGACAACGACGTTGGCTTGAACTGCTTGAAAGATTATGATCATACCATCCAATACCATCCTCGAAAAGCGAACGTGGTAGGCGACGCGATTGAGTAGAAGATCATATGCAAGTACGAAAAGTTATTGTCAACGCAAAGGCCCATTTTGTGTGACTTGCAAAGGATGGAGATAGAGTTAAAGACTCAGTGGACGCGTGTGATGATAGCGAGTATACGAAAGTAGAACCGACTTTAATCGATAAAGTTAAAGTCGCTCAAGCTTGCTGCACTGAGCCGATGCGTATGAGGAAGAAAGTGCAAGAAGGTGCTATGCCAAAGCAAGAATCGATAAAGAAGGAATACTTGAGTCAACTCTGCACTTTGTGTTCCTAACGACCCCGATTTAAAGTATAATATCATGATGGAGGCGCATAACACACCATTTGCAATCCATCTCGGGAGTACCAAAATGTATCATGATATTCGCTATACATTTTGGTGGAGCAATACGAAGAGAGAGAGATAGCGTTGTTTATCTCAAGGTGTCTAACTTGTCAACGAAGTTAAAGCGAGCATCAAGTACCAAAAGGTCCATCAGAACCACTTGAAATTCCGTAATGGAAGTGGGAGCACATTACCATGGATTTCAATTCTGCCTTCCTAAGGTTTCTCAAGGCATTGATGCGATTTGGGTCATTGTTGATAGATTAACCAAGTCTGCTCATTTCTTACCGACACGAGAAACTTATACACTTGAACGCTCTTGCTCAGATGTACATAAACGAGATTGTAAAGATCGCATGGTATGCCGGTATCCATAGTTTCCGATCGAGACCCAAGATTCACTTCACGATTTTGGGTTAGTTTGCAAAAAGCTATGGGCATGATTTTTACAATTTAGCTCGGATATCATCCTCGACGGACGGACAATCGAAGAGGACTATTCAAACTCTTGAAGATCTATTAAGACTCGTGTCCTTGATTTCAAGGGGAGTTGGGACAAGTTCTTACCATTGGTGGAGTTTTCCTACAACAACAACAGCTTATCAAGCAAGTATCGGCATGGCTCCATTCAAGCGCCAGATGGAAGAAAGTGTCGCTTCTCGAGATCTTTGGGATGAGGTGGGTGAAGCAACGTTGTTAGGGACCTGAGTTGAGTGCGTATGACTATGGAAAAGATTCAAACGATCCGATCATGACGCTCCCAAAATAGGTATACACAACACCCATTCTCGAGTCGCCAAATACATGGTACAAAAAGCAAACTACAACTTCAATAATACAAATGTCGTGTGAAATACGACATAATATATATGAGAGTTTAAATATAATATTGTCTTCTAGACAATATCCACATGCAAATAAATCCCCATTATAATTATTGATTCATTATTTTACAAAATGGTGAGGACTACTAAACAACTCTCTCTAGAACCTTCATTCCATACCCCGACTAGTACTCGCTACATTCTCGCCTCCCGAGAATAAAATGGAACAACAAGGAAAAGGGTGAGCTCAACTAGCCCAAAGAAGAATGTTATGACTAAGATAATATACAACAAATTATCGTTAGTCTCCAACAGGAAAAATCTGATAGAATACAATAGACAACAAATTTCGGATCAATATTCGCAAGTTGAAATAATAATTCATGTAAGAGTTACGTAGAGAATGAAATCTACTATAATCTATGAATTTAACATTCCATCATCAATATTTTATCCTCGTAACATCAATCAATATTCATCTCAAATCAAATATTCATCTTTGCACCATGTGCCAAAGATATTCATCAATCGGTCATGTTCATCTCAACACTGCTCATCTTTGCACTAAAGGCCAAAGATATTCATCACCGGTCATGTTCATTTAAACACCTGCTCATCTTTGCACTAAAGGCCAAAGATATTCTTCAGAATCATTCATCTTTGCACTACAGCCAAAGATATTCTTCAGAAATCATTCATCTTTGCACTACAAAGCCAAAGATATTCAATACTATCATCATTTAAGACCGAGGATGATGAAAATACTTTTAAAGAACTAATCCAAAGAAACAAAATGACAAATATTATGGATTCGTATTTTTTAAACAATCCGAAGTTCAAAAATACTTCATAAATAATCATAGTGAAGTAAAATTCAAGAATGATCAAAACATGGATACAATCAAAGCTAGTATCCGTATAGATATTTTAGATTTAAAAGAAAAATTTTCATTTTTCTATGAATAGTGCCGTATTCGTGAATAGTGGCCAGATATCGTGAATAGTCCGATATACGTGAATAGTAACTCAAACACCAAAAGGTAGAAATTCCACAAAAAACATCTTCACGCTTCATTTAATAGTACTCGTGAATAAGAACTCGTGAATAAGAACTCCTTAATAAGAACTCGTGAATAAGAACTCATGAATAAGAACCCATGAATAGTAACCCCGACATGAAAAAGTTCCAAATTTGATAAAAACTTCAGATCAACATTTCAAAGATAATGATATTGAAGAAATAATATCATTACGAAAAAAATAATATCCCTTACCTCAAAGAATCAAGATTTCTTGGAAGGAAAGGCTCAAGTGATGCCGAATGAAACTTGTACTTGAATACAAAGAACTCTTAAAGTATCTAAATACTCATAAAATACGCCAATAATATAGAGAGAGAAGAGAGAAAACTTTGTTTCGTGTGATTTTCAATTCTAACTTAGCCTCTATTTATAGGAAAATGTTAGCCCTACCAAGGCGAGACTTGACTGCTACACGATGGCTTTACTCGCTACTATTACCACCCACCACATTTGAAATAAAATTCAGCACATTTTTTCACCAACCACAAGTGGGGCCCACTCAATTCTAGAATTTTCCACCAAAATCAATTATAAACCTAATTTCAATCCGACACCTCTTAAAATTCACAACAAATCATTCGTGCATTTTAACGGTTCAAAATTTGTGGACATATACTCAACTTATGTATGTATAACATACCCAAAATTACCACAATCCAACTATTTGATTAAAATTATAAGCCCATAATATATCTCAAAACCCCCGATTTGATTTTTAATACCTCCAATCCGATAAAATACCGATAAAACACCTCAACATTAATTCCTTCATTAATAACCACATAAATAAATCCATCATTTATATTCATATAAAATAAATATTTCCTTATCATATGAATCAATAATTAATTATTCACAAATAATATTACGTAATCACATTTATGACAACCAGTCGCTCCTCAGAAAGAGGGGGCTTTCCAATAAGGATCTCTCCTCATCTGGCGCCAAGCAATTAGGTGACCAAACCTCTCCTTAGACGTAACTTTCTAGACATTGCCAATAATGTTATCTAATAATATTATTCAAATAATATGAATTATTGATCCGATAATGGGAAATATCGTAAGCAAAGACAATTATTGAACAACAATAATATAAAATATCAACGCAAAGAATTATCAATCAATAAAATAAAATATTGAATAAAGAATTCACCGTGGAAAATTATTGAGTAGTGCCATCTTACGTAGGATCAATAATTCAACAATATCAATGTAATACCGGTAATACTCTAATTGCAACCACGCCAGACATCGTATTTTAACCACCGGTATTCCAACAGCCTTTTAATCAGTAATAACTACGCCGCTATTTATAACCACCCAAACTTTGTCGCTTTTCATCATCCAATCGCTTTCCACATGGGGCCCACACATGGTCTACCGCCGCATTTAAATATTCTCGACAAAGATTTAATATTCCACGACCAAACGAATATTCCCCGACAATAATGAATATTTTATAACCACTTGCTTATTTTGAAATATTTATGATTTAACCCTTTACTATCCACATTAATCAAATCAACCCTTACTATTTCAAAATAATAAATAAAGGAAATTCCTTTTATTTAAAAAATTTCGGGGTCTTACAATCGACAATCGTATAAAAACCTCACAAAATCGACAAAAGAGTTATACTTTGATCTTCATCGAAACGACGTGAAATTCGATATAGAGATCATGTGTTGTTAAGAGTTGCTCCATGGAAAGGAGTTACAAGATTTGGAAAGAGAGGAAAACTTAATCCTCGATTCATCGGCTCATTTTAATCCTCGATCGAGTAGGAACCGTGGCTATAGACTCGCTTCTGTGAAATATGTCTCGTGTTCATAACGCTTTTCACATATCCATGTTACGTAAATATGTGAAAGACCCGAACCATATTATTGAGTTAGAACCGATTTAAATAGGGAAAGATTTGACGTATGAAGAGGTTCCTGCTCAAATTTTGGATAAGAAGGAACATATTCTACGCTCAAGGTTATACCTCAAGTCAAAGTTTTGTGGAGGAACCACGATGTTGAGGAAATGACTTGGGAGTTAGAATCAAATGAAATCAAGGTATCCTTACCTCTTTGACATACCAGTATACGCACTCTAATTTCGAGGGCTAAATTTCATAAGAAGGGAGGTTGTAAGACCCCACTTTTATAAATAAAGATGAATTTTCTATAAATATTATTTTTGAATATTATGGAATAAATTTGATATAATGTTATAGTTGTGGGTAATATTTATAAATTTTGCAAAGTAAGCAAGTTGTTATAAAATATTCATTTGGTCTGGGAATATTCTTTTTGTTTGGGAATATTCATTTACGACGACTCAATCATTAGTGGACCCCATTAATCTAAGTATTGTCGTAGTTAAAACGACAAAAATTATCTTTCTATAAAAATAACTACGGAGGTGTTACCGTTAAAACTGCTTGAACTACCCGGTGGTAAAAGTACGAAGAATACGCTGTGGTTGCATAATAGCACGGTATTGATTATCGATGCTTATGTGAGAAGTCACTTAGCTATACTCAATTATTACTACAAAGAATTGTCGTGATCATATCTCTTATATTATCGATTCAATTATTGTCACAAAGATCATCTCAGATAATATGTTATATTATTAATTGAGACGACAAGTTATAAATGATTAATAATTGTTGAAAGATTAAAAATGTGTTGATTAAAAATAAAATGATTTGTGGTAATATTTATTCAATCCTCGATATATATAAAGAGTCATTATATGAGACGTTTGTGGTAAGTTTGATTATTTTATGGGGGCCATATGTCATCATCTAAAAGTCTCTTCAAATAATAGAATTACCTTTGTGAATAGTAATTACCTTTGTGAATAGTAATTACCTTCGTCAATAGTATTTACCTTCGCTAATAGTAATTACCTTCTTCAATAGTATTTACCTTCACAATAGTAATTACCTTCGTCAATAGTATTTACCTTCGCCAATTGTAATTACCTTCTTCAATAGTATTTACCTTCACAATAGTAATTACCCCTTCGCAAATAGTAGTTGTCCCTTCAATATTACCAAGAGTTAACTCGCCTCTTGATTGTTCCAAAGGTTAATTACCCCTTCAAGAAATAGTAGTTGTCTCTTCAATATTACCAAGAGTCATTTTGACCCTTCGTTAAGACACTCAAGAGCCACCCTCGCTTTTTCTATAAATAGAAAGCTCATTCCTTCATTATTTCTTACGAATTCATTGAAACTCTGAGAGAGAAACTATAGAGAGAAAGAAGAAAAGTATTCTCGCTACTTCACTTTTCCAATATTCAGCTTCTTCTAAGGTAGGGAATATTATTTGTTGTACTCGTAAAGGGTGTTATTCTTTCTTATTCATGAAGAGAACTGTTGTTATTCCATCGCTTATTATTCTATTGAATAACTTTGATACGCTGTGATTTACCCTATACTTGGTGACATTCTTCTATTATTCTCATTGGAACATCTTGTGCATGTGTTTTACACCTACTGGTTCCGCCTTTTATTATTATTCTGTTGGAACATCCCGCTCATGTGTTTTACACCGACCGGTTCCGCTCTTTATTATTATTCTCATTTGGAACATCATGTATCGTGTGTTTTACACCTACTTCGGTTCCGCTTTTTATTATTATTCTGTTGGAACATCCTGTCATGCATTTTACGCCGACACTGGTTTCCGTTATTTATTATTCTCGTTGGAATAACTCACCTGTCTGGCCTTATCGCATGCATGGTGATTTCTTTTGTTATTCCATTCTTTATTATACCCATTGGTTAAAACTTTGACTTCTATACTCCATGAAATTAGTAGAATATCATTGATATTTACGTTTCATCCAAAGATCTTTCATGGAAATATTCTTCCGATCATTCTTGAATTTTACTCTACAAAACAAAGATCATGTTGACAATTTGACGTTAATAATTCCTGGATAAAATAATTCTTGAACTTGTTTTATTGAATTCTTATATCATTGTCATCATCCTCATGTTTATATTATGTTGAAAGTCATCTCGTGGGCAGTAGTGCATAGATGGACTTGGTATGATTATGACCGTAGACTATTCTTGTTGTAATCATGACCGTAATGTTACAAATGATGTGATAAAAATCCTTAGTGGTCAGTAGTGCATTGATGGATGCTTGTTGGCATGATCATGACCATTAATGAATACACAACTATTCTCGCCCGTAGGTGCGTGAATAATTGTGGTCGTGATACTAAAAGAATATCCTCGGCCGTAGTAGTGTAAGTGATTCGATGATGTGGAATATTTATTAAAGTCGAGTCTCAACTATAACAAAGTGATGAAAACCTTTTAAATCATAAAAGATAGTAGATTTTATTTTCTACTTGACTCTTTTAATGGATTGTTGGTTCCATTGTAGTTAAACTTGATGTTCATTATATTTTATCAATTTAACATCATTGTGAGGCTAATGATAATTTATTCGCATTATCTTAGTCATAATATTTCATCGAGCTAGTTGAGCTCACCCTTTCTTTCACTTTTTCTCTTGAAATGAGAATATAGCCGGGATGAGTCGGGAACGGAGTAATGGTCCGGAGGATAGCATTAGTAGTCCTCACTATTCTCGTGAAATAAAGTGATAATAATTGTAATGAGGACTCCTTTTGAGTTTGTATAATATCTAGTAGACAATATTTGTATTCAAACTCACGCTTTATGTCGAGATTGCATACCTATACGCTTATATTAATAAGTTGTATTTAAATTACGTACCATGTATCCGACTACCCAAGATGGGTGATGTATACCTAATTTTGGGGCGCCACAAAATGCGTAGTTCGCTTGAGGAAATAGCATTCCTTGGGCATGTGGTATCAAGTCATGGAATATCTCATTGATCCAAAGAAAGATTAAAGCTATTCAAAGATGGGAGCAACCTAAATCGGTGGATCAAAGTACGTAGCTTTCTTGGCTTAGCCGGGTTATTATCTGGAGATTCATAGAAGGTTTTCTCGAATCGCTATTCCATTAACTCAAGTTGACTTTCGGAAAGATACAAAATTCGGTTGGAGTGAGGAATGTGAGAAGAGTTTTCAAGAACTCAAGAGAAGACTCATTTCAAAGACTGCTCGACAATACCATCTGGCTCGGAGGGATTTGTCATCTACAGTGATGCTTCTGGCAAAGGGTTAGGATGTGTTCTCATGCAACATGGGAAAGTCATAACCTATGCCTCTCGATAACTCAAAGAATATGAGAGGAATTATCCTACTCATGATCTAGAGTTGGCAGCAGTCGTTTTTGCACTAAATATTTGGAGGCATTACTTTTATGGGGAAAAAGTGGAGATCTTTACGTATCATAAAAGCCTCAAATATTTCTTCACTCAAAAGGAACTCAACAAGCGACAGCGACTTTGGCTTGAAACGTTGAAAGATTATGATCATACCATCCAATATCATCCTGGAAAAGCAAATGTGGTAGTGACGACGAGTAGAAGATCATATGCGGGTACGAGTACGATATTGTTAACGCAAAGGCCCATTTTGTATGACTTGCCAAGGATGGAGATAGAGATAAAAACTCAAGGGACCCATATGATGATTGCGAATATACGAGTAGAACTGACTTTAATCGATAAAGTTAAAGCTGCTCAAGCTACAGACCTGGAGCTGATGCATATGAGGAAGAAAGTACAAGAAGGTGCTATGCCGAAAGAAAGAATTGATGAAGTAGGGATACTTCAAGTCGACTCCAGACATTGTGTTCCTAACGACCCCGATTTAAAGTATAAAATCATGATAGAGGCGCACAACACACCGTTTGCAATCCATCCTAGGAGTACTAAAATGTATCATGATCTTCGACATACATTTTGGTGGGGCAATATGAAGAGAGAGATATCACTGTTTATCTCAAGATGCCTAACGTGT
Organism: Panax quinquefolius; assembly: GCA_020205615.1. Lineage (NCBI taxonomy): Eukaryota > Viridiplantae > Streptophyta > Magnoliopsida > Apiales > Araliaceae > Panax > Panax quinquefolius. Next base: position 41,282,171 of record CM035163.1, on the reverse strand, counting down.
CAACGAGTCAAGGCGGAGCATCAAGTACCAAAAGGTCCATTGCAACCACTTGAAATTCTAGAATAGAAGTGGAGCACATTACCATGTATTTCACATCGGTCTTCCCAAGGATTCTCAGGGCATAGATGCAATTTGGGTTATTGTTGATAGATTGACCAAGTCTGCTCATTTCCTACCTATACGAGAAACTTATACACTTGAACGTCTTGCTCGTATGTACATAAACGAGGTTGTAAGATTGCATGGTATGCCAGTATCCATAGTTTCTGATCGAGACCCAAGATTCACCTCACGATTTTGGGTTAGTTTGCAAAAAGCTATGGGCACGGATTTACGATTTAGTTCGGCATATCATCCTCAAACGGACGGACAATCACAGAGGACTATTCAAACTCTTAAAGATTTATTAAGACTCTGTGTCCTTGACTTCAAGGGAAGTTGGGACAAGTTCTTACCATTCACGGAGTTTTCCTACAACAACAGCTTATCAAGCAAGTATTCGCATGGCTCCATTCGAAGCGTTGTATGGAAGAAAGTGTCGCTTCTCCAAAGATCTTTGGGATGAGATGGGTGAAGTAACGTTGTTGGGACCGGAGTTAGTATACGTATATGACTACGTAAAAGATACAAAAACTATCCGAAATGTATAAAAATCTCACAAGATTGACAAAAGAGTTATCTTGATCTTCATCGAAAGGACGGGAATTCGATATCGGAGATCATGTGTTGTTACGTGTTGCTCCATGGAAAGGAGTTACTTAGATTTGGAAAGAGAGGAAAGCTCAATCCTCGATTCATTGGCTCATTTTTAATCCTCGATCGAGTAGGGACTATAGCCTATAGACTTGCTTTACCGCCAAGTATGTCTCGTGTTCATAACGTTTTTCATATATCCATGTTACGTAAATATGTGAAAGACCTGAACCACATTATTGAGTTAGAACCGGACGAAATAGCGGAAGATTTAACGTTTGAAGAGGTTCCTATTCAAATCTTGGATAAGAAGGTACATATTCTACGTTCCAAGGTTATACCTCAAGTTAAAGTTTTGTGGATAAACCACGATGTTGAGGAAATGACCTGGGAGCTAGAATCTGAAATGAAATCAAGATATCCTTATCTCTTCGACATACCAAGTACGTACCCTAATTTCGAAGGCGAAATTTCATAAGAAGGGGAGATTGTAAGACCCCAATTTTTATGAATAAAGATGAATTTTCTATAATTATCATTTTTGATTATTATGGAATAAATTTGATATAATGTTATAGTTGTGGGTAGTATTTATAAATTCTGCAAAGTATGCAAGTTGTTATATTATATTCGATTGGTCGAGGGAATATTCGCTTTAGCGAGGAATATTAAATGAAATACCACAAGAATCATTGGTGGACCCTACAACGGAATTATTGTTGGACTGAGAAAACGACTAAAATATTTTCATGAAAATAACGGCAGAAGTTTTACCGTTAACTGTTGAAACACCCAGTGTTAAAAGTATAGGAATACGCGTGGTTGCATAGTAGCACACGGTATTGATTATTGATGCTTACGTGAGAAGTCACTCAGTTTTGTTAAATTATTGCTTCAGTAATTGTTGCATAGTATCTCACGTTAATTGATTCAATTATTGTCAATATTTTTTTTATTATTAAATCAATAATTGAGATGACAGAGTTATTAATATTATTATTTGCATTATTAACGATGTCTAGAAGTTCTGCCAAGGAGAAGTTTGGTCACCTAATTATGCGCCAATAAGGAGAAATTCTTATTGGAAAGCCCCCTCTTTCCTGGGAATGATCTGGTCGACATAGTGTTTGCATAGTAAAATCTTTTTAAAAGTTATTCGTTTTATTAGATTATAAATAGAATATATTATATTTTATTGTAAATCAATTTGGACCGTCCATTTAAAGTAAATCGATCTGGACCGTTCATAGATTGGTTACTATTCAGTCCATTCTTCTATAAATAGAAGCTTATTCCTTCATTATTTCTAACGAATTCACTGAAACATCTAGAGAGAGAAACTGTAGAGAGAATTATTCTTCTATCTTGAGCGTATTCTTTAGCGTTTAAGAAAGCTTTGAGCGTAGTGCAAGTTTCTTCAAGTATATCCCCGCCTACTGGTGAGAGTACTCTTCTTTATAAGGTAAGGGTTATTATTTTTCATATTCATGAAGAGAACTTCATTATTCCAGTCTTTATTATTCTATTAGAATAACCTATATACACTGCTACCCTATACTTGGTGAAATTCTTCCATTATTCCATTATTTATTATTTTCTTGGAATAACTGCCTCTATCATCAAGCAATCTGCATACATGGTGAAATTCTCGTTGTTATTCCATTCTTTATTATTCATTGGAATATCTCTTATGCATGCGTTTCTGGGGACCGTTCCATCTTTATTATTCTCATTAGAATATCATGTATGCATGCGTTTTACGTCCTGACTGATTCTCGTTATTTATTATTCTCATTGAATAACTCCGTCTGCCAAGTGCCAAGTACCGCATGCATGGTGATTTCTATTGTTATTCCATTCTTTATTATTCTGTTGGAATATCCTATCGGTGCGTATTACGCCTGACTTGGTTCCGTTATTTATTGTTCTATTAGAATAACCTGTCTATGCAAAATACCGCATGTATGGTGATTTCTTTTGTTATTCCATTCTCTATTATACTCAGTTGGTTAAAGTTTTAACTTTTATACTCCATGAAATTAGTGGAATATCCTTGATATTTGCGCTTCATCCAGTATCTTTTAATGGAAATATTCTTCTGAGCATTCTTAAATTTTACTCTACAAAGAAGTATCGTGTTGATAATTTGGACGTTATTTGTTCCTGGAAAAATTAATTCTTGAACTTGTTTTATTGAATTCTTATATCATTGTCATCATCCTCATATTTATATTTTGTTGAAAGTCATCTACGGGCCTCAGAAAGTGCATAGATGGACTTGGTATGATTATGACCAAAGATTATTCGGTGTAATCATGACCGTAATGTTATAAATGATGTGGTAAAAGTCCTCATTGGCCCGTAGTGCATTGATGGACAGTTGTTGGCATGATCATCACCATTGATGAATACACGAATATCCTCGGCCCGTAATGTATGGATAATTTGTGGTTGTGATACTAATGAATATCCTCGGCCGTAGAAAGCGAGGATGATGTGGTTTATTTATTAAGTCGAGTCCCAATGATAAAAGTGATGAAAAACCTTTTCAATTATAAAAGATAGTAGATTTTATTCTCTACTTGACTCTTTTAATGGATTGCTTGTTACACCGCAGCTTAAACTTGATGTCTATTATATTTTATCGGTTTAACATTGTTGAAGACTAATGATAATTTATTCGCATTATCTTAGTCATAATATTTCTTCTTGGGCTAGTTGAGCTTACCCTTTCTTTCACCGTTTCTTCAAGAAATGAGAACGTGGCTTGGGACTAGTCGAGGAACGGAGTGATTCGCCTAGATGATAGTATTAGTAGTCCTCACTATTCGTTAAATAGTATGACAATAAATGTAATGAGGACTTATTCTGAGAGTGGATATTGTCTAGAAGACAATATTTGTATTAAAACTCACAGCTCTCTTGTTGTATATTTAAGATTGTATTTGTATTCTGTACCATGTATTTGGCGACTCAGAATAGGTGATGTATACCTATTTTGGGGGCGTCACATCTAATCCAATTAAAACTTAAGTTGTATACTGTTATTACGCCATATAAGATATAAATAACAGAACATCATATACTTACATATTTATTACTAATATTCATAATACCATAATACGCCTACAAACAGAATATTATATATACAATTTTAGATCGGTAAAATTATATCATCATATATCATATATATCGAAAGCTATATAATCAATTTCAGATCGGTAAAATTGTATCATCATATATCATATATATCATAAACAATAAAACACGTAATCTAAATTAATTGTTTTCACAAGTAGCTCTGATACCACTTTAGGGTTTCGACACATAAAACGCAGCGGAAATAAACAATTGAAAGACAATTGTGATACCCTAATACAGGATCCATGCAAAAAAGCAAATTAATTCAGTGGTTAGAAATTATATCGATTATTAAAGCTAGAGTCGATGCAGTCGAATCTCCAACGCAATTCAAACGAACTGCGTCTCAACGGTATTCACACAAACGCCCCATGAATTGTTGTACAATCTGCAGAAAAAGGAACCACGGTACTAGCCACCAAGAATGAGGATTTTTTTTTGAAACTGTTTTCTCTAGTCTCTCTCTAAGAACGGCTAGGGTTTTTGTTTTTGATGTAATCCCTAAAATGGCTGATATATATCATATATATAGTAATTAAGAGGAATTAATCAAAACCTAATATAATTAAAATCTGAATGTGTATATATATATATATATATATATATATATTAATTAAGTCTTACTTAATTAATATACATATATACAAATTATCCTTTTAATTTAAATTTGAGATTTAAAATACTATCAATCATATTGATATATTTAAATCCTTACAATTTAAATTAATTCCCTTTAAATTATGTTCTATGTGTGACCACATAGGTTATTATTACATTGGCAATAATTTTAAAATCATATTATAAAATTATAAACAATGAGCAACATCTAGTAATGCATCATTGCTACCCAAGTAATAATAAGATCGATGATTCGATGCTACCTTTTCATGACCAATGTTTCAATATAATTTAATCCTTTTAACCTTAATATCCTAGATTAAACTCGAGTTATGGAATGTGTCATACTCTTCATAATTTAATCTGAGTTTTTCTTGATTAATGAGTAGACTATATGAATTAAATCACTATTTGAGTATGACCATGCATTTCATAGTCCTACTCAATCAAGAGGCCTGTGGATATCACCCCCAATACATAGGAGGGTTAAATTCCATCTAGATCACTCATATTCCTCACACGATTCATGATGTAACCAATAATCACCTTTATAGTCCACCCGATTAAAGGTGACCTTTGATGATATCAAATCACATAAATTCCCGTAGATGTTCTTTGGTGTTCTCATGTTAATGTGAGATTTGTTTGAAAAACAAGTGAAAAAGGTCCATATGTATAATGTCGATTTATCGACTTTTAAGAGTCGCCAAAAAACAAGTGATATTTAATCGTCGCACTAACGTCGCCAATATTTAATCGTTGCACCAACGCAAAAAAGGTTAGCACATCGACCCAAAGTATTTGACACTCGCTAAACGGGTCTCGTGAAACCGAGATTCATTAAGGGTTCTGGGGCTTGATTATGCGAGGGAAGGTGTTAGCACCCCGACATCCGTGTTACCACTAGTGACCGCCACTCTTCAAAGAAATTATTATATGAATGTGTGTGTGTGTGTGTGTGGATCAATGTGCAATTTATTTGAAAGTAGTGGCGAGGCCTCGTCACACTTATATACACAAGGGTTTGAATTTTATTAGAAAATTCAGCTTTAACCAAGATATAGCAATGACATTTTTTGTAAAGAGGTTTTTCAAACCCCGTGCTCAATAGGAATTGAGACCTTTTCATACTTCCATTTTATTTAAATGTTCTATTTGTTTGCTTTTTATTTTCGAGATGCGAAGCATTCTCGAAAAAAATAATATACAAAGCAGCGTCAAACTCCTTATGGGCACGATGACCATCCAAGGAAACTCAAACACCGTAAAAAAATGTACAAGTCGCCATACTAAAAAAATGTCCATCATGGAACCAAATCTAGATTCAATAGATCAACCTCGTGATCACATGATTCCTAGACTCACATGATACATCGCAATTTATATGGAAAGCAAGTAGCGCTATATATATATATAAAGTTGTAAATATATATATATATATATATATGATCAACCACCACGAAGCAACTCCATGGGGATCAAAAATGTAAATATATAAAAGCGTAAATATATATATATATATATATATATATATATCAACCGCCACAAGTAAACTCAAATGACGAAATGTAAATAAAGTCAGAAAAGTATCAATCAATCAAGTAAACTCTGTGTAAACTCCAAAAAAGGCCATATATATATATATATATATATATATATATATATATATATATATATATATATATATAAAAGAAATGCACTCGATGTAAATCCGCTCATCTGATATGTCCGATCAATTATATATTATATATATATATATATATATAAGCGAGTAAATGCATTGATGTAAAATCCGTGCTCAATCATATATGTTCGACAAAGAATTATATATATATATATATATATATATATATATATATATAAAAAGCAATAAACGCTTACCGGATGTAAAATCTGTGCTCATCGCATGTAAAGTCCCACCATAATTTATATATATATATATATATATATATATATATATATATATATATATATATAAGATATAAACGCCTGCATCAAAGTTCAGCTCAATCGAGGCATAACTCGATAATGTTAGTCCATATATATATAAATATATATATATATATAGTATATATATACACGTATGAAATGAAAACCACTTGATCAAGTCCGAAAAACACACTCACACGACTATCAACGTGTACAACAAAGGTGTGATATATGAGAAAGAGGCTTTATAGAATGTAAGAAGGCTTACAAGTAATGCCAAAGTAGACTTTTAGACTTTAAATGGATAAACACTCACCCCCCCACCGGATAAAAAGTAGCTATATGTGAGCTAACTAGTGTTTAAAGAAGAGGAAACACTCAAAAGATGTGTATGCAGAGTAAAAATGGATGGGCTTCCTCGCTTTTTTCTTCTCTCTCTCTCTCCTTTAAATGGTCACCCCTCACCTCATATATATAGATCGATGGTCGCAGTACACCGCGCAGCATCGCAGCTTGTACCTACTACGGTTGGTCGTGGTGGATCCGAGCCTCATGGGTCCCGTTATCTCGTAAGACGTGCAATGTACATGCAATCGTAATGTCCGTCAACTTGCAGAAACTTCAATCCGAGCATCCAAACGGCGTATATCTGCATTTCTTCTGATCGCTTGGTCGAGAGTTACGAAATGACATGGATTAGAGGTCAGACGAAGTCGTGAAGAGGGTCTATGCCCACGGTCTTCAAGCTTCAAATTCTATCCAAAGTATCGCCACACGTAATAGTCACTCGGATTGTCAATCCTCGACTCTTGTGGGACATTGTTGTATGTATGTATGTATGAAGTGTTTAGACGACGTGCCATTTGTCGAAGGAACAAGAGATGACGTGTGACTCTTTCGGGTTATCACGGCTTTGAGTTGAAAGTAGACGCCGCTTCGTGGTTACAAATTGAGATTGACCACTTGTTGGTATGTGTCGTGATATCATCTTGTTGAGATAGTAAGATGACGTGCGGTGACTCACCGACTTTCACCGGTTATCGACCGCTTTAAGCGGAAAAGCGACGCTGCTCGTGGTTACATCTAAGATTGATCGCTTGTTTGTATGCCTCACCGCTATCCGGATTGAAGTTAATCGCATGTATGTGTTTGAAACAAGCATTTCCGGTTATCGCCGAATCGCAATGGCATCCTCGGGGCTATCACCAAGGATGGGGTTATACCCCAAAGGTTGTCTCTGGACCGAAACCGAACGTCGCGGTTATTATCGCCGAGACAGATCGTCCTCTCCTCCGTTGTTGCTCGGCCTTTTGATCTCGCATATCTCGTGGTTATCTCCGAGATTGAAAATGACATTCCTGCAGTGTGTTCGGTTGAGATGATGTTCCCGTGCTTGTTTGGTTTCCGGTTGAGCCGAACTTCCGGTAGATCCGGTATGGATGTAAGTTGTCTTTCGTGGTTATTCCAAAAGACAAATCTACCTCCCCTACAATGTTAGGAATAGAGTGCAGAAAAAAATTTCGAGTGTCTCATGATGCCCTCTTTATCATATTCATGCAATGCAAGGCATGGATAGGATAAAGAATCCTGTAGACACTTGAAATGCAAGCAAGATAAACATGATGTTATATGCAAGAATATGATGCAAATGTATGATGCATGATGATCGATCATGTAATCCCGCCGGGATGACAATCAAAGGATGGTTTGACATGCGATCCAAGTCTTCAAGGATGTCGACGCTGGGGACTACCACCAAAGTCTTGAATCCTGCACACCGGTTTATACTCCATGAGGTACCTCTCAGTGGAAGAGATCCGTGGGAATAAAGTCGTCTATTTTGAGGATGTATAACATGTTCCCTCATATTGTCGAAAGTTACCGCCAACAGCTTTTGTTACTGTGCTTATGTTGTTATCGGGTCATGTGTATCACGATCTCCGGTCGATGTGTGTATCACCTTCATGAATCCTATCAATGGTGTGCATTGTCAAGGTCGTTGACCTTCATCGATCGTGTGTATCAATGGTTGCATTTCATTGATTGTATATCAATGGTTGATTACACGATGTTTGAAGGGATATGATGTCAAGATGATGTGACGATGGCGCGTAGATTTCACGGGGAGGCGAGATGTTTGATAACTTCGAGGTAGAAACCCCCCACGGGGAGGTTTGATATTTCGTGGTTTCATAAACCCCCCGCCGGGGATTGATTTAGGGTTCAGAACCTCGCAAATGACTGGATCGACCTTTGTGGGGTATTGCGAGCATGGTTTATGAAAGTGAGCTCATTGGTATAAGATACCCCGCATCCAAAGCGAATACCATCAGAGACGATGGAGTTTAACTCTAACCGACAAGAAACCAGTGATTTCAGTGCGCTCCGCCCATCGCAGAAGCATTTTTATTCCCGATTCGGCCTTTTTCACATGTGAGACCTCCTTTGAAACTCTAATCGAGCGAGCCGAGGTGTGGGACCCATGTAGGGTGCCACAGTGTACCTCAGGAGAGCCAAGGTTAACTCACTACGCCACCGTGCTTTATGTATAGTGGTCGGTCGCTTATAAAGTCATTTTCAAGTTGCAGAAATCAAGGAAATCCGAGAGCTCTTCTTCGATCTCATGAAGTTCGGGCAACTTTCTGATATTCTCGTCACCGCATGCGCTTTTTCATCGCCCCGGTAACACATGCATGTATTTTTTTCCAATTTCGTCTCCATTGAAAATGACTTATCGCATTTAAATGCATTTAGACACATAGTAGTGAATATGCATGCCGATATGACTTGATAAAAAATATTCAACATAGTAAATGTTAGTATTAAACCATGTCAACATAATGATGTGAAAAATTTTAACTTTTAAAGCAAAAATAAATTGGCACCTTTTACGCTCATTTCTTATCCTATCCGAGGACAAATGAGTAAAGGTAGAATAGTAAAATAATCCCGTAATTAGACTACACTTACGGATTTTTACCGTGATGTGATGAATGCATACAGATGTATATGACTATGCACAGTGTTCTATCGAATGGCCACCTAGTCATGCCTATGTGTATGTGGATAGTCCCATTTACAAAGGGGGCTATGGCAAAATTTTCCCAAAATGTAGGCATTGAGTAGTTATGCATTTTAACTCTACTCAGAGATGTATGTTAAAATAATGCATGTATGCATGTAATCATAGAATGCATTTTGAAAAAGACTCTGTGTACGAAATTACCACACCCTTTCTCGAGGTGATTTGAGACTTGTCATCCGGAGATATGGATCCAGATCACCGAAAGCGCTTTCCCAGAGACCACTTCTAGTGTACGAGGAGGGCTTTTTGAAGAGCCTCAAAGACTGCTTCAGGAGACACCTCGCTGCTTCATGGAGGCGGTGTGGTACGTCCTATTCGGGTCGAAGTGCCGAATGTCGAGGACGAGGAGGAGGATGTACCATTCGAGGTTCCCGCCCGCGCTATACGTGTTCCCCGTAGGGAATTTCCGTATATTCAAGTGGCGAACCCAGCATCTTCTAGGTGACTTGAGTAGGCATCCTTCAAAGATACCGCACGCAAACGAGGTATGAAGTTAGATCTTTAATCTTCCTTATTTCCTATCAATGAGGAGTCAAGGAGTCTCGATGTCGATCAGATTTGATGTAGGTTCCCGCTTCACACAAATTCGAGGGAACTGGTTTAGATCCACTCTATGTATCGTGCCTCGCATGATGACTATAGAGCGATCGTCCATGGTCGGGATTCGGAGGTTCTTCTCCATTCTACCCCGTCGTTGTCCCCTCGGTTACCTTAGGGCATTGTTCGAGCGGTGGTTCCACCAGCACTCACCACCCATTTGTCGGATCATGAGAGGTGATGATGACGATGATGGATCGCTGGTTTATCATGTATGGAGTTTGAGGGGAGCCGTGCTCAGACGCGGATATCACCCCTACCGCCGCCGATCCTTGTTGGGAGTTCCAACGAGGCGCCAAGGCGTGACCGCTCAGACAGTCCTTTTGAGCGTAGATGCTATGAAAGGGTCGCTGAGTGAGCCCATACCCGATGATGTGAGAGTCGTGGATCGCATTCTTCGATGATTGTTCCTCGATGATCATTAGGGGTCGCTTATAGCAGATAATTCTCTCTACGGTGTCCTTCGCTTTGATCAACGCCACTCGACACGTGGACCGAGATAGAGAGTATGATCGGGGTTCCTACACCTTTGCCTACTTCCTCGTGGGAATGCGATGCGATCGCAGGGCTTTCGACCGAGGCGTGGTTAGATTCTACCCATTTCACCGGTGAGTGTTTCTCTCTGTCTTTTCCCATGTATAGGGTTAAGAGTGTCGACCGACAAAGAGATGCTATGTTTGCCTTTGTGGTCAAGCGCTTTGGGCCTATGAGAGGCTTCCTTGTTTCAAGGCCCCGTGAGCGCAGTTAGGTTTAGATACCTATCCACGAGGACTGGAGATGGCATCATTCCATACCGGGCGAGGTCCCTGCTGTCGAGGGTTTCACTCATTGTCGCCACAATTGAGTTATTGACAAATGATGTCATCACATGGATTCCCTACTCGAGAGCATTTGGGAGTCAAGCTTTGAGGATGGGTACCGAATCGAGTAGAGTACATCATTTCCACCCGCAGGATTCCTCTCTTCACGATGGGAGGATGGGAGCTCTATTTAGGAGAGCGTGCTATCGTGAGCACTACAGAGAGATTCAGATGCCGATCTTGCCTCCCGCCAGCGTTATCGGGCCTGTTTTCACAACCACCCATCATCGACATCCCATTGATGGGGATCGACGGTTTTACATTGTCGAGGGGGCCCTGCTTCTCGTGAGATGTTCCAAAGATTGTGGATCCTCGCACGATTGGAGCTCGCACCGCGCGCCACACACGCTTTATGGGGATATGGTTCCGTGATCCGTGATGATGACGGATTGGCTAGCCTGTGTCGTAGATCCGACTCATGTGACATGATTGATTGATAGATCGACGCGGCAGCTTGGACCCCACCACATCTTTTCATTCGACATTTGGGCGTAGATCCCGCAGAGGTAGATACTTTTGATCCTTCCAAATCTGGCGCCGGGTCCCCTGATGACCCATATGGTTTTTTCCGGCAGCAGATCCTCCTCCTTTATATAGGCCCGACATCCCCAGTAGATAGAGATCCAAAGACTCAGAGGAGTTACATCAGTGGACAACATCGATGATGTGGACATCGACACCATTGACTTTTTCTCGATGTATTTCTTTTCGATAGCCTCTCGTTAGTCACCGGGTAGCTTCACCCCATTCTCGCTATATCTTTTGATAGGCCTCTCGTTAGATGTCAGGTAGCTTCACCCCATTTCCCTATATTTTAGTCAGACAGAGATGTATTAGATGATGATATACTTAGAATGTATGCACGCTTTTCCATTCCCTATATCATATTGCCATCTATCAGATCATGCATGTTATTATTATGCATATGTATGTATGTCCAGAGATATTCAAAGATCGAATTTCTCGGATGGTCTTACGACACACCTACCGCATGTATGTCTTCTTCGACAGCTTAGTCAGATTGATCATACCCCACCATTTATGGTGGTGGTGGTAGTCGGTATGCGATCATGGTATGATAGTATATCACCATCGATACGGTGATCGTAGATGATTTGGTCAAAAGATACTATGACCTTATCGATGTTTCAGTTTCCTCCGTGATTTGTAGAGGGCATGCTAGAGCACCGGGTACCGATGCATGTGTATTCCGCTTTGGGACCCGTGAGTCGACTCCTACTTTGGAGGAGTATGCACGATCGACGATGTCGCCTCGGATGCACTCTTTACGTACATGGTGACAGGAGACATGAGTAGAGATAGCTCATGACTCTCACAGATCGAGGCGCAGAGTAGTGCAGATGAGATTACATCCGCCATGTTATATCCCAAATATTTCCTATTTGATAGTTTGGCTCGAGGACAACTATGCACAAAGATTTCGGGGATTTCACCACACCGAGGATCATCATGCTCAACCGAGTAGATGTATCGCTACGCTATGTATTGTCATACGTGATACATGCCGCGACATGGATGAGCTAGATATCGCCATTATGGCAAAGAGAGCTCTCGTGGAGGGTCATACCATCAGATCGATGATCATCGCAGAGACCTTGAGGTCGGCTACATATCATCGCCGCACTTATCCCAGCAGAGAGTTTCACAGTAGCTCTATTATGTCAGATGTGTGGTTCATGTCACACTTGAGACCGATCAGTACATTTAGACATCATGGATTTTGTTTCACCCATGAGATAGCCATGTCGCATTCTTTTCAATTTCATGGGTGTACAGATGTTGTATCTTGGTCCGCTTTCGCGTAGATTGAGATCCGCTTGATATATTGTCGTGTTCGTGGCTTAGCTCACCCTACAACCTTTCATTACTCATGCTCCTGCACGGATTATCTCCTCCGGGCTGGTTTGAGGGGCATGATTACTTACCACCCACCGGCCGTGATGTGTCGGGCTGACCAGCCAGACTTTCATCCGTATGAGGGGGCAAAGAGTCAGTCAGCTTCGCCACACCGCTTGTCAACGGAGGATGATCCAGTTGTATGCCTCGCCGGGATCAACGAGAGTCACCGAAGTTTTCGTCACCATCCAGTTGTTCTCGCAGAGTATTCCGCATGGATGGAGACAGAGATCGCATTGGTCATGCAAGCAAGATCCATAAGCAGTGAGAGACCGATTCTCGACGATGAGGAGCCTATAGAGGAGGCCGTTATTCCCACCGATGATTTGATCATTGGCCGCCAAAGATTTGTGATAGATTCTCCCACCCCGAGTGCCATCAAGTACTTCAAGATTCTAAGACAAAGATTTGGAGCAGAGCTTACATCCGATGACCTATGATAGAGATCAAATAGGGCCACGATGTCGATAAATTTCTTGATGAGAGAGATACCGCCTCATTAGAGAGGGATGAGGCTAGATCACCAGGGATGCATCGATAGTCGAGCGATGCCGCCTTATCTCGCTAGGGATGTGGCCATTGCAGATAAAGACTTCAAAGGAGATCCCAGATGACGGCCACCTAGCCGATATGAGTGCTTACATCGATGAGCATTATGCCACCACGCAGCTTAGCCTCCGATCTCGCTAGCTCGTGTAGATACCTCAAGAGAGCTTATACTACCTCCTCCTTTTTCAGAGAGGGATGCTATGTTAGATCCGATAGTCCGCATATATACAGATCCAGAGATAGCTTTGTATTTTCCTCGCATGCACTAGCTTAGCCATTTTGTCATGTACAACATGTATGTATATATCAAATAAGATATGTATGGCAGGAAATATATTTTGATTCACTTCCCTTTTAGTTATGCCTCGATACTTGCTTGATATTTGCCTGCTTTCTCGTGGCCTTTGATCTTGATGCATTCTCGAACTTATCCTCGATAGATGGACATCGAGACGCCGCAAGGTCTCTCAAACGGATCATTGATTACCGAAAATCCCTACCATCTTTGGTGTCTTCGGGACCGGTATCCGTATGGAAAAATGGAGAGGAGGGTGGTCTCTTCCTCTCTCGAGATCGACCGCACTACGATGGTCGCCAAGATTTCTATTTGTGAGAAGCCTAGTTAATTCCATCTCTTATGGGTTGGTATTGCTTTTCGAGGCACGATCGCAGCCTTAGATGGTCACCAAATCTTCTATTTGTGAGAAGAGGTCGATAATTCCATCCCTTTGATCTCAAAACCGGCGAAGTGGGGGCAATTTAAAGGTTGATCCCAAAGACTGCAGTGACAAGTATGTTTGTTCTGGTAGGGGTTAGATCGCACCATGAATGGTCGCCACGCATCTTCAAGAAGAGAGAGATCAAGTCTCGTAGTTCAACCTCGTGTAAGAGGTTCAACGTCGAATGCGAAGGCGTAAGGGTGTAGAAGTATTTTTTTTTTTTTGTTGTTTTGAAAGAAAGGCGAAAATGTTTGTTATTTTTCTTTATCATGACCGGCCATATAGAATATGGTTGCCACGCACCCCGTGTATCGTGGAGATCAGTCGACGTAGTTCGCCCTCGTGACTGAATCGCAATCAAGAGAAGCGTAAATCCCATGTGCAAAGCTATATCATGGGAGAAGAAAGTTTAATCCCATGTAGGGATAAACCGCAAGTGTGGAAAAAGTTTAATCCCATCTTGAGGATAAACCGCAGGGTGAAAAGTTTAATCTCGCCTTCGTGAGAGTAGTTTAATCTGCCTTCGTGAAAAGTTTAATTTAATCTCGCCTTCGTGAGAAGCAGTGTGTGAAAAGTTTAATCTCGCCTTCAGAGAAGTAGGTGTGAAAAGTTTGAAATGAAGTAAAACCAGTCACCAGTCACTGCTTGAAGTGTATGTTTCCTCGAGGGCGTAAGAGTTTGTAAAAAGGAGAGAGGGTTCAAAACCGAATGACCGGTGATTGGATGATCAAAACCAGATGTTTGTTTGATGGTAACTTCAGACATAGTACCGCTTTCACTTGTGTCCGAAGTTGATAAGTTGTGGAAATTCATCGCCATCCATTTCCTCGCAACCCGAGAGCACCTCCTCGCCAATACTTCTTTGACAATAAATGGGCCTTCCCAGCTAGGAGCGAATTTTCCTTAGATTGATCTTCGTTGTCAATGATCTTCTTCAAAACCAAGTCATGTTGTTTGAATTGCCGTAGTCGATTTTTTTCGTCAGTAGGATCGCATGATCCTTTCACGATATAATCGACTACGGAAGATAGCCGCGGTCACGCTTTTTATCTATCGTAGAGAATTGGTGATACCGCCTTGTACCCATCGGTCTTCATCCAACCGAGCATCCATCAATACTCCGAGGGATTCCATTTCCACTTCTACGGGGAGCACCGCTTCCATCCCATAGACTAACGAGTAGGGGTTGCCCTCAAGGAAGCACACGCATTGAGTTCAGAGGCTAATAAAGTTAGGGGCAAGAGGTCGCCATCCTTTTGTGATCAAGGACATTTTCTCGCATGATCTTCTTGATGTTTTTATTAGCCGCTTCAACAAAGACCATTCATCTTTGGCTCAGAGATGACAGAGTCGAGATGTTTGATGTGGAATTTTCTCGCATAATTCCTCCATCATGTTGTTGTTGAGGTTTTTAGCATTGTTCTCACACAATGACCTCCGTTGTCCATATCGACAAACAACATTGTTTCGATGAAAGCAATGATGACTTTTTTAGTAACCCCGGGAAGGAAGTCGCTTCAACCCATTTGGTGAAGTAGTCGATCACGGTGAATATGAATCGATGTCCATTATCGGATTTGGGCTCGATGGGCCCGATCACGCCCATTCCCCACATCGAAAAGGGCCATGGCGAACTCATATCAGGAGTTCCTCGAGGGGCGTGATAGCATTCCCATGGATCCGACATCGATAGCACCTCTCGACGTGATCATCACAAATACTTTCGAGTGTAAGCCAATAATGTCCTGCTCGAGAATTTTCTCGACAAGTAGGGGTCCGCCATGTGAGGGCCGTGATACTCCACCACGGATCTCATCCATGAGTCACGAGCTGGTCTTTGTCCGCACATCCGAGGAGACCTAATCTCGCATCTCTTTGTAGAGAGTGCATCTCCGCCAGTAGAATTTCATAAAGAAGTCGATGAATCCGCCTTTCTCGCTTAGGCTCACCAAAATGTGTGTAGATCCATCTCGTAGATACTCCTTGATATGTTGATACCAAGGGTTGTGGATGGAGAGGCAACTCATCCGATACTTCTCCAATGTAATTCCCATAGATCGGGCTTTCTCAGATAGCAATCGTGATGCTTGCATGTTTTCCTTGTCGTATATAAACCAAGGAGGCCAACGCTTGCTAATGCATCCGCAAAGTCATTCCTATTACGAGGAATGTGTAGAAAGGAGATTTCTTCAACTCCAAAGCCATCTCAGTAGAACTTGCCGATGGTAAGGCAAGAATGTAATTTTTTGGTTTGATAGATTCCTCGTGGATTGCTTGATTACCAATTCGAATCTCCAAAGATGCTTAACCGCCTCGATACCCATCGAACGGCAAAGTTTGAGTCCCATGATACAACCTTTCATACTCACACCGTGTTGTTGGTGTCGATAAACCGCAATTTGACTACGACGGATATCGCTTCCCCACTCGGATATTAAAAATCGCTTCCAGCCCGTGAGCCTTCGAATTAATACCCATCAAAATACATTTTCCACTCACGGCATGTATCGTATCGATGTTGTAATTGAATCACATTACCCTTCATCGTGAAAGTATGTTTCTAAGGGTTTGTAATCCCTCGCAGCAAGTACTGCCAATTGATCCGCAATTCCTCGACCTTTGACCGACTTTTTGAGTCACGTAGACGATGTCAAATTGTTGTAGGATCAACTTCCATCCGGATAATGACAATTCAAGATGGGTTTGTCAACACATACTTAAGAGGATCCACGCGGATATGAGATGGGTCAGTGTGACCATGGAGATAATGTTGTAATCTCATGGAAGCCCATGCTAAAGCACAACAAGTCTTCTCGATCGAGTGTACTTGTGTTCACCGATGTCAATCTTTTATCGAGGTAATAGATAGCTCGCTTCGCCTCTATTGTCTTTTCTCGCCTCAAAGATATAACCCATAATATTGATTGTTATTTATGGACAGTACATGAACAGGGGAACATCATCCCTGGAGGTACCAAAAATGAGAGCGCTGATCGCTTGTTCTTTAATTGTGAGGAAGGCTTTCGACACTCATCATTCCATTTCATGGAGGAGTTCTTCCTTAATAATTTGAAGATCGGCTCACAAAGTTGTCCGTGAGTTGAGAAATGAATCGCTAATGAAGTTGATCCTTCCCAAAAATCCCCGTATTTCCTTCTCTCTCGAGGAATGGGCATTTCCTCGATGGCCTCGATTTTGGTAGATCCAGTTCAATCCCTTTGTGGTCGACTAGGAAGCCTAGCAATTTGCCTCGACTTAACACCAAAGGCGACTTCAAGGATTCAACTTCAAGTTGTACTTACGCAACCTCGCTGAATAGCTTTTTGAGATGGTCTAAATGGTCATCCTCCTTCCGGATTTGACAATGATGTCATCCACATAGATTTCTATCTCCTCAGGCATTAAATCATGGAAAAGAGCCATCATAGCTCACCGGTAGGTTGCCCCAAGTGCTGATGAGGGCCGAATGACAACCGTCTCAGAGTAAAAGGTTCCCCAAGGCGTGATGAAAGCGCTTTTCACGATCTTCCTCAACACCATAATTTGATGGTACCCGCAAAGCAATCAATCAAAGAAAGGAGTACATGTCGATTGAGCAAAGATTGTCAATGAGAATGTGGATAAATGGCACGGAAAGCTATCTTTAAGGCAAGCTTTGTTCAAATCCCGATAATCCACGCAAACTCGCACCTTTCCTCCCGGTTTTAGGCACGAACAATGTTGATATCCACTCGGATATGTAGACACCATGATGATGCTAAATTGAAATTGTTTCACAATTTCTTCTTTAACTTTTAAACTCCACTCAGTTTCAATCACCGAGCTTTTGCTTAACTCGGGCTTGAATCCTTCTTTAATGGGAAGGCGATGAAGAACAATGTCAAGGACAATCCCACCATGTCTTCATGAGACCATGCAAACACATCCTGAATTGGGTTAATAAAGGCAACCATGTCATTCCGCTGATTTGTGGTAAGGTCAAAACCAACTGGATTAGCTTAGGTTGTCCAAGGTTCCAAGATTGAAAGGAGTGGTTTGATCAAGATTGGTTTTGGGTTTGTTTGGCGACCCATTCCTTTAATCTCTCGAGGTGTCTCAATGTCCTCTTGGATGTCCATCAAGTCTCGAGTCCAACTTTGCATCAAAGTTACAAATTCTCAGGAGAGAAGGCACCTCATCGCTAAAGTACAGCACATCTAAATTCATAGTCCTCAAACAAAATATGCTTTCACTTAATATATGCAACTCGCTCGATCATACAAAAGTGTTAAGCACGTACGTGATAAAATAACCGCTAAAGGTCAGTAAAGAAAAGCAAGCAATTAAAGTTATCTACAGGCGGCGTAGGGATTTTCTCGCCCATTTTACCCTCGCCGACCAATGCATGGAGTGCTTCTCCAATTGTCGAGGGAAAAGTCCCGATGGATCGCAGTGATAGAAGGATCGCCGCGTCCTCCTTTTTCCCGAATGATAACCATGACATCCGGGCAATCATCGCCCTGGGTGTATCTGCTTGTGTGTTCATTATGAAACAATGACGCTAATGCCTCGCCATCATCAAGGCAAGGTCATGTTTACGCTTCCGCCTTTTCTTCCGCCTCGATCGTGAATCAGCTGACCTCTTTAGCTTTGATTGGCACCGGCTTTAAAACAACATAGCCACCATATGGCCGGTACCTTTATCGAGACCGATCAACTCATGCGCAGTAAAGGTGTAGAAAATCGCCGCATGACGAAGTTTGAGGAACTCGCTTATGCTTATGAGGATTCCCGTGAGTGGAATTAGTAGAATAGCCTCAGCCCTACCGTCCCAATGACCGACATTTGGATAGGTGCTTAATACCCTCTGCTGATCCTTACCAAGCCCTTGCCAAAGTTGATAACCCAATAACATCATTTCGAGAGTGGGCCGACATAACCTCATCGTAAATCTTGGGTACGGAAGTGGCGCCCAATAAAATATCATGCGTGTTACTCACTTCCGCAGTATGGAAATCGGCCTACCAACTTCTAAATCAAGTCGATAATTGGTAGAGTTCCCGATTTAGACATTCCTACCAACATCGATAAAGACTAGACCGTTGTTGATGATGTATTTGAGTTGTTGATGATGTAAGGTGGAGGAACAGCCCAAACCATGTGTATCCATGGTCTCCCAATAGCAGTTTGTATCCTCCTAATCTATCTTGAGGACGTGGAAGGATACGTTGAATGTATGAAGACCAATCTCAATTGGCAATTCAATCTTTCCAACAGAATTTCACCGAGATCCATCAAAAGCTCAGATGATCGTATGGCTACTTTGGATTCGCTTGAGATTGATATTCATCTTCACCAAGGTGGCATAAGGACGTATATTTAGAGATGAACCTCCATCTATCAATACTCCAAATAACATGTACCGGAAGACAACACCGCGATGTGCAAAGGGTTTGCAATGACCCATTCCTTCCGGAGGTATGTCATCATCGCTGAAGGATATCACATTGTTGTTGAAAATGTGATCAACCAAATGTTGAAATTTTTCCACATTCACCGATTTTGGCGGTGTAGGCTTCTTCCAAAACCTTTAGCAAGACCTTCCGATGCTCCTAAGAGAGAAAACCAGTCCGTAATTGAAATCAAAAGGAGCTTCTCGCAAGCTTAAAACCACTTTGGCTTCATTATGGCCCATAGTACGGAGGAATTTTTCAATCTTCTCCATGGGCAACTTCCCCTTTGCTTCGCAAGTAGGCTTGATAACCCATTGAGGAAGGTACAGTGGATTTTCTTTCGACACTGTAGCAGTAGTATGAGACGTGGATCCTTCAGCTTCTCCATAATTCCATGGAACTTTGTGTAAGCTAACAACAGGATGTTGTAGTCTGCAAGGTAAAGGAATTGCTCTCAAGCGCCACTTTCAAAGGATTGTCACCCTTTGAGATGAATTGGTCAGATGGGAAATACTTGATAGCCTCATCATCCACTTCGATATAATCGCTATCGATCCTTCCATCGGGTAGGGCATGCATTTCCACCCTTAAGTTGCATGGTGTAATCATCCGCTATTTGCAGACACCGCTATCAATAAGATTCTCGAATGAGATGGCGAGTGCCCAAAGATTCTTCCTCGTCTTTGTGACCATGAATGTGAATGATATCGACACATTTCATCGTGATTGAACCGCCTAAGCAAGGATTGATTGGAGGTAGAAGGAATGTGATTCTTCCTTCGTTGATCAGCATTTGAAGTATCTCCTCCATAGATTGACCCAAATAGGTGAATTCCCTTTTATTGGCAAAATCCCAACGGGCTTTAGCACTTGCTCGCTTTGCAACCTTATCCTCCATAGCTTCGCTTTCTGGAGGTGTTGATGAAGCATTCATAACAAATGGAAGGAGATAGGCATGCTCCTGCCTGATTAATTGGCGTGTGACTTGATGATGGTGGGCCACTAGTTCTACCAATTGCTCAATTTGTTTGCAAAGAGCTTTCATCTTTCGTTCCATGGTAAACTGGAACTTTGCATAATCCCATTTGTCAACACCGTCTTTGATGGGTTGGGATGATTCATCAATAGAATTGGAACCATGTCCAAAGGTCTAACCGATCATGTTGACCTCTTCTTCTTTGTGTTGAGGAAGAGGGTTGTCTTGCACGTGAGGTTGATCGGGTTTAGTGACCACGATCTCACCATTGTCTATTAGATCTTGAATTTTATGCTTCAAGGCCCAACAATCTTGAGTATCATGTCCGGTGCCCCCCAAGATGGTAAGCACACTTCCGAGTAGCATTAAAACCTTTCCCATTAGGGTCATTGCCGGTGGAAGAAGATGTGTAATTTTCTTCCGAGCAAATGTAAGAGCAAGAATATTCTCGAGCGAGTCCCCTAAGGGTGTGAACGCTCAAGGTCGCTTCACTTCTCCATTTTTAGGTAATGGAGGGTTCAAGATCAGTCTTTGAAAAGGGAGTAGTTTCTCCTCCGCATAGGCATGCTTGATTGCCTTTTGTCCTTGTAGATCAAGGAAACATCCTCCTCTTTCTTTTTATGGACCCTCCGGGTTGTTTCCATAAGATCCAGACTGGATGTGCTCAGCAACAGCTTTGAGAGCGGCTATGTCTTGAATCTTACCGGACTTCAATCCCATTTCAGCCATCTCGCCGTGTTTGATCATTTCTGAAAATGGTTTGCCAATACCAACTAGAACTCTTTCATAGAAAGGAGCTTCTCAGATATCTATGAAAGTCACGACCATCTCTTCGATTCATCATGGAAGGAATAACTTAAGCAAAGAAGGCGCTTCCACCTTTGAGCATACTCTCTCGAATGACTCATTAGAATGCTTCTCGACCTTGGTAATTTGGTACCCACCAGAGCCATCCGAGATTGAAAACGTATTGAGTGAGGAAGGCGTGGGCAACTCTTCCCAACTATGGATCTTAGAGTTGTCTAAACTGGTATACCATGAACGAAGCTTCGGTCAATGACTTTTCTCTCAAACAATGCATTCGAGCTTTTCATTCTCAAAGATAAGATCCGAAGTTCTCCAATGAACACTTTTAAATGTGTATAAGATCCCCTAATCCATCATATTTCTCAAAATTAGGGCTTTAAATTTCTCCTGATAATGAACACCAGGGGAATATGCAAAGGTCTGTATATGAAACACTGCCTTGAGTTCCAATCCCTTTAAGAACACGAATGGTTTCCTCCATTTGAAGGACTTTCTTCCTGATGTCACCGTTATCTGGATCTCCTTGGAGATGGGTGCCTTCAGGGTCTTTGTTGGTTGTATCCAACTGATTGTAAAGCCCCCAAAATTAGGTATTAATCACCCATCTTGAGTGGCCAAATACATGGTACACAATACAAATACAAATTTAACTATACAGCTGTCGTGTAAAATACGACAAAACATAAATTGAGAGTTTAAACAAGAATACTGCCTTCTAGACAATATCCATTCTCAATGGAGTCCTCATAGAATGCAGTATCAAACTCAAATTCAGTCCTCGTTACATTTATTGTCACACTATTTAATGAATAGTGAGGACTACTAATGCTATCATCTGGACCGTCCACTCCGTTCCCCGACTCGTCCCAAATTATATTCTCATTTCAGAGAACAGTGAAGGAAAGGGTGAGCTCAACTAGCCCGAAGAAATATTATGACTAAGATAATACGAGAATAAATTATCATTAGTCTTCAACAATGTTAAACTGATAATATATAATAGACATCAAGTTTAACTGCGGCTTAATATCTGATCCATTAAAAGAGTCAAGTAGAGAATAAAGTCTACTATCTTTTAGGTTTTAAAAGGTTTTCATCAATTTTTATCGCTGAGACTCAGCTTAATAAATAAACCACCACATCTAATCATCCCTGTACCACGGTCAAGGATTTTCATTAAATCATCAATGGTCATGACTATCTGAAATAAACCACGGTCATAATCATACCAAAAACTATTCATCAATGCATTACAGGCCACTGAGGACTTTTATCACATTATTTATAATAGGTCATGATTATACCGAATGATCCCTGGTCATAATCATACTAAGTCCATCTATGCACGTAAGCCAAAGATGACTTTCAACATAATATAACATGAGGATGATGACAATGACATAATAATTCAATAAAACAAGTTCAAGAATTAATTTATCCAAGAACTAATAATGTCTAAATTGTCAACATGATACTTCTTTGTAAAGTAAAATTCAAGAATGCTCAGAAGAATATTTCCATGAAAAGATACTGAATGAAGCGCAAATATCAAGGATATTCCACTAATTTCATGGAGTATAGAAGTCAAAACTTTAACCAACTGAGTATAATAAAGAATATATGAAACTGCAAATGGATTTTCACCCGCCATACGGTAATCCACGTATATAGATCATTTCCACAATTTAATAAGGAATGAATACAAAGGATCATTCACCATGTATGTGGCAATCCACATAGACAGGTTATTCCAACGGAATAATAAATGCGAATAATAAATAATGGAACCGAGTCGGTGAAATTCACACAAGCGAGATATTCCGCGAGAATAATAAATGCGAATAATAAATAATGGGCAAATTCGGGTGAATTCGAGAATAATAAATGCGAATAATAATAAATATGGAACCGTGTCGTGAAATTCACAAGCGGGATATTCCGACAGAATAATAAAGAATGAAATAATAAAAGAATTTCACCAAGTATGCGGTACTTCGCATAAACAGGTTATTCCAACATAATAATAAAGAATGGAATAGAAGAAGAAGAAGATCACCAAGTATTAGGTAAACCACATATACAGGTCATTCCACCAAGTATAGGGTAAACCGCACATACAGGTTATTCCAACAGAATAATAAAGAATGGAATAACCTAAGAATTTCACCAAGTATAGGGTATGCCGCGTATATAGGTTATTCCAACAGAATAAATAAGAATGGAGTAACAGAAGTTCTCTTCATGAATAAGAAAGAATAACACCCCTTACCGTAAAAGAAACTGGATATAGAAGTAGTGAAGTAGCAGAATACTCTTCTTCTTTCTCTCTATAATTTTCTCTCTATAAGCTTCTCTATAATTTCTCTCTAGAGAGTTTCAATGAATTAAGTAAGAAATAATGAAGGAATGAGCTTCTATTTATAGAAAAACTAAGAGTGGCTCTTGGTCTTAACGAAGGGTCAAAATGACTCTTGGTAATATTGAAGAGGCAACTACTATTTGCGAAGGGGTAATTAACTCTTGGAACACCGAAGAGGCAAATAACTCTTGGAAAGCTGAAGGGTCAAGTTACTATTAAAATTCATGAATAGTAACTCATGAATAGTAACTCGTGAATAGTAACTCATGAATAGTAACTCTGACACAAAAAGTTCCCCAAATATCCGATTGAATAATATAACCTCCAGACATCAATTATTATCAAAATAAATGTCAATTTTCACTAACACAAATAATTTTAACACAATGGAACTATCAAATTCATCTTTAATCAACACGAACTTATCCATCATTAATATCATAACTCACAATATTTAACAACCAGGTCGTTCCCAGGAAAGAGGGGGCTTTCCAATAAGGATTTCTCCTATTGGCGCGTTGATTAGGTGACCAAACCTCTCCTTGACAGAACTTCTAGACATTGTAAATATTGCAATTTAATAATATGAATAACTTTGTCGTGTCAATTATTGATTTAATAATATAACATATTATACACATGATCTTGTGACAATAATTGGATCAATAATATGAGAGATATGATCATCGAATTCTTCGATGCTTGATAATGCGATTATAACTGAGTGACTTCTTACGTAAGCATCAATAATCAATACTGGTATTGCTCTTATGCAACCACGCCAGTATTATTGTACTTTTACTACCGGTATTTCAACATTAATGGTAAAACCTCCGCCGTTATTTCCATAAAATATTTTTTTATGTCGTTTTAACCACGACAAGATTATACATTGTGGAGTTCACCAATGATTGTGCCATCGTACTGATATTCCCGACAAAAAAAAATTTATAACAACTTGCATACTTTGCAAAATTTTCAAATACTACCCACAACTATAACACTATCTCAAATCCACACCATAATATAAAAAAATATTTCGAGAAATTTAAATCTTTATTTATAAAATTTGGGGTCTCACACTAATGTTCTGGAATTGTTTTATCCAGACCTTGAACTCCTTGTGTAGAGGGCTCTGTATGTGTAGGTATCTTCGTACCCTGAGTAGACTGGTGTAATTCTTTCAGTAGAACAGCCAAATCTGTGATTTGTTTACTCAATCCGTCAAATTCTTCTCGGGAAACAGGATTAGACTGTTCGAAAGAAGACATGATTGGCTGTAGGCTTGTGTCCTTTTTAGATTTTGAGCGGGTAACAGGCCCAATTGCTTCCCTACAAAAGACTTACGTAGTTAAGTCCTAAGGTAATGTAAACGTTATCATAACATGTCCGTTTAAGGAATTTGTCCTGCAAAACTGGTTTGTTAATTGATAACATGTCATGCACAGATATTCTTCATATTTTCCATTAAATATGGATGAACATGGCATAAAATTATAAGTAAATGCTTTTACAAGTAATTGAAAATGGAAAGCATGAAGAGATTTTCCTCCGCGTTTGGTTTATCAGATGTTGACCTATCTTAGGGTTACTCTCGCGGCTTTTCTGCATGAAGGTTCCCAGATCATCGCAATCTACTCGACGGGAAGTTAATCCGGTCTTTCAACTGGAGCGAATCTGAGTGGTGCCTTTCCTGAGCCACGGAGAATTATTCTTCCCACGGGTCCAGTAATCAAACACTGACAGGATAGCCTCCTGGTGGAGGGACCACACAACATACATTCACATACAACGTGTCTCACCATTTATCCAAAATGATGACATGTGCGAAGCACTAATATCATAGATAGATATTTAGTAGTGCAATAAGTAAGATGCATTCATACACATTCATCAGAAATGTAAATGTAACAATCACACACAAGCATATAACAATTTTGAAAAGCTTGTAATAGCGGCTTAAGCCCTTTTACTGGAGTCCCCAGCTGAGTCGCCACCTGTCGACGTCGGGATTTTTGGTGTCCCTTTTCGTTACTTGTTCTTTGGTGTTCTCATGTTAATGTGAGATTTGTTTGAAAAACAAGTGAAAAAGGTCCGACATGTATAATGTCGACAATTGACTTTAAGAGTCGCCATTGGTGTATTTAATCGGTTGCACTAACGCAACCGAAAAAGGTTAGCACATTGACCCGATGATTTGACAACGCTAAACAGATGCAATGAAACAAAGATTCATTAAGGTTCAGGGGCTTGATTATGCGGAGGAAGGTGTTAGGCACCCAGACATCTGTATTACCACGGTGGCCGCCACTCTTTAAAGAAATTGTTATATGAATATGTGTGTGTGTGTGTGGATTAATGTGCAATTTATTTGAAAGTAGTGTGAGGCCTCGTCATAACTATATACAAGGGTTTGAATTTTATTAAAAAATTCAGTTTTAACCACAATATAGCAATGACATTTTGTGAAAGAGGTTTTTCAAACCCTGTGCTCAATTGGAATTTAGACCTTTTCATACTTCCATTTTATATTAAATGTTCGGCTTGTTTGCTTTTATTTTTTGAGATGCGAAGCATTCTCGAGAAAAATAATATACAACAGTGCCGAACTCCTTATGGGCATGACAGCCATCCAAAGAAACCCAGACACTGTAAAATAATGTACAAGCTACTTACAGCTAAAAATGTCCATCATGGGAACCGAATCTAGGTTCAATAGACTGAACCTGTGATCACATGATTCCTAGGCTCACATGATACTGCAATTTGTATGGAAAGTAGTAAGCAGTTATATATATAAAAGTCAGTAAATATATATATATGTTGGATCAACAACCACGAAGCAACTCCATGGGGATCGAAAATGTAAATATATAAAAGCGGTAAATATATATATATGAACATGGTCAACTGCCACGAAGTAAACTCCAGGCGGGACGAAATATAAATAAAGCTGTAAAAGCGATCAACTGCCACGAAGTACACTCCAGTGCGGACAAAATGTAAATATATATATATATATATATGTACAAATATATATATATATAAGCGATACGCATTCTGGATGTAAATCCTGGGCTCATCGATATGTCCGAAATGAATTATATATATGTATATATATATATAAAAGCGAGTAAACGCATATAGATGTAAAATCCGTGCTCAACAAATATATAAATGAATTAATTATATATATATATATATATATATATATATATATATATATATAAAGCAATTAAACGCATATAGAATGTAAAATCCAGGCTCATCGAATGAGTCGACCACGCTTTATATATATAAGTATATATATATATATATAAGCAGATAAACACTCCAGACCGAAGTCTAGGCTCAATCGAGGCATAACTCGATAATGTTAGTCCATATATACGAAATATATACATATATTAGTATATATATACAGATAGAAATGAAAACCATGGACCGAAGTCCGGGCAAACACACTCACACGACTATCAACGTGTACAACAGTGTGTGATATTTGAGAAAGAGGCTTTATAGAATGTAAGAAGGCTTACAGTGGGCTGCCAAAGTAAACTTCTTAGACTTTAAATGGATAAACACTCAGATTCCGCCGGATAAAAAGTAGCTATATGTGAGCTAATTAGTGTTTAAAGAAGAGGAAACACTCAAAAGATGTGTATGCAGAGTAAAATGGAGAGGGCTTCCTCGCCTTTTTCCTTCTCTCTCCCCCTTCAAATGGCTGACCCCTCAGCCTATATTTATAGACTGATGGCCGCAGGTACACCTGTGGTAGCCGCAGTTGTACCTGTGGCTGGTCGTGGTGGATCCGAGCCTCGTAGGTCCCGTCGTCTCGTAGTACGTGCAGTCGTGCACTGTAATATCCGCTCAAACTTGCAGAACTTCAATCCGAGCATCCGAACGAAGTATATCTATACTTCTTCGGATCGCTTGTGTCGAGAGTTACGTAATGACATGGATTAGAGGTTGTACGAAGTCAGGAAGAGGGGTCTATGCCCATGGTCTTCAAGCTTCAAATTCTATCCAAAGTACTGCCACACGTAATAGTCACTCTGGATTGTCAATCCTCGGCTCTTGTGGGACATTGTTGTATGTATGTATGTATGAAGTGTTGAGACGACGTGCCATTTGTCGAAGGAACAAGATGACGTGTGACTCCTTGCCGGGGTTATCGCCGGTTTGAGTTGAAAGTAGACGTTGCTCAGGGTTACAGCTGAGATTGGACCACTTGTTGGTATGCTGTGATATCATCTTGTTGAGATAGTAAGATGGCGTGTTAACTCCTCACCGGGGTTATTGCTGGTTTGAGTTGAAAGTAGACGTTGCTCAGGGTTACAGCTGAGATTGGACCACTTGTTGGTATATTGTGATATCATCTTGTTGAGATAGTAAGATGACGTGTTGACTCCTCACCGGGGTTATCGTCGGTTTAAGCGGAAAGCAGACGTTGCTCAGGGTTACATCTGAGATTGGACTGCTTGTTTTGTATGCTTCACTGTCATCTGGATTGAAGCTGATTGCATGTGTTTGAAACAAGCATTTTTGAGGTTATCGCCGAAACTGCAATGGCATCCCTTGGGGCTATCACCAAGGATGGGGTTACTACTCCCAGTGTTGTCTCTGGGACTGGAACTGAATGTCACGGTGTTATCGCCAAGACAGGACTGTCTTCTCCGGTGTTGTTGCTGGTCTTTTGATCTGCATATCTCGGGGTTATCTCCGAGATTGGAAATGACACTCTCGGTGTGTGTTCCGGGTTGAGATGATGTTCCCGGTTTGTGTTCCAGGTTAGAGCTGAACTTCTGGTAGTATCCGGCATGGATGTAAGTTGTCCTTCAAGGTTATCTCCAAAAGACAAATCTACCCTCCTGCAATGTTAGGAATAGGAGTGCAGAAAATTTCGAGTGTCTACAGTACATATATGTAGGGAGACTATTATTGCATTTATTAAAAATTGTCGCAAACTAAACAAATGCTACTTAATTTATTTTGTCAATGATAAACTAAGTAAGTGGTACTTAGTTTATGAGAATTGTTATTTGGAATCTATAGAGACTATTGTTCGACATTCACTCCTACTTGTCAAAGGGGTTTCTAATTAAGTTCCAAAGTATATTATTTTATTTAATCGAAAACATTCTTATTCAGTTTCTTTTAATTGCATCCCAACTCAGTAAATGCTACTTAGTTTATTATTATATTTTCTTTTATTTTTTGTATTATATTATATTATAGTATATAATTGGTTTATTTATTTATTAAATTTAATTTATTAAATTAAAATAAATTAAATCATTTTATTTTATTTATTTTATTAAATTGGATTAAATTTATTATTATTTTTATTTTATTTAGTATTATATTATATAAGTTCTAATTTAATTTACTTTAATTTATTAATTTAATTTAATTTAATTTATTTTATTTTGTATTATATTATATAATTTTTAAATTTTTTATTAAATTAAATTAAATTCATTAAATTTAATTTAATTTAAATTATTTTAATTAAATTAAATATATTTTATGTTATTTTATTCTATTTTATTATTTTTATTTTATTTTATGTTTTATTGGATTGTATTTTATTTTTATTATATTATATATTTTTAAATATTTTTATTAAATTAAATTTATTTATTAATTTAAATTTTTATTTTATTTCATTATATTTTATTAAATTTAAATTATTATACTTTATTATTACTTTTTATTTTATTTTATTTTATCTTATTATTATTCATATTATATTATATTATACTATTTAATTTAATTTAATTTAATTTATTTTATTTTATTTATTAGATATAATTTAATTTATTTTATTTACTAATTTATTTTATTTTAATTTAATTATTTTATTTCATTTCATTTCATTTTATCTTAATTATCTTATCTTATGTTATTTAATTTTATTATTTTATATTATATTGTCTTATATTATATTATTTAAATTTATATTATTTATAATAATATTTTATTTTATTTAGTAGTACAAAACTAAGTAAATACTACTATAAACTAGTTTATTTTGTATTAGAAAATTAATTAAGTAACATATTTATATAGTTACATGGGCCCACAAAATTTTCAATTGAAGAATTCTGACAGAAATTTTGTCAGAAATTCCGTCGAAAATATCAAATACACTAACCAAAATTATGAACATACACTGTAATAAGCTGCAATTGCATAAAGAAAAGCAAATTGAAACATTTACCAGATGCTATACACTAACTGAAGCTGCAATTATCAATACACTAATATTAATCCCAATTTGCGTACAACAGTTTGCACAATAGAGATATTTTTTAGAATAAAAATAATCCCAATTTTCAGCTACCCACTTCGGCAGAACACAAATAATAACCCTTTCATCAACAATTAACACTTAAGTCCCAATTTCAACAATTCATCCGAAATATATATAGTAGCAGTTAGTTCCAATAGATATATATAGTACCAATTTCAAGAACAATAGATTAAGTTTCAATTTCACCAACAATAGATATTTCAGTGCAATATGCACAATATAGGGCAGGAAATTATACCTAAATATACAAATAAACCATTACTAACCCTAGGCCTTAGTTTGAAAACCGGTTAAAGGAGGAGAAGGAGAGAGCAGAGGTTCAACCCAGAACCAAAACAAGTCGGCTGCATGTGGAAGGGTGGTCGGCAGTGGCGCTAATTGCAGAGAGAGGTGAAGAGAGAGAGAGAGAGAGAGAGAGAGAGAGGTGAGAATGACTGAGAAAGGTGAAGAGAAAGAGAGAGAGGCGATGTGAGATCCCGAATTTAATAAAATAAAAGTATTCAATTTTCTTATAATTGTTATTTTATTTAGTAAATGGTTAAATTGATAAAAGGTTAAAGTTGAGGGTGATATTTGAAAATTTTGGCAAAGTATGTTAGTTGATATAAAATATTCGTTGTGTCGGAGAATATTCGTTTGGTCGGGGAATATTCTTTTTGTTAGAAAATATTCGTTCAACGACACTATCATTGGTCGACCCCACAACAGAATAACTGTCGGAGTTAGAAAACGAAAGAAATAACTTTTTATAAAAATAACGGCAAAACTTTTATCGTTAAACTGTTGAACTATCCGGTGGTAAAAGTACATTAATACGTGTGGTTGCATAGTAGCACACGGTATTGATTATTGATGCTTACGTGAGAAGTCACTCAGTTATACTTAACTATTGCTACAGTAATCGATGCATAGTATCTCACGTTATTTGATTTAATTATTGTCACAGTATTAATATTTTATATTATTAAATCAATAATTGAGACGACAAAGTTATTCATATTATTATTTACATTATTAACAATGTCTAGAAAGTTCTGTCGAAGAAAGGGGTTAGGTTATCTAATTGCGCGCCAATAAGGAGAAATCTTTATCGGAAAGCCCCCTCTTACCTGGGAATGATCTGGTTGTCGATATTGTAAGTTATAATATTAATGATGAATAATTGTTGAAGTATTAAGAATGTGTTTATTGAAGATAAGTGAATTACAAAAGTTAGAGGTAAATAATGCAAACTTAGAAAACTTTAGGGGTACTAAAGTGTAATAAGTTAAATCAATTTGGACCATTGGTAGTGGTTTTAATAGAAAATCAATCTGGACCGTCGATGGTGGTTTTAATAGTTAATCAATCTGGACCATTGATGGTGGTTGTAATAGTAAATCAATCTGGACCATTGATGGTGGTTTTAATAGTAAATCAATCTAGACTGTCGGTGGTGGTTTTAAAAGTAAATCAATCTGAACCATCGGTGGTAGTTTTAAAAGTAAATCAATCTGGACCGTCGGTTGTGGTTTTAATAGTAATTAATATGAACCGTTCGTTCTAATAGTAAATCAATCTGGACCGTTCATGAATTAGTTACTATTTAGTCCATTCTCCTATAAATAGAAGTTTAATTCTTCTTTCATTCTCACCAATTCACTGAGATTCACAAGAGAAACTATAAAGAGAGAAACTATAGAGAGCAAGAAGAAGAGTATTCTGCTACTTCACTATTGTAGTATCCAGTCTTCTACTAAGGTAGGGAATATTATTTGTTGTATTCGTAAGGGGTATTATTTCTTTCGTATTCATAAGGAATACTATTTTTCAAATTCATCCTTTAATATGTCAGAATAACCTATCTACACGGATTACGTATCGTATGACAGGTGAAAATTCATTTGTAGTTCTCGTATGTTAATTCTTTTCATATTCTTAAATTTAAACTTACTATGGTAAGTATTGCTTCTATAATTCTTGAAATTAGTAGAATATTCTTGAGTTTTGCGCTTCATCCAGTATCGTTTCATTGGAATAATGATCTGAATTTTCTTATTAAATGTCAATATTTTCACCCGGGGTACTATTCATGGGTTACTATTCACCCAGTTACTATTCACTAGAATATTATTCACTCGGGTATTCGTGGCACTTTTCGTGCCAGAGTACTATTCACAAGTTACTATTCACCCAGTTACTATTCACTAGAATATTATTCACTCGGGTATTCGGGACACTTTTCTTGCTGAACTACTATTCATGATTTACTATTCATGAGTTACTATTCATCTGGTTACTATTCACTAGAATATTATTCACTCGAGTATTCGGGGTACTTTTCGTGTCGGAGTATTATTCACGAGTTACTATTCATGGGTTACTATTCACCCGATTACTATTCACTCTAGTATTATTCACTTGGGTATTCGGGGTACTTTTCATGTCCGGGTACTATTCATGGGGTACTATTCCCAAAGTACTATTCACAGGATACTATTCACGGGGTACTATTCATCAAAAATTTTATTTCTTTTCTGTCCAAATTATTTTTGATACATGGATATTATTCTTGAATTTTACTCCACAAAGCAGTATCATGTTGACAATTTGGACATTATTAAACTCTGAATAAATTTAAAGTCTTTAATAATTATCCTTGATTTCGTTTGATTAATACTTATATCATTGTCATCATCATCATGCTTATATTGTGATCAAAGTCATCTTCAGCCAAGGGTGCAAAGATGAACTGTTGATTGGTATGATTATGATCAGGGATCATTCGGTATAATCATGACCCGTAATGTTACAAATGATGTGGTAAAAGTTCTCATTGGCTGTAGTTCATTGATGGATGGCTTGTTGGTATGATTATGACGAGGGATTATTTGGTATAATCATGACCATTATGAAAACACGAATATCCTTGGCCCGTAGTGCATGGATAATTAATTGGTCGTGATATTAATGAACATCCTTAGCCGTAGTGCAAGGATGATTCGATGATGTGGATTATTTATTGTCAATCTAAAGAATAAAATATTGATAATAAACTTTTAATTCATAGAAGATAGTAGATATCATGCTCTACTTGACTCTTCTAAAAATACAGTTGCTTGTCTTTGGCCTGTAGTGCAAAGATGAACTGTTAATGAATATCTTTGGCCCGTAGTGCAAAGATCAATTTATTAGTATGATTATGAACAGGAACTGTGATTTAGTATAATCATGATCTTTGATGTTTCAGGTAAAAACAGGTGATGAAAATTATCTTCGTCCTGGGTGCGAAGAAGAATTTAGAATCACAATTATGATTATGAATAATTGTGGACAGGAACTATTGATTGATGTTACAGGGATAAAACATGGTTGGTGGACTTTTAACATGGAGAAGATAGTAGACTTTATGGTCTATTTGACTCTTCTAATGGATTGCTCGTTCTGCTGCTACTATAGTTGAAAAGTTTTATCATCTACCATATGTTCTAAATCTCTGATTTATTACTGACGAAGGCTATTGATAATTTAATTATCTTTAGTGATGATATTCTTTACTGGGCTAGTTGTGCTCACCCTTTTGCTTCACAATTTCTTTCAAGTAATAAGAGTGTAGCTGGGTCGAGCGGGGTAACAGGGGAATAGAACGATGGTCTACAGCTATTGAGGTTTCCCCTAAAATAATAGGGTGATGAGAACCCGACTTTGAAAGCGTCAAAAGTGCACCTCATTAGAATGAACAGGATAGTAATCTTCTCGTTCTTCTTTGGGGTCTTGAAATATTTGCTGCTGTATTTTATATGGCATTGTAATAATTTGAGTTTGGATACTGTCTACGAGACAATATTGTATTAAAACTCACAGCTTATGTGTTGTCGTATTTTGCACGATAGTTCAACAGTTGTATTAATTAAGTTTGTATTTGATGTCTTTAGTGTGATATTTGGCGACTCAGAATGGGTCGTGTGGACTTATTTTGGGGGCATCACAGGCGAGAGAAATGAAATGACTTAAATGAGAAGAGGCGTCTGGGTTTTAGGTTTTATTAGATAATTCCAACGAAAATTCCGTCGCATATATATACGTCCCTTGAACATAAGCTACTTCAGACGGATTTTCCCTCGGAGATAACTATAATTCCGTCGACATTAGTTTCGTGCTGGCGGGAACCTTCGCGCCAAGGTGGCCCTTATACCTCCGACTGATTTTCCTCGGTGTTAGACTATGTTCAACGGACTTATCTTCGAGGGATAATTCAGTCGGTATTATACTATTTTCGAGGAAAATTATTCCCTCGAAATTGATTCCGTCGAGCTTAGCCTTTTTTCTTGTAGTGAACCATTTACTATTGTTACTATTATGGAAAATTGATCTCGAGCCATCCATTCATTGATCTAACGGTCCAGATTGGACGGGATAACAGTCTGCTGTCAGAAGGAGTAGCGACAAACACTAGCAGCATGAAAAATTACCAAAATGTTTGATGATATATACTATTTTAATGCATGCGACTAGGAAAAAAACGACGTTATTTTGGTTTTAAACGACGCCGCCGTTTTTGTTAACGCTAGTCTTTCTAGCGGTATGGATATAATTTTAGATATAGATCCAAAAGAAACAAATTTGTTTACTTCAACATCGTTTGTTATGAGAAGAAGAAGAAAAAGAGAAGGTCCCAGATGTAAAATTCTAAGCACACTTCAAGTTTGTCAAAATCAGATTTTGAACGGTAGAAGAAGTAAGATATCAAGAATAATTT
Source organism: Panax quinquefolius (assembly GCA_020205615.1). Taxonomy (NCBI): domain Eukaryota; kingdom Viridiplantae; phylum Streptophyta; class Magnoliopsida; order Apiales; family Araliaceae; genus Panax; species Panax quinquefolius. The sequence goes on along the minus strand of CM035163.1, from coordinate 41,247,435 downwards.
GACAAATTTTTTATGTTATTTTAGGTAAAACATATTTTATATTAGATGCATAAGGATTTTATGTTGAAAAATTATCATAATGAATATTTGCAAAAATTAGTAGATATATGCAATAATAAAATATAATACATACAATATGTGCATAGTTTTGTTGTTTAATTGTTATAATTTTCACTGTTATAAAGTAAAAATATATACAATAACATAGATGTATTATTCTTAATTTTGTGTGATATATTTGGGATATATACTTGTATAATAACGCAAGCATTGTGGAGGCATAAATAAATAGTCTTTATATCAAATATGTATTGTTGTTTATTTATTGGGAATACAATAATTGTTGAAAATTTGGTTTAATGCTATGCAATTGTGAAATATAGTATAAAATTAACAAATGACCCAAATGATATTTATGTTGTTCTTTTTAGGTAAAATATGGAGAATTTGACATCGAAACCAATTGATAATAGTGTTTTATATGACCAACAAAATCATGTGTTGGAGGATGTGTGGGAGGGTACGGATAGGAGTAAACTTAAGTCTTCCCAATTTACTGCAATTACATATGATCAATGGAACCTAACAAATACTCAAAAAAATGTATTGCATAAGTGTGAGTTTGGAGTGTTTACCCATCTGACTGTGATTATAAAAACTGATATTAGTCTTGTGTCTGCCCTAGTGGAGAGATATGACCGGAAACAAATACATTTCACTTGAAGTGTGGGGAGATAACAATTACACTGGAGGATGTGAATTTTATATGGGTTGATGGTGTTGGAAAAGCCCTTAACATATACCGTGTTTGACACTCCCTTAAAATATTTAAGGAATGTTTTGAGACAGTAGTTGTCCCTGAATATTAGAATATTAAAAAAAGATGTTCAATTTCACTAGTTTGGTTATATTAAAATTTTAAAAAACTATCTTTAAAAAGCAAGTAAGGTTAAGGTTGGCCGACACATAAAGGCATTCATCCTTTAATTGTGCGGGGCAATATTATTCACTACGTCAAAAAATACTATACACCCGATGTATATGAACTTTGTTGCTGATATAGAAGGTTGTGCAACGTATGTTTGTATGTTTATGGTGGTGGTTTGTTAGCTTATTTATATCGAATTTTTTATATAGCTAGTAGAAAAGATAATAAATACATCAATGAGTGGTGTGTTACACTATTGCAGATTTGGACATACGAGCGTCTATTAGTTAAAAGGCCGAACCATATGTCAGATTCTCAATTTTGGTTAAATAGAGCAAGGGAGTGGGCATATCTGTCAATCACAAATATCTCGATAGACGAGAAAATCCCTACCACCATCTACCATTCTACCATGGGGATTTAGATAGGAAATTTTTGTGGGAGGTAGTTTGGAAGCCTTATATAAGATGGGATGATAATTGCACGAGATTTAATTATGAGGGAAGGTTAGCAGGATCTGCTTGGATCCCTTTGATTCATTTTGATATTATTGAATATTAAATGACGGACAGGGTGATGAGGCAGTACAGTTATTTGCAAGGGATACCATCTTCGACCGAAAATCACGTCGAGCTTAGAAAGCCGAAAAAACATCAATTCGATGTTGAGGTTTGAGGTGAACATATATTGCTCATTGAGATCTATACATGGATCATTTTATTTTATTTTTCTCAAATGTAACTCATACTTATTAAAATAATAATATTATTTAATTTAATTTATATAATATAATATTATATGGATAAAATAATATTATTTAACTTAATTACATATATCAGTTAATAAATTACAAATATAAATTCTATTAAAAACTCATTCATAAATATTAGAAGTAGTTCTAAATATAGTTCTGAATTATATGCCTATAAAAACTGTAAAACTCATTCATAAATATCATAAGTAGGATTATGAGAACATTTTTATTTTGTAAGTTCAGAGAGTCCTATAATGATTGCGTATATTATGGTCGTTTCAAATTCTCAAATTGCACATTTTTGACGAGTCTTAGTACCCATAATTTTCTTAATAGTATTTTTGAGTTTAGTATTTTTGAGTTTAGATTGTTTTTTCGGCCATTTTTTTTGAGAAGTAATTAGTGGCAGAAACTCATCTCATCTTCTTCTGCTTCAACATCTTCCTCTTCATGATCACTCATCAAATGATTGCACATCATCGTTTGATTTTGTTCTAAGTCAACACTCATTCGAGGAACAAGTACTTCATCACCAGTAGTCATGTTAGCATCTCTTGTCCACCGAGAAACGATTATGTCCTCAAGTATCTTTGAAATAATTTTGAACATAAAATATCTCAGAATGTGCCTGCAAATTTGACCAAAATGACATTTGACAATTACATGTTACAGACCCTAGCTAACAATTGTTGACAACTTCATGATATCTCCGAGTATGTTCATTTAAATCTGTCTTATACACTGCATAGACCTTTGTATCAATAACGCATAACTCACTTACTTTGTGAATGTTGGACTTTAGAGAATCCACAAGTTGATGTTGAAAATGTCTAAACATATCTTTTGTGAACACCTTCACAACATGTATTTCCAATGATGATTCACATACCATACTCCGTTTTTGATGTTTTATTACGTATTCAGTCTCTCTTTCTGATGAATTGTTTCTCAATAGCCTTCTGAGTCTTGACTAAAAATTCTTTTATGTTTGTTGATGCATTCATATATTCATCAAAAAGATGGTTCATGCCTTCAGTTTTTCTTGTAGTTGTCATTCATGCGGCAAAAAATCTCTTAATTTGTATATACACCTATCATTTTCTCTTTCACATCATACAAACTTACGAGTCACTCATTGTTATATAATTCATAATCCCTCATCATGATTTCCCCATCGCTTCTTAAATTCGCCGATGGATAATGAATAATACACTTAATTGTTCCTCTTTGAATGATGGGTGTTCAGAATATACATGATGTAATTTATTTTGAAATTTATTGCTAATATGCCAAAAACATAATACATGATGAGTAGATGAGAGTACCCTAACAATAATATTTCTCATGACTTTATTTTGGTCAATGATGATGGTTATAGGTATCTGGTAGTCCATGAATACGAGTCACTTCTCTAACACCTAAACGAAAGATTTTTTGTCTCATCTCTTAATAGTGCAAAGCCAAATAAAATAGAATGATAATGGCGATTGACCCTAGTAAATGGAAAAAATGGTAGCTCATACCTATTTATCATATATGTTGTGTCAAATGTCACAACGTCTCCAATACGTTGATACATTAATCTTGATTGGACGTCTACCCACAAAATACAAGTTATGCGGTTCTTATCACTTGATTTGACACAGGAAAAAAATTTGCTCGCACTTATGGATTCAAATTTTTTTCAAGTAATTAAATGCAGGTTGTGCATCATTTTCATCTTCCAAATCACGCCGTAAATACTTAACTACATTCTGAATATCCTTATCACTAAATTTTACGTTTTGCATCCCTCCACCCATTATGTTTAAAACGTTCATCATTCTACTAGGTCTTTAATATCATTCTTATTTAAAGTGTCAATTAATTATCTTGTCACCGGAGTAATATTCGTGTGTGTCTTAATCATATCTACCTTGGTAGGTGTCATTAATTAATGATTATGATTCAACTCAAGGGTAGAAATACGCTAATTATCTTCTTTCTTTCTATGGACAACAAACATTCTAGTTTTGCATAATGTGCATCCTATAGAGTCTCTTTGTCTTGATATTTTATCATTATCACATTCATCATCTAGTAAACTCTTTACAACCGTTGGTCTACAGTCTTTTTTACATACATATAACTTAGAGGGTAATTCATCAGTACGAACATGTTTATAACTTATAGCAATTCTAATCTCAAATCCATTTTTGAATACATATGCTTTATAAAAAAATTCAACTTCAATTAAGGCTCTAGAAACTTCAAGTGAATGCCTATGTTTTCTTTCAACCCTCCCATTTCGTTGAGGAGTATGAGTACAAGAACTTTGATGAACAATACCAAAATTAGAAAGTAACAATTTGTCTTCTTTCCACATAAACTCTATGCCATTATCAGATCTCAATATTTTAATTGTTGTGCCAAAATGATTTTGAGCATACATAATAAAATATTTAAGAGTAGAACAAACATGTTGCTTAGTAGTTAAAAGAAAAGTCCAAGTTGCTCTAGAATAGTCCTCAACAAGGGTAAGAAAATATTTGCATCCATTAACAGTTGAAATTTTATAAGGCCCCCATATGTCACAATGCACAAGTTCAAATGGACTAGCAGCTCTAGAATTGCTGATAGAAAAAGGTACTTTGGTTTGCTTAGCTAAAGGACAAAGAAAACAAGGAGTTTTATAATTGTTAGACAAATTGTCTGATACAAAGGAATGTGAGCTAAAGTATGACCTAATCTTTGATGCCAAACAGAACTGAATGTATTGGCAGCAGTGCAAATGGTCTTGCTTTTATTAGAAGGTATGTCTAGGTAATATAGACCATCCTTGCATTCACTAGTTGCCAGTATGCTTATCTGATACTGGTCCTGAAACTCACAACCATGCATAGAAAATGTGTCACAACAATTAACGTCTTGTGAGATTTTACTAATGGACAAAAGATTATAGTGAAAAGTTAGAATGTACAGGACATTTTGTAAAACCATTTAGGATTAATCATAACAGAACCAGATTGTGTAACTAAGATACATAATCCAGCAGGAAGCAGAACTTGAATACGAGCAATGAGTATGATAGAAGTGAAAAGATTAATGTCACAACACATATGATCTGTGGCTCCACTATCGATAATCCACTGAACACCAGATTTAATAGAATGAGTATGTAATGAGAAAGCAATACCTGCTAGATGTTCATCAAGAATAGAAAATTCTTTGTATTTTCCTTTGTCAATAATGTTGAGCAAGTGATCAAATTTTGCTTCTAGCTGTACAAATCTTCCGGAATTCTCAGAAAAAGCTTCCTCAAAGTGAACTTGCATTGCTTTTGACCCAACATAAGCAGAATTCTTTTGAGGAAAATTGCTAGTATATGTAAAATAGTACTTCTAAGTCATTCCAGGGGTGTTACCAGATGTGACGCCCCCAAAATAGGTATATATCACCCATTCTGAATCCCCAAATACATGGTACAGAATACAAATACAAACTTCATTAATACAATACGACAAAACGTAGCTGTGACGCCCCCAAAATTAGGTATACATCACCCATCTTGGGTCACCACTTACATGGTACAGAATTTAAATACAACTTACTAACATAACTGTCGTGTACAATACGACATAAACTGTGAGTTTAAATACAAGTATCGTCTACTAGATATTATACAAACTCAAAAAGGAGTCCTCATTACAATTATTATCACACTATTTCACAGAATAGTGAGGACTACTAATGATATCTTCAGGACCATCACTGCTTTTCCGACTCGTCCCAAAGAATATTCTCATTTCACGAAGAGAACGGTGAAAGAAAGGGTGAGCTCAACTAGCCCGAAGAAATATTATGACTAAGATAATGCAGAATAAATTATCAATAGTCTTCAACAATGTTAAACCGATAAAATACAATAGACAACCGGTTTAAGCTGCAGCAATGAATATCTGATCCATTAAAAGAGTCAAGTAGAAAATAAAGTCTACTATCTTTTATGATTTAAAAGGTTTTTCATCATTTATTATAAATTGAGACTCGACTTTAATAAATATTCCACATCATCGAATCACCTCTCACTTTACTGCCGAGGATATTCTTTAGTATCACGACCACAATTATTCATGCACTACGGGCCAAGAATAGTTGTGTATTCATTAATGGTCATGATCATGCCAACAATCATCCATCAATGCACTACTACCACCGAGGATTTTTATCACATCATTTGTAACATTACGATCATGATTACACCGATAGTCTCTCGTCATAATCATACCAAGTCCATCTATGCACTACACGAGTTACGATAACTTTTAACATAATATAAACATGAGGATGATGACAATGATATAAGAATTCAATAAAACAAGTTCAAGAATTATTTTATCCAGAATTATTAACATCCAAATTATCAACATGATCTTTGTTTTGTAGAGTAAAATTCAAGAATGATCGGAAGAATATTTCCATGAAAAGATCTTTGGATGAAACGCAAATATCAAGGATATTCCACTAATTTCATGGAGTATAAAGTCAAAGTTTTAACCAACTGGGTATAATAAAGAATGGAATAACAAAAGAAATCACCATGCATGCGATAGACCGCTTACAGGCGAGTTATTCCAACCGAGAATAATAAATAACGGAACGGTCCCAAGTAAAAACGCATGCATGTGGGATGTTCCAATGAATAATAATAAAGATTTTAACCCGGTCCGGTGTAAAACACACGCATGGATGTTCCAATGAATAATAATAAAGAGCGGAACCAGTGCCGTGTAAAACACACGCACGTGATGTTCCAACGTAATAATAGAAGAATGTCACCAAGTATAGGGTAAACCATTATACAGTTTATTCCAATGTAATAATAAGCAATGGAATAACAATGTTCTCTTCATGAATAAGAAAGAATAACACCCTTACTTTTGGTAGGAGATTGAATCTGCAAAGAAAGTAGTAACAAAATACTCTTTTCTTTCTCTCTTATTCTCTCTATACTTTCTCTCTCTATAAGCTTGAATGAATTAAATGAAAAATAATGAAGCACTAGGCCTCTATTTATAGAAGATTTCTAGCTTAGCACCCGCTTGTGTGTGAAAGGCAAGTGGCTTGACGAATGATGATGTGAAAAGAAAAGTGGTTTGGCGCTCAGAATGTGAAATGACAAGTGGTTCGACGCTTTTGTAATGTGAAACGACAAGTGGTTCGACGTCTGGTAAAGGTAATTACTATCGACGAAGGTAATTACTATTCACAAAGGTAATTACTATTAACGAAGGTAATTACTATTCACAAGGGTAATTACTATCGACGAAGGTAATTACTATTGACGAAGGTAAATACTATTGACGAAGGTAATTACTATTCACAAAGGTAATTACTATTATTTAAGAGACTCTTAGATGATGACATATGAGCCCCCCCATAAAATAATCAAACTTACCACAAATCATTTTATTTTAATCAACACATACTTAATCTTTCAACAATTATTAATCATTTATAACTTGTCGTCTCAATTATTGATTTAATACTATATTATACGATTGATCTTGTGTGACAATAATTGAATCAATAATATAAGAGATATGATGCGACAATTCTTTATCGATAGCAATAATTAAGCATAGTGAGTGACTTCTCACGTAAGCATCAATAATCAATACCGTGTGCTACTATGCAACCCACGCCAGACATTCGTACTTTTACCAAGGGTAGTTCAACAGCTTTTAATCGGTAACACCTCCGCCGTTATTTTTATAAAATATTTTTGTCGTTTTCTCAATCCGAAATAATAATTACATTTATGGGGTCCATCAATGATTGAGCCGTTGTCTAATATTCCCTAACAAAAGAATATTCCCCAGACCAAACGAATATTTTATAACAACTTGCATACTTTGCAAAATTTATAAATATTACCCACAACTATAACATTATATCAAATTTATTCCATAATATTCAAAAATAATATTTATAGAAAATTCATCTTTATTTATAATAGCCGGGGTCTTACAACCTCCCCTTCTTATGAAATTTCGCCTTCGAAATTAAGGTACGTACCTGGTATGTCGAAGAGGTAAGGATACCTTGATTTCATTTCAGATTCTAACTCCCAAGTCATTTCCTCAACATCGTGGTTCCTCCACAAAACTTTGACTTGAGGAATAACCTCGAGCGTAGAATATGTTCCTTCTTATCCAAGATTTGAACAGAACCTCTTCATACGTCAAATCTTCCGCTATTTCGTCCGGTTCTAACTCAATAATGTGGTTCGGGTCTTTCACATATTTACGTAACATGGATATGTGAAAAGCGTTATGAACACGAGAGACATATTTAGCGGTAAAAGCGAGTCTATAGGCCACGCCTCCTACTCGATCAAGGATTAAAATGGACCAATGAATCGAGGATTAAGTTTTCCTCTCTTTCCAAATCTTGTAACTCCTTTCCATGGAGCAACTCTTAACAACACACGATCTCCTATATCGAATTCCACGTCCTTTCGATGAAGATCGGCATAACTCTTTGTCGATTTTGTGAGGTTTTTATACGTTGTCGGATCGTTTGAATCTTTTCCGTAGTCATATCGTACTAACTCCGGTCCCAACAACGTTGCTTCACCCACCTCATCCCAAAGATACTTTGGAGAACGACACTTTCTTCCATACAACGCTTCAAATGGAGCCATGCCAATACTTGCTTGATAAGCTGTTGTTGTAGGAAAACTCCACCAATGGTAAGAACTTGTCCCAACTCCCTTGAAATCAAGGTCACAGAGTCTTAATAGATCTTCAAGAGTTTGAATAGTCCTCTCCATTGTCCGTCCGTTTGAGGATGATATCTTAAAGCTAAATCGTAAGTCTGTGCCCATAGCTTTTTCCAAACTAACCCAAAATCGTGAAGTGAATCTTGGGTCTCGATCGAAACTATGGATACCGCAAGATACCATGCGGTCTTACAATCTCGTTTATGTACATCTGAGCAAGACGTTCAAGTGTATAAGTTTCTCGTATCGGTAAGAAATGAGCGGACTTGGTCAATCTATCAACAATGACCCAAATCGCATCAATGCCTTGAGAAACCTTAGGAAGACCGGTAGAATGAAATCCATGGTAATGTGCTCCCACTTCCATTCGGAATTTCAAGTGGTTGCAATGGACCTTTTGGTACTTGATGCTCCGCTTTAACTCGTTGACAAGTTAGACACCTTGAGATAAACAATATTTATCTCTCTCTTATTGCTCCCACCAAAATGTATGACGAATATCATGATACATTTTGGTACTCCCAAGATGGATTGCAAATGGTGTGTTGTGCGCCTCCATCATGATATTATACTTTAAATCGTAATCGTTAGGAACACAAAGTCCGGAGTTGACTTCAAGTATTCCTTCTTCATCGATTCTTGCTTCCTAAGATAGCACCTTCTTGCACTTTCTTCCTCATACGCATCGACTCCAGTGCAGCAATAGCTTGAGCAAACTTTAACTTTATCGATTAAAGTCGGTTCTACTCAGATACTCGTTATCATCACATGCGTCCACTGAGTCTTTAACTCTATCTCCATCCTTTTCAAGTCACACAAAATGGGCCTTTCGTGCGTAAACAATATAGCACTCGTGCTTGCATATGATTTTCTACTCAATAAATGCATTTCTACCACGCTTGCTTTTCGAGGATGGTATTGGATGGTATGATCATAATCTTTCAACGATTCAAGCCAACGTCGTTGTCGCATGTTGAGTTCCTTTTGAGTGAAGAAATATTTGAGCCTTTTATGATCCAGAAAAGATCTCCACTTTCTCCCATACAAGTAATGCCTCCAAATTTTAAGTGCAAAAACAACACCGCCAACTCTAGATCATGAGTAGGATAATTCCCTCATATTCTTTGAGTTATCATGAGGCATGGATATAACTTTTCCATGTTGCATAAGAACACATCCCAACCCTTTGCTCAAGCATCACCGTAGATGACAAATCCTCCGAGCCGAGATGGTATTGTCGAACAGTCTTTGAAATAAGTCTCCTCTTGAGTTCTTGAAAACTCTTCTCACATTCTTCGCTCCAATAGAACTTTGTATCTTTCCGAGTCACCGTTGAGTCGATGGAGTAGCGATTCGAGAAAATCCTTCCACGAATCTCCGATAATAACCAAATTAAACCGAGAAAGCTACGTACTTGATCATCGATTTAGGTTGTTCCCGACTTTGAATAGCTTCAATCTTTCTTGCCGGGTCAACGGATATTCCATGACTTGATACCACGTGCCCAAGGAATGCTACTTCTTGAAGCCGAACTCGCATTTCTTCAACTTGGCATAAAGCTTATATTCACGAAGCTTTTGGAGTGTCGACCTCAAGTGTTGCTCATGATCTTCACGGCTTTTGGAATAAATAAGGATGTCATCAATAAAGACGACCACAAAGTGATCCAAATATTCCTTGAATACTCGGTTCATCATATCCATGAAGGCGGCGGGAGCATTAGTCAATCCAAAGGACATGACTAGGAATTCATAATGCCGTCTGGGAGTTCCGAATCGTCTTTGGAATGTCGGTGGTTCTAATCTTCAATTGGTGATATCCTAATGAAGATCAATCTTTGAAAAGAATTTGGCTCCTTATGGCGGGTCAAACAGTCATCAACACGTGGCAATGGATACCTATTTTGATGGTGACATGATTCAACTCCCGATAATCAATACAAAGTCGCATACTCCCATCTTTCTTCTTCACGAATAGAACAGGAGCACCCCAAGGAGAAGTACTAGGGACGAATAAAGCCATGTCTCTAACAATTCCTGCAGTTGGGTCTTTAACTCCCGAAGTTTAATAGAGCCATTCGATATGGGGCTTTGGAAATAGGTTTTGTCTGGGGTTCAAGGTCGATACAAAATTCAATTTCACGCTCTGGGGGTAGGCGAGAAGTTCTTCTGGAATACGTCAGAAATTTATTAACAATAGAAATATCGTTCAAAAGCGACGTTTTTGTTTAAATCATGTGACATGAGCTAAGAAAAGCTTGACATCCGTTTTTTCAATAAACGAATAGCTTTATGGCTTGAGATAGACCGTGATTGATTTTAATGGTTTGGTCGTTTGAATTCGCATAATTGGTTAATTAGGAATATGAAAGCTAACAACCTTACGAAAAATAATCAATTTTTGCATGATAAGTAGTTAACCAATCAATCCCTAGAATCACGTCAAATGCAAGTATTTTTAATGAAATAAGATCGACGGGTAATGTGAGGGTACCGATTTGAACCAAACAAGACTTATAAACAAAGTGGATGTAATGAAGGTTTCTCCCAACGGAGTTTCCACAGATAAGTCAAAGTCTAATTTCTCCTGAGTCAAATTTAATCGATGAGCGCAAGTAGTAGAGAAATAAAAGAATGGGTAGAACCCAGATCAAATAAAGTATAGACTTCATTAGAGTTTATGATAAGCTTACCCGTGATTTACCTCATTCGGGTTCCTTGCTCTCCTGGAGGTCACAACAAACGCTCTCCCTTGCACTACTGGGTTTGAATTTTACGGGACTGACCTTTGGTGCCTCCATCCTAGCCGAATTTGTCTTGATGAACGACAAAAATCGAGCTAAGTGACCTTCTCTTCCACAATTATAACATGCTTTGGATGGCATGGCACAGTTTGATCGATGTGTCCTCTCCTCGCATTTGAAGCATATGATAGGTGGTCTTTCTCCTTCCTTAACAACGGGTCTTTGGTCTTGACGTCTTTCCATTATTGTTGAATCTCCTTTTCTTGAAATGTCCATTCTTATTGTTTTGGCCTCGATTACCACCGAAGTGGTTACCATATCCTACTGTTGATTCCCTCCACGCTTGTTGTCACCGCTCGATGACTACTCTCGGCCGGTATTATAATTTTGCCGATTGCTCTCTTTTAGTTGCGTTGACTCATTATCGCTCCACTAATCGAGCCCTATTTACAACATCCGAATACAAACACGCTTTATGAGAAATAAGAAGTTGACGTATCTCCGCTTCAAACCTCTTAAAAACATTCGCGCCATTCTCTCTTCATTATCCACCAAGTGGGGAAACCGTGATAATAACTCGCAAATTTTGCCTCGTATTGCATTACACTGTCATATTTTTTTGTTCCAACTTGATAAACTCCACCTCCTTCATGTGGCGAATACTTTCGGGAAAGTATTTGTTGTTGAATGACTCTGGAACTTCTCCCAAGATATCTTCGATTCAAAGAAGTTGAGTACGTTTCTACCGATTCCCACCATGAATCACCTCTCAGCGTAACATAAAGGCGTGAAGTGGAACCTTTTGCTCCTCGAGCATCCCAAGACATCAAATATCTTGGTAATCGCTTTATCCATGCTTAGCGCCGAAGTGGTTTTAGCTCTCCCTTAAACTCCGGTGGTCCCAGCTCCTTGAATTGTTTAGCGGTGACCGCCTCGAGAGTTTTCAGTGTTTCCACCTACGTTTTGGGCGAGTCGCTCTACTCACTTTGTTGCATAAATTGCATAAAGCCTCTGAACATTTGATCATTCATCATTTAGTCGGTGTTGTTGTTTGCGTGAGGATTATCGCCTTCGGTGCACATTATCCCGATTATTGATATGTGGTGAATCAACGATCGCTGCGCTCCATTCTATTCTCAACATTCTCGGATGTCATTTTCGAATCGCCACAAAACAAAAGGTTAATTGACGTGTAACAAATTATCCCTATCTTCCGACCAACCAATAAAATAGCACATAAACTTAGGTAGGTCATACTAGCGAAGGTATTCCCGTCTCTCCCCTCCTAGTACTATTCTCACATCTTAGCGAGGATCATATCCTAAGCTCGATACCAACTCGTGGCCCCCAAAATTAGGTATACATCACCCATCTTGGGTCGCCACTTACATGGTATGTAATTTAAATACAACTTACTAACATAAATCGTCAGTGTACAATACGACATAAACCGTGAGTTTAAATACAAGTATAAATATCGCTTACTAGATATTATACAAACTCAAAAAGGAGTCCTCATTACAATTATTATCACACTATTTCACATAATAGTGAGGACTACTAATGCTATCTTCGTGGACCATCACTCGTTTCCCACTCGTCCCAAATATATTCTCATTTCTGAAGAGAACAAAGAAAAGAAAGGGTGAGCTCAACTAGCCCAAGTAAGAAATATTATGACTAAGATAATGCGAAATAAATTATCAATAGTCTTCAACAATGTTAAACTAATAAAATACAATAGACAACCCGGTTTAATCTGCGGTGAATATGCGATCCATTAAAAGAGTCAAGTAGAAAATAAAGTCTACTATCTTTTATGATTTAAAAGGTTTTTCATCATTGTTATAAGCGAGACTTGAGACTTTAATAAATATTCCACATCATCGAATCACCTCTCGCACTTTCACGACCAAGGATATTCTTTAGTATCACGACCACAATTATTCATGCACTACGGGCGAAGAATAGTTGTGTATTCATTAATGGTCATGATCATGCCAACAATCATCCATCAATGCACTACTACCATCGAGGATTTTATCACATCATTTGTAACATTACGGTAATGATTACAATCGAATAGTCTCGGTCATAATCATACCAAGTCCATCTATGCACTACAGAATACACGATGACTTTTAACATAATATAAACATGAGGATGATGACAATGATATAAGAATTCAATAAAACAAGTTCAAGAATTATTTTATCCAGGAATTATTAACATCCAAATTATCAACATGATCTTTGCTTTTGTAGAGTAAAATTCAAGAATGATCGGAAGAATATTTCCATGAAAAGATCTTTGGGTGAAACGCAAATATCAAGGATATTCCACTAATTTCATGGAGTATAAGTCAAAGTTTGAACCAATTGGGTATAATAAAGAATGGAATAACAAAAGAAATCACCATGCATGCGATAGACCGCATGCAGGTGAGTTATTCCAATAGAATAATAAATAACGGAACCAGTCCGGCGTAAAACGCACGCATGTGATGTTCCAACAGTAATAATAATAAAGAGCGGAACCAGGTCCTGTAAAACACACGCATGTGATGTTCCAATGTAATAATAATAAAGATTTTAACCAGGTCCTGTAAAACACACGTAGCAGGATGTTCCAAATGTAATAATAATAAAAAGACGGAACCCAGTCCAATGTAAAACACACGCAGACGGATGTTCCAATGTAATAATAGAAGAATGTCACCAAGTATAGGTAAACCACGTATACAAGTTATTCCAATGTAATAATAAGCAATGGAATAACAACAGTTTCTTCATGAATAAGAAAGAATAACACCCTTTACTTTTGGTAGGAGATTGAATCTTTAAGGCGGTGTAGTAACAAAATACTCTTCTTCTTTCTCTTATTCTCTCTATACTTTCTCTCTCTATATAGCTTGAATGAATTAAATGAAAAATAATGAAGCACTAGGCCTCTATTTATAGAAGATTTCTAGCTTAGCACCTTAGTGTGAAAAAAATGAGTGGCTTATTGAATGATGATGTGAAAAGAAAAGTGGTTTGGCCGCTTGTAATGTGAAACGACAAGTGGTTCGGCGCTTTGTAATGTGAAACGACAAGTGGTTTGACGTCTGTAAAGGTAATTACTATTGACGAAGGTAATTACTATTCACAAAGGTAATTACTATTAACGAAGGTAATTACTATTCACAAGGGTAATTACAATTGGATGAAGGTAATTACTATTGACGAAGGTAAATACTATTATTGACGAAGGTAATTACTATTCACAAAGGTAATTACTATTATTGAAGAGACTCTTAGATGATGACATATAGAGCCCCCATAAAATAATCAAACTTACCACAAATCATTTTATTTTAATCAACACATACTTAATCTTTCAACAATTATTAATCATTTATAACTTCATTGTCTCAATTATTGATTTAATACTATATTATACTGTATGATCTTTGTGACAATAATTGAATCAATAATATAAGAGATATGATGCAAAGAATTATCAGTAGCAATAATTAAGCATATATTGAGTGACTTCTCACGTAAGCATCAATAATCAATACCGCAGTGTTACTATGCGACCACAGCGTACATCAGTACTTTACCAACGGGTAGTTCAACAGCTTTTAACGGTAACACCTCCGCCGTTATTTTTATAAAATATTTTTGTCGTTTTCTCGATCCGGCTAATAATTCTGCTATGGGGTCCATCAATGATTGAGTAGTTGTACGAATATTCCCTAACAAAAGAATATTCCCACCAAAAACGTAATATTTTATAACAACTTGCATACTTTTGCAAAATTTATAAATATTACCCACAACTATAACATTATATCAAATTTATTCCATAATATTCAAAAATAATATTTATAGAAAATTCATCTTTATTTATAATAGCCGGGGTCTTACAGTAGCTAAGAGTTTTAACGCGAATATCGTCTTCTAGACAATATCCAAACTCAAATGGAGTCCTCATTATAATTATTATCACACTATTTCACAGAATAGTGAGGACTACTATAGCAACCGTCTGGATCGTCACTCCATTCCTCGACTAGTCCCAGCTATATTCTCATTTCCTGAAGTGAACAATGAAAAAAAAGGGTGAGCTCAACTAGCCCAGTAAAGAATATTATGACTAAGGTAATGTAGAATAAATTATCATTAGCCTTCAACAGTGTTAAACTGATAGAATACAATAGACAACAATTTTAACTGCAGCGGAACAAATAATCCATTAGAAAAGACAAGTAGAGCATGATATCTATTATCTTCTATGGTTTAAAGTTTATCATCAATTTTATCGCTGAGACTCAGCTCGATAAATAATCCACATCATTGAATTATCCACGCACTACAGGCCAAGGATATTCATTATTATCACATCCATAAATCATCCATGAACTACGGGCCAAGAATGATCATGATTATACCGATACATAGTTATAATCATACCAATCAACAGTCCATCTATGCACTACGGGATA
This sequence comes from Panax quinquefolius, assembly GCA_020205615.1. Lineage (NCBI taxonomy): Eukaryota > Viridiplantae > Streptophyta > Magnoliopsida > Apiales > Araliaceae > Panax > Panax quinquefolius. The sequence goes on along the minus strand of CM035163.1, from coordinate 41,231,758 downwards.
AAGATGACTTTTATCACAATATAAGCATGAGGATGATGACAATGATATAAGCATCGATCAAAAGAAATCAAGGATAAATATTAAAGACTTTAAATTTATCCAGAGTTTAAAAATGTTTAAATTGTCAACATGATAACTACTTTGTGGAGTAAAATTCAAGAATAATATTCATGTATCAAAAATAATTTGGACAGAAAAGAAATCAATTTTTGTCATGAATAGTACCATGGGTGAATAGTATCCGATTGAATAGTATCCCATGAATAGTACGTCATGAATAGTACACCATGAATAGTACTTTATGAATAGTGTTATACGTATGAATAATACCCATGAATAGTACTCCGGCATGAAAAGCTTAAAATTTAACAAGAATGTTCAGAAAAATATCCTTGTGAAACGATACTAGATGAAGCGCAAATTTTAAGGATGTTCTACTAATTTCAAGGAGTATAGAAGCAATACTTAAAAAATGAGTGTAGAATTCGGAATCTGAAACGAAATAATATTACTTACATATTACAGAGTATGGAAGAAAATATTATTTCTTACGAATATTGAACAAAAATAATATCCCTTACCTTAGTAAGAGAGTAATTTTGACTGGTATAACGGAGATATTCTTGAAGAAAACTTGCACTATTTGCTACACTCAAAGTATCCTTATGCTCAAAAGAAATACGCTCAATATTATAGAAGAAGAATTCTCTGATTCTGGTGTGATTTTTATTTCTAAACTAAGCATCTTATTTATAGGAGAATGGCAGGATACTATTTAAGAAAATAATCACAGATTGCACATGAAAAAAAATCATTCGGGCGCAACTATCAGCATACCATTTGATCAACCAATAAGTGAATACCCTCTTGTGAGGGTAACTTGAATTTGGGAGCTCTGGACCAATGAGAGAGCACCCCTATCTACAGGTTAGTGAATAGTATTGGAAGGTTTGGCCAAAAATAGTTTAACCAACCAATCGAAGGATTATCTCCTTTGAAGGTAATTGGGGCTACGAAAAAAATACGCATTCTAAAAGAACTAAATGAACAAACACCAATTTAAAAGGATAATTGAACAAACATCTTCCATTCATTAATTATTTATTCTTATCTTTAATCAACACGAACTTATTCATCATTAATATTATAACTCACAATATTAACAACCAGATCATTCCTAGGAAAGAGGGGGCTTTCCGATAAGGATTTCTCTTTATTGGCGTGCAATTAGGTGACAAAACCCTTTCCTCGACAGAACTTTCTAGACATCGTCTATAATGCAAATAATAATATGAATAACTTTGTCGTCTCAATTATTGATTTAATAATATAAAATATTATGACAATAATTGAATCAATAACGTGAGATACTGTGTAACAATTATTGTGGCAATAATTGAATAAAACTGAGTGACTTCTCACGTAAGCATCAATAATCAAAGATATTTTACAATACCGTGTGCTACTATGCAACCACGCGTATTACTGTACTTTTACCACGGGGTATTTCAACGGTTAACGGTAAGACTTTTGCCGTTATTTTTATAAAAAGTTATTTTTGTCGTTTTCTAACTCCGGCAGTAATTCCGTTGTGGAGTCCACCAATGATTGTGTCATCGTACGAATATTCCCTGATAAAACGAATATTCCCCAACCAATCGAATATTTTATAACAACTTGCTTACTTTACAAAATTTATAAATATTACCCACAACTATAACATTATATCAAATCCATACCATAATATTAAAAAACGATATTTAGAGAAAAATTCATCTTTATTCATAAAAGTTGGGGTCTTACACCAGATCCAATAAATTGAGGATTAGATTTGTTATGCAATAGATGCCTTTTAGGATAGCCATTAAGCTTGAAACAAGTCTCCTTAATATGATTTTTTCCATGGCAATAACTGCACTCTATACCTTCCTTAGGAGCATAAGGCTTAAACTTAGAATTATACTGAGCATAAACAAAATTGTTCTTGTTTTGGAATCCAGAATTAGAAACAAAAGTCATGATATTAGTGTTAACATTTCCAGTTTGATATCCATGTCTTTGTTTTTCATCTTGTTTGATCAGTAAATATGCATGAGTTACTGTAGGTAAAGGAGTCATCATGAGAATTTGACATCTTGCAGTTGCAAAGCTATCATGTAGCCCCATTAAGAATTACATTAATTTTCTTCTTTGTCCTTGTTCATCTTGTGCTTTAGATACACCACAAATGCATTTAGGAACTACCTCAAGAGCAGCATGCTTATCCCATAGTCCCTTTAACTTGTGATAATACATATCTACTGACAAATTTTCTTTTCCTCGGGTACTTATATCCTTTTGTAGTTCATAAATTCTATGGTCATCAATGTTTGAGAATCGCTCAGTCAATTTAGTCTATACAGAAAAGACATTTTCAACAAATTTCATATTGTCACTGATTTCATCGCTAACAATATTCATTATCCAACTTATAATTATATCATTCACACACATCCATTGATTATACAATGACAAATTCTTAGCAGGTGTAGGATATGTACCATCAGTAATTTTCATCTTATTTTTAGCACACAAAACAATTTTAATTAATCTCTTCCATGTAGTAAAATTCTCAGCACCAGTGAGTTTCTTTGAGATTAAAATCATACATGGATGATCACTGTTGTGTAAAAACAACGGATGCGAATTTGATTTAAAACCATGGCCATCTTTAATATTCTGCTATGATCCTTCATGAGTGCTTGATGCGGAAGCCATGATTGATTTCTTCGATCAACAACAATTAACGAAAAATTGATTGAATCTGAATACTAGGATTGAAATAGAAATAGCTTTGGAACAGTTGGAATTATTTGATCTGGAATTGAATATTTGATGAACAGATGTCAAATAATGAATAGAAATAGCTCTACACGAGCTCTAGCTCTACACTAGCTCTAGCTCTGATACCATGAAAACAATGGAAAATCTCGTTATCACAATTGAAGGATTGAGAAAGATTCTCTAATTCATTAACCTCTGAAAATTTACAAGTACTGCAATCAAATACAGAAAAAACTAACTAAAACTATCTTACATCATTCTATTTATACTAATTGTTTTGCTTAGAAATAAAGCTAATAAGTTAGCTAGTTGTCACTGTCATGTGATCAGCAATATTCATATGTTTCTCAACACCATCACAAGGACTAACTGTGTCAACATCTCTATCATCATTCCTTCTATTCCTTGTTGATGTATTAGCTATACTTAGGCATTTGAGCATAGATAATTTCACTCCCTTAGAGATATGTTGTTGTGGCTGCTGTGCACATGTAATACTTGTTGATGTTGTTGTTGTTGGTGGTGGTGGTGGTGGTGGTGCTGGACTATATATCCTTAATACATATCAATCGGTAATGAAAACAAAGTGTATAAGTTGGTTAGTAACTTTATAATATTAAGCACACTTGAACAATGGCGTGACTAACACTGGACATGTTATCATTTCTGAAGGACACGGTATTAGGATGTAGATAGATGTTTAGCGCTAAATTTGATGATGATAATGATGATATACTTGGTCATATCTGCTTATTGGATTTATGCTTTTAACTTATTTTAATATACAAAGTGTATAAGCTGGTTAATCGCTTTCCTCTTAGTAAAGGTTCTGCTCATACAGTCCAACACATATACAAGCATGACATTAAAGGTTGTCATAGTACATCAAAAGAAAAAGGTCGACGATAATGACTAATAGAGGCATATGACTACCAAGCATAGACAAGGGAGATAGATTTCTGTCTCATATGATGCATTACTTTATTACATGTCCAGGAAGACCTACCAGAGATACAGTTCAGATTTTCGACAAAGATGCACTTTTATCAGCTATAGCTTTTCTGTGAGAAAATTGACTCAAGGAATGGTGCGCTGATAAAGGGGCAAAGCACCCAAAGATAAATTTCGGATGAGATTCATAAGTAATTAACCTCTACAAAAGATAAATGAACAGTAATGAGTGCGACACGGATTGAGGAAAACATGAACAGTCAATTCACTCTAACACAACAATGGACAGGATCTAGAAGAACATGCATATGCGTGCTGACACATGATGCTCGTTTTCACAATCAACAATTACGTGCAAGTTTACACGATCAACAAGTAATAGAATGATAAGAAAAAGTATCGTACCCATGAGCATCCTATTTAATAAATCTCAACTACTAGTATTGTATCAATTCAATTTTATTTAAACAACTCAATTTTGTGATTTTTTAATTAAAATTAAATTAAATTATCAAACTAATTTTAACACAAATATTGATTCAGATGATTAAGGTTTAAGACTACAATATCCCTAATTATATAATATAAATCAACTATCCAATTTCTCCAATCATTTAATCCATATGAGTTGTTAACAAAAATTCAAAGTATTTAAAAGCCCTTTTTCAAGTGATCATATAAAATTATTCAATTCAATTAATTCTGCTATATTCCTAGGCAAAACAAAATAATCAAATTCATTAAGTTCCAATTCCAAATTGTTGCATGTAGTGAAAAGAGATACTCCTATTTAATTCACAGCCCTAATTATTTGAGTGGTGCTAGAGACAAACTATTTTACAAACATTTTACAAACTGCTGATGTGGCATACTCCACGTCAGCCTATTAATCAACAAATTGTTTAATGTAATCTTCGGTCCCACATGATATCTTTGATGTGGAGTATCATGCCATCATCGATTTAAAAATGTTTGTAAAATAGTTTGTGTCTCTAGCATCATTCTAATTATTTATCTCATGCAAATAACTAAGAATACATGATATCACATTCAGTTCTAATTCATCTAGTCTAGTGTAACATGATAATTATTGGCCAAATAATTATTCAATAAGCGCAAACAAAATATGATAGACAACTCAATTTAAATAATAATTGAATTATTACGGATAATTAATTCATAAGTATAAAAGGTTCAATTGTAACTTTAATTAAAAAATTAGTTAATACTGAAAATTAAAACTAAAAATCTGATAGAAATCATCTCAATTAAATTACAAATAAAGACAAATAAAGACGAAGAATAAAAACTCAATGATGGCCTCCTGTCTTCAATCTCCACTTGCAATCCTCAAGTGCTCCTCCGCAATTCCAACTCAATCTTCGATTCTGTCTCAATGAATCCCCCTCATATGTGTCATCCACACTCCTTTTATAGCCCTTTTAATCCTCTCCATAAATCAGCTTTACTCCCCAATCCTTTTCCAAGTAGAACTCTCCTAATTTTTCAGTTCCAGCCAAAATTCGATCATCCAACTCTGCTGCCGGGCGCTGGGGTATAATGGTCAAATTACAGTTTTGCTCCTTCATCTGCTAGAAGTTCCTATTCTGCCTTTAATGAATTCAAGTTCCCATTTTTGCCCTTCTACCTGCAAAATAACCATAAAACAAATAAATATGCTCCTAAAATACTTAAAGCAAACAAAATATTAGGCCTAAAGATATCTGAATTGTGGGAAAATTTCCCACTCATCAACACACTCACAGATGTGCTTTTTGCACGACAGAACTCACATGTGCACAAGCAGAAACTACATAAGCTAACAATGTGGTGAATATAAGCATGGAAAATTCGATTGTTTAAAGCACTTGCAAGAGCCAACATATCTTGAAGATAGCTTCTAAATGGTGTCTGCATTGCCTGTAGATAGCTAATGGACAATATGAGTATGTAGAAATTATATACATGTGAATTGTCTGCATTGCCTGTCTCCCTTTCTAATTTATTTAGTCTTCCTAAGCTCTGACTTATAAAGTAACTTCTTCATTTCAAAACACAAATATACTTTATATCTATAAATTATGTGTAGCTAGTTCCATTGAATTTTAATAGGACCGTGTTCTTTCCTCTGCCTCTTGTTTATCTCCACAGCCACAAGGAAAAAAAGACAACAGAAATGAAAATTTTAAATTAAGGCAACTGTAATACCGGATTGTTTGATCGAGAGATACTGAGGAGATCAATTCATAACTCAACTTGTTTACATCCCTAAGAAGAATAAAGTCTTGAGGGCCATATGAGATTGCAGTAAAAAAAACTTTGATCACAAAATACTAACTACGTGACCTGTGGCTGTGGTTCTAATAGTTTATAATATTTTATTTTTGAAACCACCATATAATACTGATAAGTACTTTCTACCTATGATTATGAAAACTTGCATTATACTCACTCCGTTCCTTTTAGTCTCATTTACAAAATTTGTGAATATTAAGAATGTATTTTTTGTTCCATATATACCCCTACTAATAATAAGTTAGTTTTTTTTGAAGGCTTTTTTGGGGAGTATAATATAATTCATAATCAAGTACATCATCACTATTAACCAATCAAACCTCCCTATAAGAAGAAGAAATAAACTCACAAACCAAACAATCCTCATATAAATGAGGAAATACACTTCGCATAAGGAAGAAATAAACTCACTTACGTTAGAATCAAATCTGAGACCTAAAGGTCACAGTACCTCAATTTTAACTACTAGCCTCATCGACAATAAGTTGTTGGTTTAGTGGTGTGATATAATAATGAAATTATTATGGCGTATTTGAGGGCGTTGTGCCATTTTATACTAGTAAAAGTGGACTCTTTTTGTGGAACCATTTTTTTGCAAATGAGTCAAATGATAATACACCAAGCTATGTTTGTTTGCAATAATTATGGATAAATAAGTTATTTGTACTAATTTAATACCTTTATCTTATGATTAGTATTTTATTTAATTTCTTGGACTATTTATTAAGGTCATTTGATACCAAAAGGCGTATTATATAATAAATTATTAGGCCATCATCTAAGCCTTAGAAATAAAAAAACATTATTCATGGGATTAAATAAATAATTGAATAAAGGATAAATAGTCCTCAAAACTATTAAACTAGTATAAGAGTGTTATCCCCTCCATCATTATTAAAACAAACACAGCCTTAGATGACATAAAAAGTAAATATGGTGTCATTACTTGCATTTAATTACTCCATTTAATAGGATAGGATCAATGGCATATACATTTGTTTAATAAAGTGAAGGATATGAGAAGTGGGAACCAGTGTACCTAGATTGCAGTTCGATACAGTTTGTGGAACGAAATTGAGAACATAAACCGTCACTTTCGTGGTACGGATTATGGTAGGGTAGGAGTCTTTGAATAACTTAGTTGGTAAGAATACGTTTATTCATAACGTGGTATGCTAAGAATACATTCCTAAAAATATATAGTTAAAACTAGTTGAGATATAATTAAAACTACTGAATTTGTTTCTAAGCGTAGGTTTACAATAAGGCATTTCAACGAGATTATGTCATGTCATCGCTTATGTGTGTCCTTGATACCCACAAAGTGCTCATTTGACTACTATATTAGGTGACATTCTCTAGAATCTTCTTTTTTATATTACAATTTTTAAATAGAATGTTCTAAATTTAGTCGTGTGATTATTATACTTTGTAAATAACATTGATATTAAGAGGAAGACTCTAGATAATTGATCCTAGCTTTCCATTAGATTTAGGTGGTGTTTGATTACATCTTAATGCATCTTAACAGTCTACCTCTTAATGTATCTTAAGAGCCCACATATTTGTATTAAGAGGTCCTCTAAATAATTTAGAATCAATTTTATATCTTAACTATTCAGAGGACCTCTTAATATAAAGATATGGGTTGTTAAGATGCATTAAGAGGTGAGCTTAAGATGTATAAAGATGTAATCAAACAACACCGATCTTAATCATTGGCTATATGCCCCAAGAGCTATATGAGAGGATGCTCCTCATTTATAAATCACAAAGCAAAGTTGTAATCCTTGTGCTATAGAAATTCAAGTAAATAACAGAAAAGGTTTTGGATCGCCGAGTGTGCCATGTTTTGGAACGCTCATACCAAAACGCAATTCGCTACCATGTTATAACCATGGTTGTGACCTGTGGGCAAGGAAACCGGGCCTTGCTAGTTATGGTTTCGTGTTGACTGAGGAGGAGAAAAATCCACGAAGAGCACGAAATTGGTTGATTGATTGAAGAAAGGAAAAGAACATGTGGGCGATTACTCCAATGATACGTGACAGAACTCCAAGAATCCGAAAACCGTGTTAGGGTAGCAGGGATTTCAAGAGTCTTCTTGAGTGCTTCGAGTTGAGAAAATGTCCAAGCCTTAAGTGCTTTTAGATGGAATGTCCAAGTCTTAAGTCACCAAAAGCTCCCTCCCCTTCCTAGAATCGAAGGGGTATTTATAGAGTTTCCTGGAATTAAGTAGTCACATGTTTTCAGGAAAATTCTAGAAATACCCTTTAGTCATTAGAATAATTCCCATATTGCCCTTTCCTTCTAGCCACCAATCCAATCCCTCAATCAATTCCCAAAACGAGCCGCCTCCACGAGTCTTCTGCCTCGGGACACGTGGAGGCTTCTCCCGGGTCTAGCACATTTATTTCTGACTTTTCCGTCTTCATTCGATTAGGTTATACGAACCCTAATTTGCCCATTCAATGAGGTCGTGGAACCCTAATTGTGCATTTCATTCAATTAGGTTATGTGAACCCTAATTTTGCACTTAGGCCAACAATTGCCCCCTGCGCGGGAGTCGCATTCCCAAATAGACGATCGTGCAAGAATACTTCAAGCCTTTGAATGATTTTGCGGGACATCACTTTACAGGTCTTGAAGATGAAGGTACTAGAAGAGGAAAACCCTAGGGAGCCAAATCCTTAGGGTTAAACCCTAGGGAGGAAAAACCTAGCAGGACTCTTCCTTGGACATATTGAGAAATCCTACAAAAATCTTTCCATAGCTTGCCCAATATTTGTTTCCTTATATTTTTTTGAAAATTGAAATGGGAAATATTATCAAATATCACCAAATAAAATTTATTGTAATAAAATCTTTCTTTTTGTAGATCAAATATTTCCTTTTTATCAAATCAAATCTTAATTTTATTTTGGAAATAAAATCAAATTTTTATTTGATCTTGAAAGCAAGATTTTTTTATTTTTATATTTTTTTTTTTTTAGTATACATATATACGTATATATTAATATTATTTCTTTTTAAAGGAAATTAACAATTTTTGAAATCTTCCCTTGTTGGGAATAAAATCAAATCTTCTTTATATTTAGCAAATAATATCTTTAATATACTTTTATTTAAAAGCAAGATCAAATCCACTTATCTTTTGGAAATTCGATCAAATCTTTCCCTAAATAGGAACATGCTAGGTACTTCTTTTTCTGTTGTAAGAAGACTTTGAGGGCTATATGCATATTCCTCTGAAGCTCCTTGTGTTCTTCACTTTCGTTTTGCGAATCTGTCTCTAAATTTTCTCGATAAATTGATCATAATCAGCCACTTGCGAAATTCAGTTGGTGGGATAATCAATTTGACTTGCTTTTAAAATTCTCTTCATCACCAAAAGTGCCTTCTTTTCGTTCTTCCGCAACTCAGACATTGACAATATATCTCCAAAGCCTAGACGGTGACAAAATAGCCCTGAAGTCTTGGAGCAGCTTTGATCCTCTCAAAAGAGTTCAAGGTAAATTATGTTTTCTTTAATTACTGATTGTGTTCTCATAGTAAACGACTAGGCCAGACTCATGCAAGCAATAAGGTAATCTTGCAACAAGTCTCGTGTTATATCACGATGAAGGCACGTGGGGGAACCACCATCCCTTTCTTTCATGATTATAAAAATTATCACAACCTTCATTGGAGTCTTCGTTGACCAATTCCTCATAATTGTTTCATCTATATATATATATATATATATATATATATATATATATATATATATATATATATATTCGTGTAATTGTAGTCTTTCTTACATTTTTTGAGCCCCATTATCTTAATCTTATCTTGGTTTTTTCCCTCGGATATTATCAGAGAAAGGCTATAATTTTCGCGGCGAAGAAAGTAGTCGTTCCAAGCATTTGATTCGTAGAGCAACAGGACCTCGAAGGTATAAAGGAACAACCCCTAGGTGTCCGAACCCTATAGGGGGCAAACCCTATAGGGAGCCGAACTCTATAGGCGTTTTTTTTTCTTCAAGACTCCCCAATCTTTCTTTTGTCTTCCGAGCCCCATTACCTTGATTACATCTTGGTTTTTTCTCTCGGTTAATAAAGAAAGATTTTGGCATTTTTTCGACGAAAAACACGAAAGAAAAAAAATGCTTTACATGCAGCGAAACCACCCCAGATGGCCGAACCCTAGGGAGCGAACCCTAGGGGGGAATCAATGTTTAGAAGAAAAAAATGAAGTTCGGGAGTAGCATTTACTATTTGGATCATAACTTTTAATCCATTTGGAGTTTCGGGTCCTATAATATATCAAAACAAAGCTAGCGACGAGCCCTACAAAAAATTATGGCCTTTGGCCATGACATATACTGTTATAAGTCCAGAAAAGGCTCCGAAGGATGCTTTTGGGCTATCCGAAGTTTTTTCGAAAAATTTCGAGAAATATTTTCTTGCATATTTGTGATTCCTAACTCCTTCTGACATTGTTTCTTCTTCTTTTCAGCTGTTTTTGAGGTTAAATATCAGACTTTCCTCTTTTCCATGGTAAGTACTTCTTTCCTCTTTAACATCCATACTTTGCTTTTTTAGAATTCTTATGATGAACTTTCCTTACTTGTAGGCCCTTTCACCTGAATGCTCTACAGAACCAAAAACCACCCAAGAGTCCCCATTCATCACTAATTGGGGAAGGGCTCCCTTCTTTGGTCCTTTTGACGCATTCTGGGATAGAGTTAAGGACTATGACCGTACAACTTTTCCTCCACTAGAGAAAGAATGCTTATTTCAGATGCCCACTTACGGAGGTTGGGATGACTTCCCCACGCCGATCAGATTCCCCGTATCGTAGAGAAGTAAGAGTACCCCTTCAGTCCCCTTTGTTTCCTGTCTGATTCATCTGGTCGCCTTCAAGGATGACAGGATTGGACCGATGAGATCCTTGGAAACACTGATTACGTGGATATACTCAAGAGTGCAGGCATCTTTCGTTGTGTTCAACTATGTAGAGACCTATGTATCCAGCAGGACCATAACGCCCTTACTATATTGATTTCACAATGGTGCTCCTCTACTTGCACATTCGCCACTGCCTGGGGGGAATTCACCCCTACTCTAGAGAATGTTTATGTCCTCTATCAGTAAGTTCTCTTCTTTTTTCTATTCCTTTCATTCATTCTCATTTTTCTGAAATATATATTTATTTTGAGTTACATCTTGTAGCCTTCCTGTTGTTGCTTCAAACTCTTGCGGCCCTTCCAGCATGTCCACTAGAGATAACGATTGAGTTGCATACTTGATGGAAGCCTTCAAGCAATCTTCCCACTGCATCTCCCGCTTCAAAGGCGATACACTCCTTCCGAACTTCGAGACCTCTAGTCGGCAGAAGAATTCTTAGTTATCTTGGGTACACTACTTCTTCCGTGACTACAAGACTAACCAGTGGGATAGTTCTGTTCACAACAAATCCGTTTTTGCCCTCCGTGAAGAGACTTGTCCCTTTCCTCCGGCGCTTTATCCGCTATGTGGTCGCTTCGCTTCTCTTCTTCCGGATCTTCCGTAGAATCGTCCTTCCTTGCCTTATGTTTAGTTTGGCAGCTTTATTATACCGGGGCTTGGAGATTCCCCTTGCTTCTCTCTTCCTAGGGACTTTATATCGCCGTTTAGACGAAACAACCCTTTCCTTGAAAGAATCTGTTGGGAGGTAATCACTTTCATACAAATTATTATTATTATTATTATTATTATTATTATTTTATTATTATTATTATTATTATTATTATTATTTTATTAACTGTTTCTCAAACTGCATTTCTTCTCCTTTATCATTTTTTTTTCATTTACCTAGGTATAACGTCAATTGCTTCATTACATGCTCCTTCCTTTAGATTTTTCTTTTTGAACGCTTTTCGGGCTATTGCACTCTTGAGCATCTTTCTAAGAAGAAGAATTCTCCTCTTTTTTCATCACCCAACATCATTCCCCGCATAGCACGTTGGATTGATCACCGATTTAGTCCCGACAGTACAAATTTGCAGCCTTTTCTTGATTATTCATGCTTCACTACTCGTCCCTATACCATTGTTTCAGGGGGTTGTGGTCATCTACCTCATTTTTTCAAGCACAAATTTTGCACCTATTCAAGCCTTAACAGAAACAGATTGAGTGGTTATTCGTTATCTTGGTTCGCCTTCCTTCAGACCGTAGAGCTTCCCTATTTCATTGAGAATAATGGTTTTGGCATTGTACTTCATTCTCCTCACAGGGTCATGAGCCAATTCGAATTTGACCAGGAACGCCCTTTCGGTCACACCTGCCGGGGGAATTATGAGGCTGCTCTTCTCAACTTCGTCTCTACCGCCCCATCTTTCACATGGGCATTTTCAAGGTTACCAAGTGATCCTCATAGATTTCTTCCTTTTGTCATACCAGACGATTCTCGGATCGGGCGATATACTACTGGCGAGCGTAACTACTGGTTGGTCAATCTTAAGAGATGGCAAGATGATACCTTAATTTGTTCATTGTCAGTTTCTATTCTGAAACGTCTCCAATGGGGCCGACTGCTATGTTCTCCTAAGACCAATGTCCGCTCATCACTTTGGCCAGCCAGTAGCCGGTTGATTAAGCGTGAGGCGTTGATGCCTAAGTCTTCTCTTCCTCAGTTAGCATATATTCCTCCTCGAAATGATCCGGATACTCTTCCTGCACAGGCTACCACTACTTCCAGGAGTCTTCCACCACAGGCTCCGTTTCGGGTGTCTCCTCCAGCTCCTCCCCAGGGATCCTCTGATGTTGAGGAAATGAGAGTTACTCGTTCTAAAACGAGAGCAGTTACTACTACTGATTCTGATGTAGCTCCTCCTATTGCTTCTGTCGTGGTTCCAGTCAGTCATCCTCCTATTAGGCTTATCATAAAGCCATTGGCTAAACGCCGAATTGATAATGTTGATTCTAGTATGCCGGCAGCCGAGGATCCGATCAAGAAGCACCGTAGAAATTTGGTAATTTTTTGTCGTTCTATTCTCATTTTTCTTTCATCCCTTGTATAACTGCTTTCATATTTCCTTGGGTAATTATTTTCTTGCTTTTCAGATTATAGAGGTTGATGAAGATGATGATGACGTTCATCTTGGGTTTATGTATGGTACATCAAATGAGGCGGCCGCGGCGGATTCCACTAGTCGCGAGCCTCCCCAACCTATCTTGTTGATGTTGAATCGTCTACTCCTCATGATGATTGTGTTAGTCTTGATGTCAAGGACACTTTATCTGATGTGAACTCGAGTCTTGCTGTGGGTGATACAGCCATTTCTTCAAACCTTCCTATGACTTCTCCACCTGATGGGCCTGAATATGTTGATGAGACTCTTACTTCCTCAAGGGGGAATCATTCTGAAACTATTGGTGATGCTCATCCTCCCCAGAAGAATTCTACCGAGTTGGTGATATCTCGGGAGGGCATTGTTAATAGTACTTTGGGTGGGTTGAATGACATTCCCCTTTCTGCAGCATTTCTTAACTCTTTTTCTATTGACTATATTGTGAGTATCTTTCTTTAGTCAACTTGTGATTTTTCTTAAATTTCCTAACTTTTTTTTATAATATATTGTGCTTTGACATTTTATTTTCAGAGCGAGAAGAAAAAAGATTTGCCTTTGCCTGTTGAGGCACTCGCTTTATTTGATACTCTCCATCCGGATGTTGCTCACTCGCCATATAGTGACCTTGGTTATCCTCCAGGTGGCCAAGGCTTCGAGGACTCATCAACCCTACAGCATCTTTCTGCTCCTCCATCCCTTGTCTCGACAAATTCTATGGTGGCCTCAAAAGTAGCTCCTGCCAGAGCTTCATTCAATCCAAATAGGGATCTTGTTTCTTAGAGGGGTTTCCAGATATCATCTTCTAGTCAGGAAAGTCTGGAGCATCTCCTAGCTCGGTTCCCGCAGATACTTGACCGACTGATTATTAAGGCGGTTTCTTCCCAAACCTTCTTCTTAGATCAACCCGCAGGCCTTGTTCTTGGGTTGCACACTCTTTCTTTATATTCGTTGTGAGTCGAGGACTTGAAGCAGTTTAGCAATGATGTAGACGACCTTACAGCCGTGGGTGTTGACATGTCTCCTTTTCGTACTAGACTGGATCTTCTCAAATCAAGTTTTAATCTTGTTGCACTACGTTCGGAGGTTGTTGTACGTAAGTGTGAAGATGAATCCTTTTCAGTGCAGCTTTCTGATCTTGATGAAGCTGCAAACAAATTGAAGATCCAGTCTCAAGATTTAGCGGACCAGCTTCGGGATCTAGAGGCCAAGTTTCAGGATGTAGAGTGTCAGTAACGGGACTTAGAGTCAACTACCCGACAGGTTAGAGAGCTGAAAGCTGTAAATCTTAAGATTCGAGATGATGCCATTACTGACTTGGAAGCTTTAGCTATGCCTCCACTTCAGTTTCATATGTCTTGGCCTTTGATCATAACTTGTTGTAGTAGTTTTTTTTTCGATTTCCTGTTTTAGAAACTCATTTACACACGTCATTTATCAAAATGTAGTTTCTTTAACTTTGTTGATTGCTTTTAATTTGAATGATTCCTTAAAACTCAATATTTATCATTAAATCTCAAGTTATTCAAATTAATATTCCAAGACAACAGTAGGTATTATAAGCAAACATGAATTTTGTCAAAAACATGTATATATATTTTCCACAAACCAACACTTGAATTTATACCTTTTTTTAAAAAAACACAATCAAGCATAAGTGAAAGTTTGTCAATTCATTGATAATCAAATTGCTTTTAACGAAAAGCATAACGTTTCATATAATAAATCTTGTTTTTGTCGAAGAAAGCATAATGTTTGCCACTTTTAGAGATAAGTGCAACTTTCTTGCTTTTGTCAAATAAAGCATAACGTAACTTTTTTCATTAGAGATAAGTGCAACTTTCTTGCTTTTAGATTGAGTTTTCTTTATGAAAATGGTCTAATATTCATTAGCTATGTTTTTTTAGTTTTATTATATACACATAATTTGCCAAGGTATATAACCATAGAATTTATATAGTAATAATACGCTATTTGGCAGATTTGTAACTTTTTTCACTGTATGTTGTTGTTGCAGCTGCTGCTTTAGTTCTCCTGGTTTCACACATTTTTTCACTAATTTAGATTTATCTTGGCATGGTGCACATAAAGTGTTTAGTGATATGCCACAATATTATTGAGTATCTCCTAACATGGCTGCCCTCTTACTCTCTCATTACGTGAATGCGTTCTGTCATATCTGCAGCATTGTAAGTACTCCTCTCTTCGCTATTTTCTTCCCCTACCTACTCAAACGCACTCACACCCCCACTCTGCACACACTGAGAGTTTAATATGGGAAATTTTTTGTTGATATTTAATTAAATTTAGTCATAAACCAATGTACTACTCCCTCCGTTCCTTAATATAAGTCGTTTTAGAGAAATGTTTTTGTTCCAAAATATAAGTCGTTTGAGAATTTTAAATAATCATTAATTGTTTAGTTTCCAATATTACCCCAAGTAATAAATATAACTTTGGTTCTCTCACTATTTTTTACCTTATAAATAACATTTTTTTCCGTAATATAGACAATTGATAGTATATTTAATGATTTATAATCATTTCCTTAATATTTGTGCACAACTCTAAAAAACAGAGGGAGTATCATATAGATAGTTATGTGTGAATGTGTGAATCATTACATCAATGGAATTTTAATCTAAGAATGGTGGTGGAAGTTGATAAAGGATGAATGTGCTGCAGCCTGCATGGTTTGGGTTTTGGAGGAATTTTTAGGGTGTGTTTGTAAGATTTTTGTTTGGAGGGGAAAGGTCTTATGACATTTGGCCTTGGGTTTTTCTACTGTACTTTTTTTGTTGAGAGTTGGGTTCGTGTTGGGTTTTCTGATGTGGCATGTGTTTTTGCTGAATTTTGTGGGTGTGCAGTATGGTAGCCTTAAGAGTGTGTGTTTTTATTCTTTAGTGTTTGCTTTTTCTTTATTTTTTGGATCCCTTTCATGTAATGATGTGGAATATTAATTTGCGAAGAATGTATGCAAGCTACTTTTCGAAGAAGAGGACTGTTTTGTAACAAGGATGCTATCAGGTAAATTTGATGGTAAATATTCTCAATTGTCTTATTTTTTGATTATTTCCAAACCTCCTCGAGGAGTTTACATAGTAAATGTTATGTTTCATTTTTCAGTTGCAAAATGAACTTCCGCTCGAGTAATTTTTGAATATTGCCCTTGTGACGAGATTTATCATGTAAAGAATGACTCAAACTTGTTAGACCTAGGGTTCAAGTTGGTGATAACGCTAACTATTAGAAGTTAGCAACTACATCACTCTTTTACTCCTCTTTCAGGTTATTGTAATAAGGCTAATAATTAGTTAAAATATGTGGTGATTGTTATTTAAAATATAATTCTATCTTATGTAAATAAAGTTGTTACTTTCTGAGACATGAGAGAAGGATTTGTTGAATTGCTTATGACTTATATTTCCTTAATTTTATGTGGTTTTTCCCTGCAAAGAGTATAAATTAAAATGTGCCCGGGCTTTGCACGGGCTTTTCAGCTAGTGTAAGAAAAACCTGGAGGTCCTCGGGGAGGTATTCGTGCTTCATAGAGAGGTCCATGGCACGCTTAAGACGCTGAGTTCGAGCATCAACAATCTCTCTAGGAAGTCGATTAAGCGCTTCCTTAATGTCCAAATCGTACATAGGATTATACATAAATCATCATATACATACAATTAAAACAAATCACAAAATAAATTTATAAAAAATCTAGCATTAAGGCTGTTTTGACATTTCACCATTTTATCAATCAAAATCACGTGAGGCTTGTGTGTAATACATAAACTTTCTGTGTGCTCTGCAACCTGATTAAAATTTGATAAAATGATAAAATATCAAAACAACTATTATGAAAATGACATAATATTAAAACTGTCATAAATAAAATCTCACAAAAATTCCAAATTATAAGATCAATTGAAAAGTCAATTCAAAATATTTTAAAACTCAAAATTGACATTAGTTCAATTAGTTTATGTCAGTACAATTATAAATATTATAAACTATAAGATTTATTATTTTGAAAATGTAAATAAATCATGTGAATTTAATATTTGAAAATGTTTTGAATTGACTTTTAAAATGTCAATAGTAATCCTATAATTTATAATTTGAAATGAAGGGAGTATAACACAAAAGCTTGTGTGCCCACTATACGTAGAACATTGATATTTTTACAAGTGAAATAATAGTTTCACATGCTCCTTTTCACATAAACAGTAAATGGGTCTCTCTTATGTGAAGGAGGAGTCAATTCCCTATACACACATATATATATTTATATAGAGTAAGGATCGAGAAACGTTTCTCGCCAAATAACATTCATCCCAAATATATTCACTTTTATTAAACTACGTCTGTTTTGAGTCTTTTTAAAAAAAAAAGTATTAAGTCATGGGTGACATTTTGTAAATAAAAAAAAGCGAAGTGAGGCCACTCTTTTTTTAAAATATTCCAAAACAACGTAGCTTTAATAAAAGAATGTTTTATGAAAAAATATTTAAGAAGAATCTTTGATCCTTATATATATATATATATATATATATATATATATATATATATATATATATATATATATATATATATATCATATCTTCAATTTTAGAAAGGAGGGGGAGGGGGGAGGGAGTAGTCAGTATATCTTTGCGCTCCAAATTTCTCCATGAACAAATTCTACTCTGAGAAATTTGGAGTGCAAATATCACTTAAGAGAGACGAACCGTATTTGCGGAGGCGTTCAGAAAGAGCTCGTTTGTGCATAGCTGCAAGCCAATTCTTTCTCGGGTCTAGCAACCATCTCAACAGCGAAGATGCCATTCTTTTCTCTCTCCTCTGCTTGTGAGTTTCTGGAACACTCTTCTCTTTTCTAAAAACCCAATGAATTTTTATTAAATTCACTAGATTTCGCAACTCTCAAATCTCAATTACTCTCTCCGTCCCCCAAGTAGGGGTGTTCAAATGAAATTAGGGGTACCGTCCGGTGCCCTGTGTTATTTTTTTATTTTTTTTATTTTTTTTTACCACAATTATGAGAATAAAAAATAAAAAATAATAGAGCAAATTTGAACAAAAAATTATAAAAAAAATTATATTTTTTTATTGAAAATACACTGTAAACCGTTATATACTAGTTTTTCAGTATCAGTTTCTGTCCGCCAATTTTATGGTTCAATTTTATCGAACCGGATCAGTATATACCGATTTTCTAATTTTTTAATAATAATAATAATAATAATAAAATAGTGATTATAATAATATTATTAATAAAAATATTACTAAAATAATAATAATATTAATATTAAAATAATAAAAATAATAATAATAAATAATAAAAATAATAATTATATTAATTTTCGGTAAAAATCCATCTAACCTAAGATCATAGGGTCCCAGACTTTAACGGCCTAGATTGGCATCAAGTGCACTATGTTATTTTTTTATTTTTAATTTTTTTTTAACTACAATTATGAGAATAAAAAAATAATAATAATAAAGCAATTTTGAACAAAAAACTGTAAAAAAAATTACATTTTTTATTGAAAAAACACTGTAAACCGTTATATACTAGTTTTTCAGTATCAGTTTCTGTCCAGCGATTTTATGGTTCGATTTTATCGAACCGAACCAATATATACCGATTTTTTAATTTTTTTAATAATAATAATAAAATAGTGATTATAATAATATTATTAATAAAAATAATACCAAAATAATAATAATAATATTAAAATAATAAAAAATAATAATAATAAATAATAAAAATAATAATAATTATATTAATTTTTACAGAAAAATCGGTCTTAGATCTTAACCTACTGCATTTCTTTATATGTCGGTCAACCAATGACAAATATCATTATTAAAAAATTCTACGATTTTATATCGATCCTGTTCAATTCAATTTTTATCGGTTGAACACCCCTACCCCTAAGAGGTTTTTTTTTAATAAAACTGAATAAAAAGTTTAAATGTATTTTAAAATATGAATGAATTAAATTAAATAGGATAAAATATTTAAATATAAAATAAATAAAATAATGTGTTTGATAATTATCTGTCTAAAATATTTGAATATATGTATTATTCTATTTTAACCTTCTAGAAGTATTATGAACAAATTTATTGTGTAATTATAAATAAATAATGTTATTTAAGAAAAACTAAAAATAAACTTTTGAATAATCTTTGATAAAGTATACTATTAAAATTATAATTTTAGGAATAAAATATTAAAAATATTAATAATATCTTATAGTACATAAAATCAAAACAAAAGACTATAACAACATTCATTAAATTAGTTATTCAATATTCTAATTTGTTAAACAAAAATTAAAACAATTTGTACATAACAAAAATTACTTACAGTAATAAACAAGATGGATATTGTCTATAAGAGTATATAAGTAAAAATATCAATTAACATTATTTCTTACGCATTAAGTCACAAATTTTTAGATAAATTGATTAGTCACATTCAAATGCATTCAGAGTTTAAACATTGTTAAATAAACGGTCTAAATAACTTATTCAAACTCATTCAGAAATAATCAAACAACCCCTAAAGTTAAAACTATTTTTGGCAAAACTAAGAAAAATTTCACTATAATTGGCACGTTTTACTTATTATACCATTAAACTTTTAAAAATTCAAATTACTCTATTGAACTAATTAAAATTTTAAAATTACATTATTCAGTTAATAAGATTGGACGTGCGTCAAATTGACTTAGATTCTTTGAGGCAAAACTAAGAAGAACTACTATAGTTGACACATTTTACTTATTACACCATTAAACTTTTTAAAAATTGAAATTACCCCCATTGAACTAATTAATATTTTGAAATTACACCATTCCGTTAATAAGATTAGACATCCGTTAAATTAACTCAGATTTTTTTCAGACGTGACTACTGAAAAAAGAAAAGAAAATGGCATATATCATTCTTACATGGATTAGGTAGTAAAAACAACGGCAAAAAGCACTTTTTCACCACTGTGGTTGTAGTGTTTTTTAGCGATTAGCAACATTTGTCTTTAAAATATTCATTATTACTTTGAACTTTTTAAAAATGTGCAATCAACCCATTCCGTCCAATTTGAGTAACAGACGTTAAAAAATCTGCTTGGGTTGCTTACGTGGCGTTTTGATAAAAAATAAATATGTCGTGTATTTGCTGACTGGCTTTTTGAGGTCAAATTTGCAAAAAGTCGGTCAAATTTGTAGAAAGTCAATATATGCTTTAATGGATTTTCTTTATAATTTTTTCTTCTCAAACAAAAAAAAAAAATAATAAAATCAATATGTGATAAAAAATAATTAAAAAAATAATAAAATTAAAATAAATATTTTAATTCATTTTTTTATAATTTTTTCTTTTCCTTTTATCTTTTCATCTCTTTTAATAATTATTTTATTTTAAAAATTAATTCCAAATAATACAAATAATATATCAATATTTTTTGTATCAATGAGATCTATTACAACATTACATTAATTTCAACAAAAAATAAAAATAAAAATCATTAATTATGTGACAAAATAATAATTAAAATAATAAAATTAAAATAAATATTTTAATTTATTTTCTATATAATTTTTCTTTTTTTTCTTTTAATAATTATTTTTATTTTTAAAATTAATTCCAAGTAATAAAATAATATTAAAACTTTTTAATAACTAAACATAAAAAAAAAACAATCTCTTTTTCTTTCTTCTAATAATTATTTTTATTTTGAAAATTAATACTAATATATATTTTAATGATATAAAGGCAAGTACATAATTAACATAAAATATATATTAATTATGTACTTACCTTTTTTATATCTATACTAATATATATTTTATTTTAATTATGTACTTACCTTTTTTATATCATTAAAATATATATTAGTATTAATTTTAAAATAAAATAATTATTAAAAGAAGGAAAAGAGATTGTTTTTTTATGTTTAGTTATTAAAAATTTTAATATTATTTTATTATTTGGAATTAATTTTAAAATAAAAATAATTATTAAAAGAAAAAATTATATAGAAAATGAATTAAAATATTTATTTTAATTTTATTATTTTAATTATTATTTTGTCACATAATTAATAATTTTTATTTTTATTTTTTGTTGAAATTAATGTAATGTTGTAATAGATCTCATTGATACAAAAATTTTGATATATTATTTGTATTATTTGAATTAATTTTTAAAATAAAAATAATTATTAAAAGAGATGAAAAGATAAAAGAAAAAGAAAAATATAAAAAATAAATTAAAATATTTATTTTAATTTTATTATTTTTTTAATTATTTTTATCACATATTGATTTTATTATTTTATTTTTTTGTTCGAGAAGAAAAATTATAAAGAAAATCCATTAAAGTATATATCGATTTTCTATAAATTTGACCGAATTTTTGCAAATTTGACCTCAAAAGCCAAAAGAAACACGACATATTTATTTTTTATCAAACGCCAATGTAAGCAACCCAAGCAGATTTTTTAACGCCTATTACTCAAATTGACTTTGAATGGGTTGATCAGACATTTTTAAAAAGTTCAAGGGCTAATCAATATTTTAAAAGCACAAATTGCTAATCTTAAAACACTACAACTACAAAGGCAGAAAAGTGCTTTTTTCCTAAAAACAACTCATCTTCCAAGCACGTCTCCAAAGCCTAAATAAAATACGTAGAGAAAGAAAACCTACTGTGACGCCCCTAAAATAGGTCCAATCCATCCAACCTATTCTAAGTTGCCAAATACATGGTACGTAAAATAACTACAACTTTATTACTATAATTGTCGTTGCAAAATACAACAACACATGTGTTGTGAGTTTTGATACAAATATATACCAACTGCGACTCTCATCCCAACTTGGATAAGACGTCACAATGACACCTTACATAAAGGTACAAATAATAACTGTTTTAGAAATTAAAATCTTTGGGAAGTGCTCAAGAAACCTTCGTATACATGGGAGGCCATGTGTCCAAAGTTATGATAGATATCATATATCCACGTAATTATCCTTGGTCAACCTAATAGACCCCAAAGAAAAACGAGAAGATTACTATCATGTTCTTTCCAATGGTGAGTCTTCTCTTGACATATAACTATCTCCACTATCTGCAAGTGAAAATTATATTTCAACCAAACTCCAAGATTATATAGGTAGTGCTTGTAGATATACTCAGCAAGTGGATGTGCACAACCCTGTCTTATGATAACACGAGGTTGTATGTCATTAGACATCTTGTATGATAGTGGCAAAACACTCTTCCAAAGTTGGGTTCGCCTCACCCTATTTGATTCACCAAATATAATTATTAAATGACGTATAAAATACAACACACTAATCTAAAGTTCTCAATAAAATTATTTTCATACTGTTTATGGAGAACCTCAACAACTATAGACCACCGTTCTATTCCTCTGTTATCCCCGTTCGATCCAGCTACACTCTTATTACCTGAAAGGAATTATGAAGCAAAAGGGTGAGCACAAATAGTCCAGTAAAGAATATCATGACTAAAGATAATTAAATTATCAATAGCCTTCACAAGAATAAATCGTAGATTTAGAACATATGGTAGATGATAAAACTTTTCAACCATAGTTGCAGCGAAACAAGCAATCCATTAGAAGAGTCAAATAGACCATAAAGTCTATTATCTTCTCCATGTTAAAAGTCCATCAACAATATTTTAACCCTGTAACATCAATCAACAATTCCTGCCTACAATCATGTGAATAACTCATAATCATAATTGTAATTCTAAATTCCTCTTCTCATCCAGGACGAAGATAATTTTCATCACCTGTCTTTACTTGAAACATCAAAGATCATAATTATACAAAATCACAGTTCATGTTCATAATCATACTAATAAATTCATCTTTGCACTACTACGGTCCAAAGATATTCATCAATGAGCTCATCTTTGTACTCTCGGCCAAAGATATTCAACAACAAAGTCATCTTTACACTACTACGGGCCAAAGATATTCAACAACGAGTCATCATTCTGACTCACGGGCAAAGATATTAATATCTCAAAGAAATGTATAATTATTTCAGAATTTATATAAACAATAAAAATGTTGATCAATTCACCTTTGCACTTAAGCTAAAGATATTCAATTATAAATTCAATGGTCATGATCATACCAGTCAACAATTCATCTTTGCACTACTGGCCAAAGAGAACCCATAGTCACGATCATACCAATAATTTACCCATCTTTACACTCCAATGAAAGAGAAATTTCATCACCAGGGTTATAAAAATGTTATATATGATAATAAAAATAATATGATCAACAACTACATTTAATTTCAAGAGAATTATTCATAAATCAACGATAATTTGGTTAGAAAAAGAAACTAATTTTATCGTGAATAGTAACTCATGAATAGTACTCAGTATTCGTACATAATACCGTATACGTAAATAATGTCATATATGTAAATAGTGCCATATACATGAATAGTGTCGTATACGTGAATAGTGCCGTATACGTGAATAGTAACCCCGGCACGAAAAGGTAAAAATTTCCCAATAAAATTCATACCAATATTTCAGTATAATGATGTTGAAAGAAATAATATCGATTACGAAGAAAATAACATCCCTTACCATCCCTTACCTCAAAAGAGCAGTATTTCTGATTGGAATATCGGATGTAAAGTCGAAGGAAACTTGCACTGAATAGCAACTCTCAAAGTATCTAAATACTCACAAAAATACGCTCGATAATATAGAGAGAGAAAACTTACGTTTCTGATGTGATTTTCAATTCTAACCTAAGCGCCTAATTATAGGAAAATGTTAGAACGCCAAAGGAGACTAAATTAATAAAATATTAATTTTTCTTATTCAAGCACGCCATCTATGAAAGCACACTTCATTTGAAAAAACTCAGCAGATTTTTCCACCAAAGGACAAGAGTGGGCCCCACTCATTATTTTAATAAAAATATTTTAATTTCCAAAACTTCAACAATTCATAATAAATAGCCTTTTATCAGAAAAAATACGAATTTTATGTCCATTTCATACGAAATCGAATTCTCTACAACTTTATAGCTTTAAGTTTTTCCAAATTCCAAGTAGAAAATATCCGAATTCCACAAACGGACAATTTTCAACACCTCTTAAAATTCATAACAAATCATACGTTAATTTTTAATGGTTCAAAATTTGTGGACATATACTCAACTTATATATGTATAACATATCCAAAAATCACAACGATCCAACGGTCGGATTAAAATTCTCATGCAATAGAGCTTTAAGAACACCGATTTGATTTTTTTAATACCTCCAATCCGACAAAATACTGATAAAATACCTCAACATTAATTCCTTCATTTATAACCACATAAGATAAATATTTTCCTATCCATCATTTATGTCCACATAAAATATATATTTCTTTATCATATAAATCAATAATTAATTATTCACAAATAATATTATAGAATCACAATTATGACAATCAGGTCGTTCCCAGGAAAGAGGGGTGTAAGACCCCGAATTTTATGAAATGAAAGTATTCAAATTTTCTATTTTGGTAAATAGTTAAATTGATAAAAGTTTAAAGTTAAGGGTGATATGTGAAATTTTTTCAAATTAAACAAGTTGTCATAAAATAACCGGTAGTAAAGGTACGAAGAATACGCATAGGTTGATAGTAAGCACTGCAGATTAATTATTAATGTTTACGTGAGAATTCACTCAGTTATACTCAATTATTGCTATAGTAATTGCTGCATCATATCTCTTATATTATTAATTCAATTGTTGTCACAGTATCATCTGTATAATATGTTATATTATTAAATCAATAATTGAGATGACAAAGTTATTCATATTATTATTTGCAATATTGACAATGTCTAGAAGTTCTGTCAAGGAGAGGTTAGATAATCTAATTGCGCGCCAATAGGGAGAAATCCTTATTGGAAAGCCCCCTCTTTCTTGGGAACGACCTGGTTGTTAAATATTGTGAGTGATAATATTAATGATGAATAAGTTCGTGTTGATTAAAGAAGAATTTGATAGTTCCATTGTGCTGAAATTATTAGTGTTAGTGAAAATCGACATTTATTTCAATAATAATTGATGTCCGAGGTTATATTGATTAACCCAGTAATTAACCTGGGATAAATAAGCAATTAATTGCTATTGATTCATATGATTATAACTATTTGTTCACATGTGTGTACTATTGATTTACATTCATTTAATATTAGGGGAGTTGGTGCAAGATTGATAATACTTGCATGACTAAGTTAAAAATGGAGGTATAGATGGAGGTAATATACTGTAGTTCATATTTTCACATGTCTAGAACTATTGATTCACATGATTTACTATTAGGGGAGATGGTGCAAGTTTGATAATACTTGCAGGACTAAATTAAAAATGAAGAAAAAGAAGAACGTATTACACTGTAATATTTTGAGCCCCAAAATGTGTAATTATCAAAACTATATTTTCCTATAAATAGAAGCTCATTCTTCCTTCATTTCTCACCAATTCACTAAAGCTATAGAGCAATTATTATAGAGAAAAATTATAGAGAGAAAGAAGAAGAGAAGTCTGCTACCTCATTATTCCAGTATCCAGTCTTCTTTTGAGGTAAGGGGTATTATTCTTTCATATTCACGAAGAGAGTTAGTTTCTTTCAATACTCGTAAGGGTTGTTATTCCATTCTTTATTATTATGTTGAATAACTTTGTACATCCAAGTACCGCATACATGGTGAAATTCTTCTGTTATCCCATTCTTTATTATTCTGTTGGAATAACCTATCTGTGTGGTCTATCGCATGCCTGGTGAATTCTATTGTTATTCTATTCTTTATTATTTTGTTGGAATAACCTGTCTGTGTGGTCTATCGCATGCCTGGTGAATTCTTCTGTTATTACATTCTTTATTATTCTGTTAGAATAACATGTCTGTGCGGTCTATCGCATGCTTGGTGAATTCTATTGTTATTCCATTCTTTATTATTCTGTTGGAATATCTAGTTTGTGCGGATTACGCATGACCTGGTTCCGTTCTTTATTATTTTGTTGGAATATCTTGTCTGTGCGGATTACACATGACCTGGTTCCGTTCTTTATTATTCTCATTGAATATCCCGTGCAATGCGATTCGCATGACACAGTTCCATTCTTTATTATTTTGTTGGAATAACCTTTCTATGTGGATTACCGCATGCATGGTGAATAATCCTTCGTATTCATTCTTTATTAAATTGTGGAAATGATCTGTCTACGTAGATTACCGCATGGCGAGTGAAAATCCATTTGTAGTTTCGTATATTCTATTATATTCGTCTGAGATATCATTTCTTTTGTACTCGTCATGGAATATCATTTTTTTTAGTATTTTTTTACGAGTTACTATTCACTCTGGTATTATTCACTCGGGTATTCGGGGTACTTTTCGTGCCGGAGTACTATTCACGAGTTAATATTCACGGGTTACTATTCACCTAATTACTATTCACTCTAGTATCATTCACTCGGGTATTCGGGACACTTTTCGTGTCGGGGTACTAGTCATGGGGTACTATTCCTGAAGTACTATTCACCCGAAAAATATTTTTCTTTTCTGTCCAAATTATTTTTGGTACATGAATATTATTCTTGAATTTTACTCTACAAAGCAGTATCATGTTGACAATTTGGACGTTATTGATTTCTGGATAAATTAAATTATAAATTTTTAAAATTTATCCTTGAACTTGTTTTATTGAATTATTATGTCATTGTCATTATCCTCATGCTAATATTGTGATTAAAGTCATCTTTGGCTTACGTGCATAGATGAACTTGGTATGATTATGACCAGGGATTATTCGGTATAATCATCACCGTAATGTGACAAATGATGTGGTGAAAGTCCTCATTGGCCTGTAGTTCATTGATGGACAGTTGTTGGTATGATTATGACTAGGGATTATTCAGTATAATCATGACCATTGATGATTACATGAATATCCTTGGCCGTGGTGCATGGATGATTCAATTTTATTTATTAAGTTGACTCTCAGCGATAAAGTTGATGAAAAACTTTTTAAATCATAGAAGATAGTAGATTTTATGCTCTACTTGACTCTTCTAATGAATTGCTTATTTTCGTTGCAGTTGTTGCAGTTAAACTTGTTGTCTATTGTATTCTATCAGTTGTTATACTGTTGAAGGCTAAGGATAATTTATTCTGCATTATCTTAGTCATAATATTTCTTACTGGACTAGTTGAGCTTGTAGGGTTTCGACACAGAAACGCACAGCGGAAATAGAACAATTTAAAGCAATTTCTGAAACCCTAAACAGGATCTATGCGAAAATAATTAATTCAGTGGTTAGAAATTATACCGAATATGAAAATGCTTCTGAAATTGATGTGCTCGAATCTCCAACGCAATCCAAACGAATCGCGCCTCTATGGTATCCACACGAATGCCCCACTTAACCGTCAGACGATCTGCGATGGCTGAATCGCAGACTAGCCACCAAAAGGAATGGATTTTAGAATCAAGCTTTCTCTCTGGTCTCTCTCTAAGAGCGGCTAGGGTTATGATGTTATGATATTACCCTAAGTGGCTACTTATATCATATATATAATAGTTAAAAAGGATTAATCAAAAAATATTTTAATAAAATCCGAATATATATATATATATATCTTAATTAAGTCTTACTTAATTAATATACATATATACAATTATCCTTTTAATTTAAATTAAGTGATTTATATACTATTAATCATATTAATATATTTAAATCCTTGAAATTTAAATTAATTCCATTTTAAATTATGCTTATGTGTGTGGCCCTTATAGATTATTATTACATTGACAATAATTTTAAAATCATATTATAAAATTATAAATGCGAGAAAGATTCTAGTAATGCATCACCGCTACCTAAGTAATAATAAGATCGATGATTCGATACAACCTTTTAAATGACCAATGTTTCAATGTAATTTAATCCTTTTAACCTTAATATCCTAGATTAAACTTCGAGTCATGGAATGTGTCATACTCTTCAAAAATTTAATCTGAGTTTTCTTGATTAATGAGTAGACTATATGAAACAAATCACTATTTGAGCATGGCCATGCATTTCATAATCCTATTCAATCAAGAGGCCTATGAATATCATCCCTAATATATAGGAGGGTTAAATTCCATCTAGATCACTCATATTCCTCACACGATTTATGATGTACCCAATAATCACCTTTATAATCCACCCTATTAAAGGTGACATTTGATGATATCAAAATACATAAATTCCGTAGTAAGAATAATATAGTGATTTCGTGCCTGAGGACCATTACATCATTATCACTATGAGAATTTCTAATGACACTTCGCATAATGCTCCACATAGAATTCTCATGGTGGGTCCATCCATGACATCGTTTCTACAACATGTACATGCATCGACTTAATATCTCATATATTTATGACCAATGAGATTTGGTCATCAGTCAATCCACATACTAGTCTCAATGCATCAATGTTGTCCCATCAACAATGATACTCGACTAGGGACATTTAAGAACAATGATACTAATTGTAATTATATAATCTCATGTTCAAGTCACATACTTGAAACTATATAATTTGTATCACTATTCTAAGGAATTTTATTATGTTAACAATTATATAACGCAGTAAATAAAACCATAATAAAATCATTCATTTATTCAATCAAATATAATATCAAAACGTTAAACAATTATATCAAATAATTGGCCTCTAGGGCATAAACTCTAACAGAGCTCACCCTTTCTTTCATTGTTCTCTTCAGGAAATAAGAATATAGTTGGGACGAGTCGGGAAATGGAGTGATGGTCCAGAATAAATAGCTTTAGTAGTCTTCACTATTCTACGGAATAATGTTATAATAATTGTAATGAGGACACCATTGAGTGTGGATATTTTCTAGATGACAATATTCTTGTTTAAACTCTCAGCTATGTTTTGTCGTATTTTACATGACTGTTGTATAATTAAGTTGTATTTGAATTTATGTACCACGTATCTGGCGACTCAAGATGGGTGATGTATACCTGTCTTGGGGGTGTCACAGTTGGTATCAAAGTTTAGGGATATGATCCCTGACTGAGATGTGAGACTAGAACTAGGAGGGGAGAGACGGGTAATTCATTCGCTAGTATGACCTACCTATGTTTATTTGGTATTTAATTGGTTAGTCAGAGTATAGGGATAATATTTGGCATGTCAATTAACCATTATTTTGAAACTATATTCTAGAATGATATCTGAAATACAGGAGATGAGAAATGGGAAAATCATGATAGAGAGGAAATAACCGGGAAGGTACAATCCGAAAAGAAAGCAAGGTATTCTCATCTCTTCAAACTACCAGGTACGTAAATTTTGAGGGCAAAATTTCATAAGGAGTGGAGATTATAAGACCCCGAATTTTATGAAATGAAAGTATTCAATTTTTCTACTTTGGTAAATAGTTAAATTGATAAAAGTTTAAAGTTAAGGGTGATATGTGAAAATTTTTCAAAGTAAGCAAGTTGTCATAAAATAACCGGTAGTAAAGGTACATTAATACGCGTAGTTGCATAGTAACACATGGTATAATTATTAATGCTTACGTGAGAATTCACTCAGTTATACTCAATTATTGCTACGAGAATCACGCATCATATCTCTCGTATTATTGATTCAATTGTTGTCACAAGATCATCTCAGATAATATGTTATATTATTAAATCAATAATTGAGACAACAAAGTTATTAATATTATTATTTATAATATTAACAATGTCTAGAAGTTCTGTCAAGGAGAGGTTAGATAATCTAATTGCGCGCCAATAGGGAGAAATCCTTATTGGAAAGCCCCCTCTTTCCTGAGAACGACCTGGTTGTTAAATATTGTTAGTTATAATATTAATGATGAATAAGTTCGTGTTGATTAAAGAAGAATTTGATAGTTCCATTGTGCTGAAATTATTAGTGTTAGTGAAAATCAACATTTATTTCGATAATAATTGATGTCTGGAGGTTATATTGACCAATCGGGTAATTAACCGGATAAATGAGCAATTAATTGCTATTGATTCATATGATTATAACTATTTATTCGCATGTGTGTACTATTGATTCACATTCATTTACTATTAGGGGAGTTGGTGCAAGATTGATAATACTTGCATGACTAAGTTAAAAATGGAGGTATAGATGGAGGTACTATACTGTAATTCATATTTTCACATGTCTAGAACTATTGATTCACATGATTTACTATTGATTCACATGATTTACTATTAGGAGAGATGGTGCAAGTTTGATAATACTTGCAGGACTAAATTAAAATGAAGAAAAAAAAGAAGGTATTATATCAGAATATTTTGAGCCCCAAACGTGCGAATTATCGAAACTATATTTTCCTATAAATAGAAGCTCATTCTTCCTTCATTTCTCACCAATTCACTAAAGCTATAGAGCAATTATTATAGAGAGAAATTATAGAGAGAAAGAAGAAGAGAAGTCTCTACACCTCATTATTCCAAAGATCCAATTTTCTTTTTGAGGTAAGGGTATTATTCTTTTGTATTTATGAAGAGAGTTAGTTTCTTTCAATACTCGTAAGGGGTTGTTATTCCATTCTTTATTATTATGTTGAATAACTCGTCTGTCTGGCAATCTGCCGCATACATGGTGAAATTCTTCATTATTCCATTCTTTATTATTCTGTTGGAATAACTTGCCTACTGCTGATCTATCGCACGCCTTTTGAATTCGTTGTTATTCCATTCTTTATTATTCGCATTGGAATAAACCGTCTGTAATGGGCCTATCTCATGCCCGGTGAATTCTTCTCTTATTACATTCTTTATTATTCTGTTGGAATAACTCATCTCATGCGGCCTATCGCATGCACGTGAATTCTATTGTTATTCCATTCTTTATTATTCTGTTGAAATATCCTGTCTGTGCGGATTACGCATGACCTGGTTCCGTTCTTTATTATTATATTGGAATATCCTTTCTGTGCGGATTACACATGACCTGGTTCCGTTCTTTATTATTACATTTGAATATCCTCGTCTCATGCGGATTACGCATTTAATTCGTTCCATTCTTTATTATTCGTTAGAATAACTTGCATATGTGGATTATCGCATGCATGGTGAATGATCCTTCATATTCATTCTTTATTAAATTGTGGAAATGATCTGTCTACGTGGATTACCGCATGGCGGGTGAAAATCCATTTGCAGTTTCGTATATTCTATTATACTCGTCTGAGATATCATTTCTTTTGTACTCGTCATGGAATATCATTTTCTTTGGTATTTTTTTTACGAGTTACTATTCACAAGTTACTATTCACTCTGGTATTATTCACTCGGGTATTCGGGGTACTTTTTGTGTCAAAGTACTATTTTCGGGTTACTATTCACCCGATTACTATTCACTCTAGTATCATTCACTCGGGTATTCGGGACACCTTTCTTGTCGGGGTACTATTCCCGAAGTACTATTCACGGGGTACTATTCACCCGAAAAATATATTTCTTTTTTGTCCAAATTATTTTTAGTACATGAATATTATTCTTGAATTTTACTCTACAAAGCAAGATCATGTCGACAATTTGACGTTATTGATTTCGGATAAATTAAATTATAAATCTTTAAAATTTATCCTTGAACTTGTTTTATTGAATTATTATGTCATTGTCATCATCCTCACGCTTATATTGTGATTAAAGTCATCTTTGGCTTACGTGCATAGATGGACTTGGTATGATTATGACAAGGATTATTCTTTAGATAATCATGAATCGTAATGTGACGAATGATGTGGTGAAAGTCCTCATCGGCCGTAGTTCGTTGATGGATAATTGTTGGTATGATTATGACTGTGGATTATTTGGTATAATCATGACCATCAATGATTACATGAATATTCTCGGCCGCAGTGCGCAGGATGATTCGATTTTATTTATTAAAATTTGAGTCTCAAATGATAAAGTTGATGAAAAACTTTTTAAATCATAGAAGATAGTAGATTTTATGCTCTACTTGACTCTTCTAATGGATTGCTTATTTTCGCTGCAATTGTTGCAGTTAAACTTGTTGTCTATTGTATTCTATCAGTTGTTATACTGTTGAAGGCTAAGGATAATCTATTCTGCATTATCTTAGTCATAATATTTCTTACTGGGCTAGTTGAGCCCACCCTTTCTTTCATTGTTCTCTTCAGGAAATGAGAATATAGCTGGGATGAGTCGGGGAATGGAGTGATGGTCCAGGATAAATGGCTTTAGTAGTCCTCACTATTCTACGTAATAATGTGATAATAATTGTAATGGGGACACCATTGAGTGTGGATATTGTCTAGATGACAATATTCTTGTTTAAACTCTCAGCTATGTTTTGTCGTATTTTACACGACTGTTGTATAATTAAGTTGTATTTGAATTTATGTACCATGATCCGGCGACTCAAGAGATGGGTGATGTATACCGCTTTGGGGGCGCCACAATGGGATTTCAGATAAGGATTTCTCTCATCATGCCGCAATTGATTAGGTGACCAAACCTCTCCTCGATGTAACTTTCTAGACATTGCCAATAATGCTATCTAATAATATTATTCAAATAATATGAATTATTGATTTGATAATGGGAAATCTCGTGTCGTGTGATAATTATTGAAACAACAATAATATAAAATATCAACGTAGTAATTATTGAATCAATAAAATAAAATATCGAATAAAGAATTATCGTAATAATTATTGAATAGTGCCTTCATACGTAAGAATCAATAATTCAAAATATCGCGAATCATACCGTGTCTTCGCAACCAATACGCGTAGACATCAGATTTTAACCAATTTGTAATCCAACAGTTGTTAATCGGTAAAAACTACGCCATTATTTATAAAAACTCAAACTTGTTTTCTTCATCCGACGCTTATTCTCATTATGGGGCCCACAAATGGTCAAGGCTACCGCATTTAATATTCTCCGACAAAGAAGAATATTTCACGACCAAACGAATATTCCCCGACAACAATGAGTATTTTATAACCACTTGTTTATTTTGAAAAAATTTATATATATCACCCTTAACTTTAAAACTTTTATCAATTTAACCATTTACGGTGGAGGCTCTATGTGGCGATGGTGGCGGCAACGATGGTGGAGACTCATTGTGGTTGTGGCGACGTTGGAGGCTCCTTACGGTTTCGATAGTCCCTTTGGTGTTGAAACTTTTAACGACGGTGTTGGGTGCGCTGCTAGGTGGTTCATTTTTTCTCCACTTTTTTTTTATTTAAGCTATGTGGTTTGATATTGCAATGGAGTTGATGCTAGTAATTAGGCAAATAACGGCTGATTTGGGGTGTTGGGGCTGATAATGGGATTATGTTTTGTTAATAGAATTGGAGATTTAATAGAGGCGACTAAGGTTGTAGAAGTTGTTATATATTATAAAAGGTAGGCAGATGAAGATTGAGAAGAAAAAATTTATAAAATGGAGAAGAAAACATACCTATTATAGTAGTTAGGGTTCTAAACCCCTACTCTGATTTGTTTATAAAAATAGTGGTGTATATGCGTTCAAATTTTATAAAATCTATCAAATTAATGATGTAGTTTGAATAAATTAAATATCAAGAAAAAGAATCAAATTTGAGTTTATTTAATTTTGCCAAATAACATCATTAATTTCATCAATTTGATAAATTTGAAGCAGAAATTTATGGGGTAATTCCGGCTGGTTTATAAATTTGAAGCACAAATCTAACCACGTCTAAAAAAGTCCGAGTCAATTTGATGTCCATCCAATCTTATTAACAAAATGGTATAATTTCAAAATTTTAATTAGTTCAATAGGATAATTTTAATTTTTAAAAGTTTAATGGTGTAATAAGTAAAACTAGTTGGTAGCCCGTGCAATGCACAGGCTAGTTTGAATAATGGTTTTAATATTTTGTCCACTATCTATGTAAAAAAAACCTGGAAGTACACAATATGTAGCAACATTGAATATTACTATTACAAACTGGGTCCTGGGTTTTAACCTTGAAGTCCAAATATTTAAACTATCAATACAACCAAATAGTATTAGAGACACCATAAAATGAAATAGAAAACCTTAACATATTTTCAACTTGACATAAGATCAGTGATATCAAAACTATAAAATCATGTCCTGCATACAACAAAACTTTATAGTAATCCACCTTCCAATTGTTAAATCAAAACAACCCAAAAGCCATGTTGACATACTTGGAACATTCCCCGAGGAGAACAACAACATGATGTCCCATACAACCTTAACAACACTCAGAATTTGAGAATATATATCTGATGTGTGAAACTAAAACTCTGCATTTACCTTTCATCCACGAAAGGTAGTTCTTAAAACACAAAAATGTTACACTTAGTCCTGCCTCCATTAAAAATAACACAATTTCTGAAGATATTTAACACCAATAGGGCAAAGATAGTACATAAGTAGTTCAACAGCCCAACATGAAGAGAGAAATGAGAATCCAACCACAAAATGAAATCACTTCACTTGCTGAAATAACATCAATATGCTAGAGCCGTCCTCTTCTAACCATAAGATTATCAAACACCATTTGCAAAACTCGATTAACCATAAATAATCCAATTCATTTGTAATATATACTCTTTCCTTCCTTATCTTCTACCACTCAAAAGCCTTTTTTCTTTTTTCTCCTCTAATATTTTATATTCAAACATTGCTTGCTACACCCCTGATATCAAAGACCAGAAAACAAAAATAACTTCAACAAAAACACACCTTCAACCAAACAAAGACATCTGCACCAAAACAGTGAGCCCACAAAACTTCATGTTTCTTCTGATCGTTCTCTTCTTTTGAAAATGATAACTTTGGCCGAAGTTTAACATTCTTGAAGAGGAGGAAACCCTTCAAATAAGGCTTCAATGGACCAAATCAAACACACCATAAGCACATTATTAATTTAAACTAAAAGATTAAATAATAAACTTGTGAGAAAAATCATTTGAATTAGGAAAAATAAAATATGTAATTCCCTATCCTTGATTATGCATCATCTATGCCAACAATGTAAATTCAATGAGCTCACTTACAATATTGATTGCACAATACGTAATCAAAACTAAACAAAAGGAAAAGGAGTCGAATCAAGAAAAATTGAAGCAACTATATTTTGAAATTAAATAAGTTGACTTTGATACTATATTCATATACTTTCTTATGATAATAGTTTTGATACTATTGTGTGTAAAAGATGTTGAAATGAAAGTTTTAGCACAAAATACACTGCCGATATCAGTTCAAATATCACAAATTAGATACTTTGATTTTCACCTGAACTCTAATTTCAGTGCAGAGGGCGTAGTTTTCTTTTTGTAGACCAACAAACTTAGGCATCAAAACTCAAAAGTAGTGCACATAAAGTTACTTGTATATCTTCAAATTCTTCTCAGCCTAAAGTAAAAATATTCAACTACCTTAATGAAATCTAATTTGACACAACTTTTCATCCCATCGACAAAAATATTCTACTTCTAGAAAGAGAGTTCACCTTTTGTCCCAACATTTATTAACAAAGTATATATAAAGAAGTGCATGCATAAAAATAGAATCTTGAACTCATATTTAAGAGTCCTTGCTTCCTTTTAGATATAAGGCATCTGATTTAACTACTAATGGACCAAATATTACACACATATATTCAGATAGCATGTATACAGTGAGGGATCCACTTACATCTAGAGAAATTTCAGATTCTGAAAACTTTGACTAAATTTTTTGCCCAACACATATTTTGTCAAGTTAACAATTTAATCAATGATTTGTCCCACCACTATCAACCTCATCAAATTTCAAATTGAACTTAGTTCAAGAGATAATATATATGTGTATAACTATGCATTTATGGATTTTGGGGAACTTTTCATCTGATGCAAACACTACTGCATCAATTCCAACAAAACCCCATCATGACTTTATAAAGCCAACTCCAAAAATTCTAAAATTCAAAATTAATATGATTCATGTAAGGTTTGAAAATAATAAATTTTATTGTAGACTAACGAACATGAGATGACCCAAGAACCATAACCACTTGATTACTTAGAAAGATCATTTACTTTTATAACTATATAAAGCACAAAATCACAATCATTGATCAATTTTTAACTAACTAATGTGAAAATTGTCACCCACCATTAACGGTTTGAACCTTATTCTTGAAGGCGGAAACACACCCATCACATTTCATATCCACCATAAACTATGTCTGCCATAAATTAACACCAAAATATCATAATATAGATATATTCCATTTCAACATGATAATTTGAATCAATTTTAACTTAGTTAAGCCCAAAATTAAGTTTAAAAATGAAATTTTCCAATAAGAAAAAGGAAGATAATACCTACATACAACTAATTTCAAACCATATAACATTCATACATTTCTAAAGAGAATCCCGATGGAATCATCACAAAAGAAGCATAACCAATTATATACTTATGGTTTAAAAAAGAGGGGGGAGGAATGGAACTTACTAACAATTCCGACAAAACATGGCCCTTCCGCGAATTAAAGCAAAGAATTTTTTTATGATTGATATTGAAATTCAAGGGATTACAACAAAATTGATAACATGATGGATATATAATAAAAACGAATCTGGTGTTAGGATTTTTAATCTAACGTGGGCACGCCCATATAAAGAGCAGAGGAAGGGTTATTGAATTAAAATGGATAACATAAAGAGATATACCTTAAAAAAAGATTGACACTTTGCACCATAGTTGGAAAGAGGATTCTGCAACCAAGGCTTTGTTTCGGTACCATAATCACTACTACACTGATAAATGTAAAATCCTTATATGCTTCTGCAACCAAGGCTTTGTGATCCTTAAATGCCCAACACCAGGCTAAATCATAAATAATGGAACCAAAATAGAAGATTCAATTTTTTCTGGGCAATTCAAGAATACAAATAATATTTACCAATATTGATGCGTCAATCGCAATATTTCCAGGCAAGATCATTCTAATGGACATCAGAAATAAAATAGTTCAGATCCATATGGAGTAAATAAGTAGCTCAATTAAAAGAAAATAGGAGTTACTGAATTTGAAGTATTAGGATTAACCTTATCACAGAAACAAATCAATTAGCTCAACTAATGGCTTTGTAAGTTTATATTCAAAACTAAATCATTCAGACCACTAAACATTAATTTCAATCTATTAATATGATGACAAAAAATAATAATTATCAATCTAATATCACACTGTTTAAATGATTTTGGCAGAGTGTACCCTATGAAAGAGCTCTATAACTCCCTGAAGCTAGGCTCAGGCATGATGTCATCCTCGCTGCAGCAACTGCACTGTGCAGAGGCAACAACGACAACACGGCTCCGAGTTTCGACAAAGATCTAAATAGAAGGAAAAAAAAATATTTGAAGCAGTAATATATTGTCAATTCACATATATTGCGTGTATATAATATATATATAGAGAGACCTGGCGAGTGAGAATTGGTGTATGATGTTGATTTGATTGGGACAGAGAATTTTGAAAATGAAGAAGTCGAAGATCTGTCCATAGGAGATTTGACGAACGATTTTGAAGCCCTGTGAGATCCGAGATCCGAAGATCGAGGGTGCTAGGGCTTATGACAAAGCCGCCTTCAAGTTGCATTGGGTGCTGGAATTGGTGTTTTTGTGGTGGAGAGGAAGAGAGGATTTGGGTGGATTTATAGAAGAGGAGATGAAGAGATGGGTGAATGAAGAGGAAGAGGAAAAGGAAACAGAAAAAATTGAATCTCTTCTCCTTTGAAGAAGAGAAGGAGTGGACTGATTTTGAAGAGAAAGAAGAGAAATCGACGAAGAGAATAAA
Source organism: Panax quinquefolius (assembly GCA_020205615.1). Taxonomy (NCBI): domain Eukaryota; kingdom Viridiplantae; phylum Streptophyta; class Magnoliopsida; order Apiales; family Araliaceae; genus Panax; species Panax quinquefolius. Next base: position 41,193,628 of record CM035163.1, on the reverse strand, counting down.
CCAAATGTACTGAGTTAACTCTTAATTAATTAAGGGTTAACTCAGTGAATTTTTCAATTAAAAGATCGTCTTTGCTGCCTTTATATATAAGGTATTGACATGTCAACTATAATAGGGTTTTCCTTAGTTTTGTTCGAAAGAATATAAGCCAATTTGACAGATGACAAATCTTATTTACGGAATGGTGAAATTTCAAAATTTTAATTAGTTCAATGGGGTAATTTGAATTTTTAAAAGTTTAATGGTGTAATAAGTAAAACGTGACAACTACAGTGGAATTTTCCGTAGTTTTGTCAAATATTTTTGTACCCAAAAGGATTATATAACATATATAAAATAAAGGATAACTAAATCATTTAATAGTGTCCGCTAAAAAATAAAAATAAAAATAAAAATAAAAATATTCATCAATTTATATAATGTAGAATAAATTTAAAACTTTTTTTATTATCTTTTATTTATTTTTATATTTCTTAATATGGCACTTTACTCATCTTTTTGGTCTTTGGGAGCAAGGGAAATTGCTACAATACTTATTTTTTATACAATGTAATAATGCTCGAGAATCTCAAATCAAATAAAATATTATATAAGATCAACAGGCTTATGATAAAAGTCTCCATTTTTACCATTACATTTTCAAGCCTAGCACTCAGCACATTTTTTTTTCTTTTTGCATTAAGTAAAGCGATATATGAATAAGGTAAGTTTCCCTAATGATTACCCTAATTCCCTTCTCCTCTCTTTTACATATTTTTCGTAAGTTCTAAAATGAAATGTATCCCAAAAATTAAATTGTAATATAATAGATTCTATATAAATAAAATAAAAAGAGTACGTACTCTTATATTTAAAGCACAGATTCAATTAAGATTTTTAAAACACTTCTAAAGATTTTAAAAGTTTGGTTGTATTCAATCAAGACATTTAAAGAGTTTATAAAGTTTTTATGGTAGATTCAATTACAACTTTTTAATATCTTTAAAAGTTAGGTGGTATTGAATTAAGATCTTTACAAAAGTCTATAAAAGATATTTTGGTATTCAAAAAGTCATGTATTTTTTCGATTTCTATTAAATGGTAGAGTTTAATGACTTTTAGAAGAAGAATTATAACTATCAACCCATATCCAAAGTCCGACCTCATCTCTAAAGATTTCTAAAAGACTTCATATCTCATCTTAATAAACTAAATAAATTTAAAATACAATTCACATGAATTTAATATTTTAATTACTTCACATGAATCCAATATTTCTAATTACTTTATAATCTAGAATAATTAATACTTCATTGCATCCACAAAAAATAAAATATTTATTTTGTTTTTAGTAGTCAACGCATAAAAATTTAAAATTTTAAATTTTGAATTTATTTGTTATTTAATAATAAACACACGTTATTATTTCAAAAATAAAATAAATACACAATATTTTAAATTTTATAATTTCGTAAATTAACTTAGAATTAGAGTTAAATGAAGAGAAAAAAATGAGAGAGGAAAGTAATTTATATAGAGTACGTACTTTATAAAATGATATATATAGTTGTATAAAATATATAAGTTCTTCAAGCTTTTTATCATAATTTTATTATATGTTACATTACTAAACTAAAAATTTATTAAAAGAATATAAATAAAAAATATTTTTTATTTGAAAAATAACTTGCTATTTTCATATCTCATCTTAATAAACTAAATAAATTTAAAATATAATTCACATGAATCCAATATTTCTAATTACTTCGCATGAATCCAATATTTCTAATTACTTTATAATCTAGAATAATTAATACTTCTACTCTACCCACAAAAATAAAATATTTATTTTGTTTTTGTAATCAACGTATAAAATTCAAAATTTTTAAATTTTGAATTTACTTGTTATTTAATAATAAACACACATTATTATTTCAAAAATAAAATAAATACACAATATTTTAAAATTTTATAATTTCAAATTAACTTAGAATCGAGTTAAATGAAGAAAAAAAAAGTGAGAGAGGGAAAGTAATTTATATAGAGTACGTGCTTTATAGTGATATATAGTTGTATAAAATATATAAGTTCTTCAAGTTTTTTATCATAATTTTATTATTATGTTACATTACTAAACTAAAATTTATTAAAAAGAATATAAATAAAAAATATTTTTTTATTTGAAAAATAACTTGCTATTTTAAAATATACATGAAACAAGTATATATTATTTTTATTTGCAAATTTTGATACTAAGACGATGTAATATTCAAATATTTGAATAGAAATCGATATATATTGCAAATGTTTATATTATTTTTTAATTGCTAGTTACGTAAATAAGTATTGATGACAACTTTTGTAGACTGAAATGAAAAATAATAATTCCAAATAAGCGTGCACGATATCATAAAAGTATATATACTTCAATGAAAAGTGAGTTTAATTTTTATTATTACATACCGTAATTTCTAAAGTTTAATTGGTATCCAAGTATCTAAATGTATTATTAAATGAGTAGAATAATATGAACGCTTTTCAACATATATAAAATCTCACGCCACAATAATATAATGAGATTTACTCTAGCTTCATGAAAAAAGAGGAGATGTTATACACATACTGCTTAATCAACAATTAATATAAGTTGCAAAATATATTAGAAGTATACAAAAAGTCTATCACAATCTTGATAAAAGTTTATAAAAATCATTATTTATTTCATGTAGATTCTATAAAAGTCATTTTAAAAAGTCTTTAAAGTCTTTAAAAAAGTCATTAAAATCCCACAAACCTACCTTAGAGTGATGAAGAGAGTATTTAAAATTACAGATCAAATCAAAAAAAACTCAACAAAACCTCGAAATTTTCCCAGGTCTCCTCTAGTCCATAATTAACAAGCTTCCTTCTCCATAATTAACAAGCTTCCTTCGCTTCCGACAGTTCCCTACCTTCCAGTTGTTATCAAGAGGATTTCTTTCACGAGGGCCGAAGGGGTACCCTTTTCCCCTTCATTTCCCTCGTGCCAAATGGAGCACAAGGGTGTCCATATAATTTATCCCTCATTACCACCTTATTGAATAAATATATTTGATTAAATTCATATCCAATAACCTGTAAAAATTGTAGGCCTGCAAGATTGAGCCAGGAAGCAGCTACATTTCCATCCCTATGTTTCATATATAGGGCGTTTGTGAAACAATTCACATTTCGGATAAATTAAGGTACCAAATTTTATGAAATTTTTGGAAAGTTGTTAATCTTCATCAAATTTATATTAAAGGGTTTTCAATTATATGCAGGTTGGGGCATATGCTATCATTGCCGCACGGAATTAGGATGAGTTCATGCAGATGAAACGAGATACAGAGCGAAACAGAGGAGAGAGAACAGAGGGTTTTGTAATATGAAGAAGGAACAATTTTCATTTTGGAAACATTAAGGTACCAAATTTTATGAAATTGTTGGAAAGTTATAATCTTTATCAAATTCTGGTTAATGGGTTTTCAATTTTATGCAGTTGGAAAGTTATATAGTGTTTAACAATGTCCGATGAGTTAATGCAGATGAAAGAAGATACAGAGCAAAAAAACAGAGGAGAAAAAGAGGGTTTTCAATGTGAAGAAGGAACAATTTTCATTTTGGAAATTTTCTAATGTGAAGAAGGAACAATTTTTTGTTTTCTAATCTTGATCAAATTCCTGTTAAAGGGTTTTCAATTTTATGCAGCATATAATATAAATTTTCAATTAGTTAGTGCAGATGAAAGAAGATACAGAGCGAAACAGAGGTTGGGAGAGAAAGAGGGGTTTTATAGGAAATGGCAAAGGATAAGAATATGAAGAAAAATGTGTCTTTTACCGGAACAATGTGCGGAGTGAGAGAGATGCAAAGAGAGATTGAGAAGGTATCAACCGTTGACGAAGGGAATTCTTATTACAGCCTCTCTAATGGAATCCTTCCTGCTCTTGGTGCTGCTGCCCATTCCACTAGCAAACTCAAGATTAATTACTACATTGTTTCCCCCTTCAATCCTTTTTACAGGTCTCTCTCTTATAAATTACTATCTTTTCTTTTTATTATTATTATTGATATCTTATACCCTCAATATTATTATTATTATTACATGTATTTGTGTGTATGGTTTTCTAATTCTTCTATCCTTATCGAAGAATGGGTTGATTTTCATCAATTCAATATTCTTAGTTGGTGGGGTCATAAGATATATATAGATAAATTATGTGTGTAGTATATGTAGATGCATTTCTATAGTTTTTTTGTTGTTGTCTTTCTTTATCTTCAATTTTGGGGGTTTTGAAATTAGGTATTGGTTGGGGAGGACAAATGAAGTATGGCTTCATTTTCCATATAAACAAATCATTAATTGCCTCTGTATTAGTATTATGGGTTGTTGGAACCATAAACAAAGCGTGGGATGATTTAAAAATGTAGTGTGAAATGAAATGATGTGTTGCAAATGTTATGTTGATCATTTAGGTTTAAAATTGAGGTCAGGTTGTATTTTTTTTTTCCTGATTGCTATTCGATTATTATTATTATTATTAATTATATATTTTATTATTAGTATTTTTTTATTTTTAAATTTTACTTCCCTGCTTTGAGAGGATAAAGGATTGTTGAGACTTTGAAACCTCAATTTGTGTTGCAATTTAGTTTCTCATTTTCTAGACAGTAAATAATTTAGTGTTTTTGTCATTTTGTTCTATAGGCTTGAAAGTCACAAACAAAACATACAAATCAACAGAAAACTGGACAAAGCAGTTGTTAGTTCCATTTTTTTACAATTACTCCATGTTTGATTTATGGTTACAGAAATTAGTACCATGGTAATAAATTGCGTTTTCATAAGAACGTTCCAAAACTTAGTGCACTTTTGTTTCGAAATATGGCGATCTAAAACTTTTTTTTTCTTATTTACAACTTTTATTGCACAAGCATGATTACAATGTTGTCGTATGATTTACAACTGAGGAACATCCTCTTATAGATCCCTTGGCCCATAAAACTAATGGCTAAGATCAAATCTAACGGTAGGTTAGGATCCTTTATCAAGACTCATCCTCTAAAATATCTATGACAGGTAGTAGTTACAAAATATAATAATTATATGAGTGAATCTAGAACACTTTATTAGAAATCTTAATATGTAAAAGAAGATTATAGGGAATGTCACCTAAAATAGCTAGATGAGCGTAATCTCATTTTGAAAATATTCTTGTTGTGACACTATGCTTGGAAACAACAACCAGTTTTAATTATATCTCTACCAGTTTTAACTATATCTCTTTAGAAAGTTATTCACAGCGTGCGACCTCCAAAGAAACCTACCACGAAAATTGACATTTTCTGTTCCCGATTTTCCACATATCGCATCGAACCACGATTTAGGTAACATAGGTTTGATTGGAAAATGAGTTAATTACAGTTTCAAGACTTTCAGCTTGAAAACTTGGCGGGCAGTTTCTATTCTCTTTTACCATGGGCTGTAAACAATTTTGTTACATATAAGTTTGGAGGACACTTTGAAGTTTGTATACACCTATGTATTAATTGTGGAAGAATTCATATAATGTAGATATTGAACTCTTTTCTTTTGTACCCTTTGTCATAGTTTCCAATTCTTTTACAGCCTTGCTTGAACTGACTTTTTGCAGAATTTGGGAGACGTTTCTGGTACTTCTGGTCTTCTACACAGCTTGGGTGTCTCCATTTGAATTTGGATTCTTAGATTCACCGAAGGGAGTTCTCTCTATAACTGATAATGTCGTGAATGGATTTTTTGCCATTGATATTATCTTAACTTTCTTTGTTGCCTACATCGATAAAGCTACTTACGTTCTCATTGACAACCAAAAGATGATTGCTTGGAGGTATACAAAAACTTGGTTGTTGTTTGACGTTATATCCACAATCCCTTCAGAACTTGCTCGAAGTGTTTTGCCTTCTCCTCTTGAATCCTATGGCTACTTCAATATGCTTCGGCTATGGCGTCTTCGACGAGTCAGTGCCATGTTTTCCAGGTAAAATATTAAATCTTCAGTCTTCTTCTAGAAGAATATTTATGTTATCCACATCTTATATGATTACCAAGTTTTTCTGTCCTAACAAGTAAATTTATCTTTACTTCGGCAACTTCATTATGCATTAAACCAGCGTAGGAAACCTGTGCATGCTAAACCTATTCCTAGTTAACTTCAAATTAAAGGAATAATATGAAAGTGGTGTAACCTTCTAGCTTATTCTCATAGTTATCAGCGATGTTGTTTTTCCCCCTTTGAATATGAATTGCCTCACTTTGTTGTTTCTTTCAAGATGACGTTGATGGAGAATAATTCTTTGAATACTTCTGTTTTTAAGAACGGATTATCTAAAAATCTTGATTTGGTGATTGACGCTCACCATGTTGTTTCATTATTGCAGATTGGAGAAAGATAGAAACTTTAGCTATTTTTGGGTTAGATGTTCAAAGTTGATATGCGTAAGCATTTTAAAGAAATTCTACGTATTTTGGTTTATTAGATTGAAGGCAGTGACCCGAAGGTAACCCATATCTGATTAAGCATGTGATGTCTTGTAGGTAACTCTTTTTGCTGTTCATTGTGCTGCCTGTGTATTCTATCTTATTGCTGTTCATCAACGTGATCCAAAAAAGACATGGCTTGGGCTTCTATTTGATAACTTTCATGTTGAAAGTCTGTTTGTCCGGTATATGACTGCAATGTATTGGTCTATTACCACACTTTCAACTACAGGCTATGGTGATCTGCATGCTACAAATACAGCGGAGATGATATTTGACATCATCTACATGCTATTCAACCTTGGATTGACGGCATATCTTATTGGAAACATGACCAACTTGGTTGTCCATGGGACCAGTCGAACTAGGCAATTTGTGAGTGCAATTCTCTTCATTGATTTAGTTGGCATACTTCTCCATTTAATGCCTTCTTGTATAAAATAAGATTATTTGACGATATGCCTTGAATGTGCTTGGAAGCCATCCTTTCTCTTAAGTCCATTTTCCTATTGTTAAAGTTTGTTTTGGTATGATGTTAAACCTTTTATATGTTCTGAATTCAAAGAGCAAAGGATCTCATAATTACCTGAAACTGAAAATTTGATTTGAAAACCCTGCCGATGAAACATTGAAAAAATGAGTTTGTCTACGCAGTATAAGTTCTGTTCTTCAAAATGCATATCTTTTAACTGATACATCCTCTTGCATGGGATGTAAAAACTGCGAATAATTTAAGAACTAGGAAGCAGGGATTCTTCATTACCCCGACGAACTGGCGTATCACCGTATTGGATACTCCGATTCTCAGGGACTCTTAAGAATTCTCTTCTTCTTTAGAACTTATAACTTATGTGTTTTGAATTATCTATGATTATTTTTAGTATTTTTATGACTTCAAAACATTAAAGTTACATTGTTTGTTAGATGTTTTTTGTTTTTCTCTTGTAGTATTTTTTTAAATGTTTTATCATATATATAATTAGACACAACTGTTTAAATTTTAATATTAAAATATATGTCGAATCCCCCATATCCGAATCCCCATATTTTGAGATTTGGTGAATCTTTGTATCCCCATATGACGCACCCGTATCCCGCGTATGCTTCTTAGTTTAGAAATTATAGGGATGAGTCATGAATTAGCTTCCTTTAATCTATGCTGTCTTGGTGCAATTGATCTTGTATAGTTATGTTTGGGCATTTATGGCTAGTTTTTCATTTCATTTGCGGTTTGTGGTGATTTTCTGTGGAACTAAAGAGAGATACCATTCAAGCTGCGTCGAGTTTTGCACAGAGGAATCAAATACCCGTTCGCCTACAAGATCAGATGCTTGCGCATTTGTGCTTGAAGTACAGAACTGACTCAGAAGGGCTCCAGCAGCAAGAAATTCTTGATGTGCTTCCAAAAGCTATTCGATCAAGTATTTCACACTTCCTCTTCTATACTCTTGTTGAAAAGGTGTACCTGTTCAGTGGAGTATCAAATGACTTGCTCTTTCAACTAGTAAGTATGAGAAACTTCCTCATCTTCATTTCCGGTGTTACATGAAGTGTGTTTTACTCTTCATTTTTTCCCTCTGTAGAAAAATGGGATATAAACATTTACTACTCCCTCCGTCCCAAAATTATTGCAATACTTTCCTTATTTGGATGTACCAAATTATTTGCAACATTTCTAAATTTAGTAGCTTTTAATAATTCAATGTCCAATTTACCCTTGATGGTTCCATAACAATGATACCTTTAAAGCTATTAGTCCCACCATAATTTTTGGCTCCAATTTTGATTTTTTTTGAATAACAGTGTAGTATTTCAATGGTGTTTTAGAAAAATAGTATCAAGTCAACACGACTCCTTAAAATGCGTGAAAAATCAAAGGTTGAAATAAACATGGGATGGAGGGAGTATATGTTCGTTACTTTTTTTGGTTTCTTATGAACAGTAATTCACCTAAATTACCAATTAATGAATTGAAGCTAGATGTTTCATGCCTTGCTCATGTCCTGAATGTTTAAATTTTCTAGGTCTCGGAGATGAAAGCCGAGTATTTTCCACCCAAAGAAGACGTGATTTTGGAAAATGAAGCACCAACAGACTTGTACATTCTGGTGACTGGATCAGTGGTGAGGATTAAAATCTCTCTACCAGAACATTCACCCATGTAGGGTTGTAAACGAATACTTTCGGATGCGAATATAGGTTTATCCGTAAATAAATTTTAACATCCGTATTCGTATTCGTATCCGACATATATGAATATGAAATATCCGTATTCGTATTCGACAAATAATATTCGAATACGGATATCATTCGTATTCGTTTTGTTCCGCATCCTCATCTGCATCCTTTCAAAATAAATTTTAAAATTTTCAATTTTATTTTTTTTAATTCTTGCACAATGTTAAATTAATAACAAAAAAAATTCACTTAATCAACTAATAATTAGAAATGATATATAATCAGCTAAATAAAATAATAAAACTAGATATAATATTCATATGTAACTTTTTTATATCGTATATCATAAATTAGCAATAAAATATGTATAATCAATTGATGTTAACATTTTCATATATTGTATACCAATATTAAATGAGAGATTTATACATGTATATGTATGCAAGTACATATAGTTAGCAATATATATATATATATATATATAATATTATATATGGATATTATCAGATACGGATATTAACGATCAATGAAGAACTCTCGTAATATGTATATAGTAGCTATATATTCGTATCCGGATAATATTTGCTTTGACATGGATACGGATAATATTTGCTTTGACATGGATACGGATAATATCCGCGTTGATGTGAATACGAATACGAATTTTCGGAGTGAATATCGTATATTTCGGACTTCATTTACAGCCCTACACCCATGCAACAGAAATACAAAATTTAATTGAAAATTGAAGTATTTAATTCGTCCTATTTTCATAAGGAATAAAAGATACTCCGAATTAAATGTACAAAATGTACAAGCAATATAATGACTAATAGAATGATATCCTGAAAAATCATCTTAGTTATTTCAGTGTTGAAAAGCATAACCTAAAATAAAAAGAGACAGTTCAGATTTGACAAGACTTATCTTTCATTTATCAAACGACATTTTTGTAAGCAAGTCATAATTGCTTCCTATGGGAAAATTGAACACGTAAGTTTGTTTGGAGTCAATTGCTCTACCATATGAGACTTATGGAAGAAAAAATTCATCCTTGTTAATTTGTAACTTAAACATGTCATTTTTTTTACAAATGTTTACTATTTGTTTCTTAAATTCTACTTTTTACCAGAAAATGAGAGATACTGAAATTGGAATCTTTTTAACAGGATCTTATCAGACAAGGGGATGGAGAACTGGTAATATTAAAAAATATGACACTTTTTCCGTAGCATATTTTGTTATGGAAACTGATATTTCAACATGAGAAAATGATATTTCCACATGATCTCTTTCACATGAATAGTGAGTGGGTCCCACATCCATGTGAGAGACTCGTGGAAATATCAGTTTCCATTTGGTTTATGTTGGAAATGAGTAATATGTTCAGAAAATTAAAGATCTTCTTTGCAATGGATGATTGTAGATTGTTGGTGAATTAAAGTCGGGAGATGTTTGTGGTGAGATAGGTGTCCTATGTTATAGACCGCAGCTATTTACCGCTCGTACAAAGCGCTTGAGCCAACTGCTAAGGCTGAGTCGAATTTCATTATTAAACATTGTTCAGGCAAATGTTGGAGATGGAACAATTATCATGAACAATTGTCTTCAGGTATGTACATTGACACTCATTTAACACCTAGCATTAATTATGTTAACGGACTATTTTTCACCTGAAGTGATTAGTTTGATTTAAAATTGTTTGGAAAAATGATTTATATGTCGACTAATTTCGTATTGAATGTGGATTGCAACTAACGTGGAACTGAGAGCAACAAAATAGAACAGTAATGTGTTGGTCCCTTCCTTATTACCTCCTATACCGTGTAGGCGTGTACTCACATGCGTTGGTATCTAATATTAACATTAATTTGTCGTCATATATAGCAACACTCTATCTGTTCTATCTTTCCTTGGAAATAGTCACTTTATTAATTAGGTTAAGTGTTTCGCAACTTATATTAATAAATTGAATTTAAGCAATATCGACAATTGACTAAATTTGACAATAGTGCTTTAATTTTTAAAATTTCACCTTTTGTGATGCCTAATTAAGTTTGCAAGTTACAGAGGGCTGTACCCAAAACTTTAAGATTTTTTGTGTTCTTGATCTCCCTTTTCTGTATAAGCTGAGTGTAACAGGGAATGAGAAAATTTTCATTTGGAAAATATTTGAGAAACCTCCAATAATGATGGTTTTGAATTCTTTTCATTTGGTTGATATAAGTTGAGGAAAATGACTTCAATTCTTTATGTGGACTCCATTTATTTATTTATTTCATGCATGTAGTAGTATAATACTCCCTCTGTTTGGAAAAGAGGTCCTAGTTTTTTAATTTTTCTCGAATGTTAAAGTTTGTATTAAGTTTTAAAGACTAAATATGATTATTGGAAAAAAAAAGAAATGAAAACAATTCTGTTTAAGTGTATCCTATTTAAAACTTAATTTAAAAAAGAAGAGTCTAAAATGCCTCTCATTTCCCGAGGGAGGTTGGATATTATTTTGGGGGAGGGGGTGTTAGCAATTAACAATGCGACAAGAATAATGTCAAAAGAGAAATTGAAAGAAAACTACACATGATACAAAATCTACGTGGTTCACCTTAATATTGGGCTACGCTTCAGCCAGTGATAAATCTCATCATCTCAAAGAAATATACATAATACATTGCAGGTTCACTTCCTTAAAGAAGGATACAAAAAACCTTATTTACCCAGAAAGTTGCCCCCCCCAGAGAAGATGGCCATTGCAATGAGTAACTCTCTTAATTAAGTTGGATCAGGCTTCACCAATAACAGGGGGAAATGGGGTTGTTTATCTGAAAAGTGCTTCACTAATACAGGGTAGCATTAACAGTAATAACTATTATCAAACAGTTATGCTAATCCATTCTTTTTTTTTAAATGATCTTGTTTTTCACATGAAAACAAAACTGGACCAAGCATTGCGATTTTCATATAATATGAAAAATAAGGGTATTTGGGAATCACAAATCTTTTCTTTTACCTTGGGAGACTAATACCTTTTGGTTTTCCTGATCTCTGCATGTTGGGAATTCAGCATTTAAAAGAGCGAAAATGATCCAGCGATGGAAGCGATTTTGGTGGATATTGAAAGGAGGTTGGGTCAAGGAGAATCTGTCATGCCTCTCAATTTATGCTTTGCGACAGTGAGAGGAGATGATGCGTTGCTGCTTAAGTTGCTAAACCAGGGGATGGATCCAAATGAATTGGACAGCACTGGCCGAACACCTTTGGTGTGCAATTTTCATTTAATAAAATCTACAATCATATTATATTTGTATATATATACATAATTACATATGATGAATATTGATGTAGATGCTCAAGATTTTTTTCTTTTTAATTTTTTTTTGCTGTTTTGTATGCTACAGCATATCGCAGCATCAAACGGAAATATGGACTGCCTGGTTCTACTCCTAGATCATGGAGCAGATCCCAATAGTAGAGGTATCTTCTCACTCATAATGGAATATAAGTCTCTTCAAGCAAGCCATCGTAGCTTTTTATCTTTTGACTGTTTGATGTAGAATTTAAAATTTTCTAATTATTTATGGACTTTCAATTTCTTCAAATGGAAAGCCTAGACTTGCCGTATGTACTCATACTTCCTTAAGACAATGTAAAACTAGTAAAATGCCCCTTTCTTTCTTGGCACGTACTCCTCCGTCCCGCAAAAGATGTCTTAAGAACACTTTTCACACAAATTAAGAAAAGCAGAAGTAGAGGAGAGATAAATATGTTCTCATTTCACCCACAATGATCCCCCCACAAAAGACACTAAAGATTTTTCTTGTTCCTAAAACTAATAGACCCTACTTAAGTACTTTTAAGGGAAAATTAGACTTTATATAACATTTTTAATTTAAATTGCGTACGTTAGACATTTTTTATGGGACAAAAGACAAATCATCCTTTAGTCATCTTTTGTGGCACTGACGAGTATTTATTTAACTATGCCACTCTCTTCTCTAGTAACCCGCCACCGCAAATATAGAAAGACAATTGTTAATATAACAATTATGCAGATTCTGAAGGAAATGTTCCACTTTGGGATGCAATATTGGGGGGACATGAATCCATGATAAAAATACTTGCAAACAATGGGGCAACCTTATCTGCTGGTGATGTGGGCAGTTTTGTGTGCTTTGCTGTTGAGCAAAATAACTTGGATTTGCTCAACAAAATAGTCCAGTATGGTGGGGACTTTAAGTTGCCAAAAAGCACAGGAAGTTCAGCACTTCACACGGCTGTTATCAACCAGAACACTGAAATAGTTAAGTTCCTGATAGAACAAGGAGCTGATATCGACAAGCCTGATCAGCATGGATGGACGCCAAGGGATTTTGCCGAGCATCAGGCCCATGAAGAGATTAAAGTCTTATTTCAAACCAAGAAAGAGGGTAAAAACAAACGTTTTGCTGTACTTCCGGGAATGGAGAGTGTGCCCTATATTAAGAAGCATCTGAGTGAGCCCACACTTCCTCCTCCCATGGTTAGTGACGATACAGCATCAATTGCCAACCAGGACAGGACCTCACTGAGCAATGAGCGTTGGAGGCGAAGGGCCAACAACTTTGAGGATTCGCTTTTTGGGATCATGTCAGCTGCCCGGAAATCCAGCGAAGGTCAGCATTTGCTTTGAAATTATCATTTTTTATTTTGCTTATTTTTTCACAATAAATATTTTTCTCTAAAGTTAGTAGAGCAATGAATATAGTTGTTTTCATTGCCTATTCATGACAACTCCCTTCTCATTGCACACCAAAGTAAAACGAACAAAAAAAAATCTGACCAACTATTACGGAATAATGTGCTTCGCGAGACTTAATTGAGAAATTATTTAGAATGTGGGAATTCTCTAGTTTGGAAAAATTACGAAACGGACTGTTGAAGAAGAAATCATGTAATCATTGGTTTCCAACTTGATTCAGAGCTTTTAAGAAAGTTAGAATCTATGTTACACGGACTCAGATGGAATGTCCGGTTGGATACAGTATTTGGAGGAGTCCGACACTGGTAGTACTCAATTTTTACCAATATTTTACACTAAAACTCATACCTTGCCCGAGTTTCGAGTGTCGGACACGGGTACTTTAGGGCTAAGTGACCAGTTAGTGTAACATAGTTTAAAATTAGTAAATTCCCTAGTGATTGAGTGTTGTGTGGTTCTGTTCTGCCTAATAATTTTCATGCTTAAAACTTCATTAAAATAAATAAATAAAATCAGTTACATCACATAAATTCCATTTTACGATGCAGTTGGCAGCGGCCTAATGCAATCTTCAGTTGATTTCAAAAGGCTGGAAAGTTCCGGGAATCAAATTACAAGGGTTACAATTCACTGCCCAGAAAAACATGAAGTTGCTGCAAAGCTAATACACCTTCCCAAATCCCTTCAAGAGCTACTTGATGTTGGTTCCCAGAAATTCGAGTTCTCTGCTACCAAAATTCTAACAAAAGATGGAGCTCTCATTGACGACATTGAGGTAATCCGAGATGGGGATCATCTTATTCTTGCTAGTGATAAAGCTTAAAATTCGAACTACTAGTCATGCTGGAGTTCAAAGTACAAAGTTCATTATATTTAGTCATACCACACTGCTAAAAGGCCTCGAGATTTTAGCAAACTGGATTTTGGCAGCTTAACATGGTTCTAATTGAAGATATAAAATTGAAATTACTAGTGAATCTGGAGTTCATATGTCATGAACATAGTTGGGATAGGTTGATAGGTTAGGTGGAAAAGAACCCATATCCAAAGGGTTTTCTTACATGTGCAAAGCTCACATTATGATATACACAACATTGGCAAACTTACAAGTTATTGACTTTAATAAAACTACTATTTCAGCTTTCATATGCATGATTTAGTATTTCCAGAGGAAAGACTAGTTTAATGTAAACCACTCTAGAAGACACTATTTATTTATTTATTTTTTTGTTGCCCTTTGCATTTCAGAAAAATCTAAAAGTAGGTATTTTGTATTGTTGGTTTATATGTTTTTTGGTTTTAATGATGACAGCTTGAGCTTTTTGTAATATCTTCTATTTTGTTACAAATTTAGATATTAAGCTGAAAAACTCTCAAGGATTGTTGATATAAAGTTGTTGGACTATTGCCCAATGAATTATGAAGATTTAAGATTGATTGGGTTCAGGAAATAAATGTAAGGTTTTTAGCATTTTCCTAGAATCAAGGTATATGATATATTTCATCCGTTCAAAAATTAGAGATACTAGTCTAATTCCAGTGCAAGGCACGGGTTGTTTATATATATTTTTATATAAAAAAATTAATTATTAATAAATAATGATAATAACATTAATATCTTACAACAAAATAAATTTTTATTATTTATACAACTTTTTTTTACCTCAAATTGATTTAAAATACATGATATTTATATAAGAATATAAATAAATTTAACTTTAATATTTAAGTAAATTACATTACTGACTTTTAATCTATTTTGGATAGAATATTTCATCGACATGTTAGTTATTATTATTAATATTTACTTGAATTTTTTAAAACTTATGAAAGTTTTTGAAAATAAAATTTTAAATATGTGCAATAGATCATCGAACTTTTCTCAGATTTTTGGGTATTTTAATTCCTTTTTTCTTTGGTCAACGCAAATCGAGTCGCTTTTTCTATTTAAAAATTTGGACTTTGAAATTTTCACACTTGAGGATGTGAGTTCAAACCTTGGGAGAGATAAGTTTTGGAAAAAAATTCTAAAGAAGCCCTATCACATCTTTGTGTCAAATTAAAATATAAATTGTCGTGTTTGATGTGCCACGAGGCGCCTACGTGTGCACGCCGCCAGGACACCGCATGTATATAAATTTTGATATATATATACACACACACATATCGAAAAAGTTCACACGACTTTCATACATATATATATACACACACATACATAAAAAAAAAATAGAATTTAAGGCATGCATTAGTCAATTTAGCTAAGAATATATAATAATTTTGATGACGGCCTAGTTTTGTATAAAATTTATACTTAATTTTTTTTTTTTTAAAAAAATTCTAAAATTAAAAACCTAACTCCAAGAGATAAAATTATGTCGTTTTAATTAATTAGTTTTAGCTAAACTTAGGTTAAGTATAACATTAGATTCTTTTTTTGAATATATTATATTTAACTATCAATATAATGTTTTATTTTTGTTGCAGAATATCAAAGGTATTTGTAGAATTATCAATAAATACTTATTACGACTTGTTCAAACTTTTATATATAAATTTTAATTTTGAGATTATATAATAGTTTTGTGTGTGAACTGTTCTAATAGTTTATTTTGAAATTCTAATAGTTTATTTTTGAGTAACTAATGATTGGCAAGGTTAAACTTTTAATTTAATATTTTAAGCTATTTTATAAAGTTATAAAGTTTAATTCACTAAAGAAGCATACAAGGATTGTTTCAAATTTAATAAGAAATTAATAGAGGGCAAATGTTACCTTTTTTATATAATATACACTTTATTTATAACAATATATATATATATATATATATATATATATATATATACTCTAATAAATAAAAATATTACCTTTTAGTATATATTATAAACTTTATTTGTAACAATAATCTTATAAAAATAAAAATATAGATTAAAATATATAAATTTTACATGTCTTTAAAAATATAGTCCAAAAAAATAATTTTAATAATAATCAAATAATAATAATGATCTTATTTTCCTTATGATGGGACTGATCCATAATTAATGTTGTCAAATTAAAGTTATCTTTACAACAGAGCGTGAGCGTCTATCTGATGATCCAACGGTTTAATAGAGCTCACGTCCGCTGTTTAGTTTTTAGTATTTTACACTTTAATATTGTTAACGGAACAAATGTCTAAAATACTCCTCCTTTACAAGTCTCCGTCCGCAGTATTAAACTGTGGACGCTAAGTTTGTTTATGGAGATAAACGATGTCGTTTTAATCCTAAGTCTCGTTCGAAGTTTAATACTACGGACGCTAGGTTCTTCCAAACGACGTTGGTCCTTCCAAACGACGCAAAGAAATTGAGAAGTCCCGTCCGCAGTTTAATACCGCAGACGTTATGCCTATCCAAACGACGCTGTCTGGCAACTAGGAAACTGAGAAGTCCCGTTCGCAATTTAATACTGCGGACTTTAGGTCTCCTAAATAAAAGTACTGCAAACTTCATAGTTTAAAGCATAACTTTTGAATCTCATGTAGAAGAGTTAAGACTCAAATTATTTCCTCTCCATAGTCTTATTTTCATATTTCCTCGCATCATATTGTCTCACATATTCTTGAAATTTCAAAAAGCAAGAGAATTTTATTAACATAGAGTTATAGGCTTGTAAATACAAAGATAGAGCAAAAACAAACAATAACACTTTATTTGTATAAAAATCTAAAAATAACTCGAGAAAAATGAAATTATGAAGATTCACGCCTTTTAATCCTAAAGCTTTATAATGGCTCCTCTTATCATGGTTTGTAAATATTTTACATATTACACACTTTTGAAATGACTTCTGTCCTGTGAATTGTTTGACATCACTTTTCAACCGTGCTGCTTTTTACGACCTTTTGTCTACGAACATATTGGATCAAATACAGGATCATTAGAAACATCATCATCATCATCGCGTACTTTTATAGCATCCCTGGCCTTGATAAAAGTTTTCACATTGTCGTCCGATTTTATTTTGACACATTCAGTAGGGATTTTGGCCACAATTTTTTTCTCACGATATAACATTTCATCAACATATATAGTAGATTCCCAAGAAGATGAAGCATCTAACACAAAACTTAGAAATCGTTTGGCTAAATTATTGAATCGATTGGTTTGTGTCTCAACATAATCTGTGACCGAGGGGAGAACGTACAGGGCGACACCGCTGGTTTTATTAGCAGCTTAAGTCCATCACTTGTGTATCAATTTTTTAGGAATCTGAACCAAGTTCTTTGAAGTTAGTAACATGAGAATGTGACAACATATGGTATCAGAATGGTCAAACATTTTACAATTAGATTTTGCCATCTCGATATCTATATATTGCATAACTGTGAAATACCTACGATGAAATTCAGGAACCATCACTGAAGGGATTTAAATACGCATGCTATTCATATTTACACATAATTAGGAGAATCAAAGACATACCTCTTGAAGTGTGATTTTGATGCGGAAAACCTCCTGCCGTTCCTTTAACCCAACAACGTCTTCGAACTACGATCGAGAACGGAGTACTAATTTACGGTACATAACAATTAGGGTTTGGTCTGTGTATTGGGATCGGCTCTGTATATTTGGCCAACAGAATGATATTGCGCATACTGTCAGGAATAAGCATGTGAATGATATTCCTATTTACATATGATTTGATTATGATATATATGAATAAATATGCAAGTATGCTTGCATTAAGAAAAGTTGTAAAATCCTTTGATAGATAATAGAAACATATGTACAAGGACTTTGAATGGATTGATCAAATGTGTTAGGTTGATCCTACATAAGCAAAATAGCTTTCTAAAGTCCTTAAAAAGAAATGATGTACAAGGACTATAAATATAGAAAGATCAAGCATGTTAGGTTGATCTTATGATGTAATAGATAGGTTTGTCTAATCGTCAAGCACTGCACCAGAAATCATAGTCTGCCAGGAGAGTCAAGGAAAACTCGAGAGCTATCGAGGCAGAATCGTAGTCTGCAATATAGTAGATCTTGGAGTTCGTAGACTGCCAGGAGAGACGAGGAAGAATCATATTGTGTCGAGTAGAGCTTCCTCGGAGCCGTAGTCTGCTGAGGAAGTCATGTTCAGAATCGTAGAGACAGCCTGCCTACGAGGCGTTCGAGCATCTGCCAAAGCCAAGTCAAGAATCGTAGACTACACTCAGAGTCGTAGAGTCTACTGATCATATCAGAGGCAGAGATCGTAGTCGAGCAAGATCATATGAAGACAACAAACACAAGTCAGAAATCGTAGAGTGTCAAGATCTGATCTCGGAGTCGTAGTGTCTAAACAGCTGAAGCTGAATCATAGAGTGTAGAACTAAGACTTCAACAGATGTGCTCACAACGCCAAGGCAGAATCGTAGAGCAAATACGATTCTCAACAAATGAGCACTCTCAGAATATCCAAAGGAATGAAGCCTCTGGTTGATACTGCAAAGATACATCCCACCTGAAGGAAACCAGAGAACACTCAACGAATGGCATGCAAGCTAACAGAAGATCTAAGCATCAACCCAATCAGCATCCAGATTGAGTTATGAAGCCATTCAAGATGATGACTTCCACAAGTTGATCATAAGAAGACTTCAGTAGCTGACTAAGGAAAGTTAATTTGGTGCGATGAGTCAAGTGGTAAGATGACAACAATCTTGGAAGTAACCAGGATCGTAGTGTTTTACAAACAAAGAAAGAACTGATGGAGTGTACACAGAAATACTGGTCAGCTTCTGAAGAACAAGACTAAAGTGATTAAGCATTGGGTCAGTCTATTGATGATAAGTGAACGGGAGATCACAAGGAGAAAGCGAGCTGGACACGCCACAAATCTGAAGTGTCTTGCTATTCAGAAGGGGCCAGAGCAAGGAGACAAGCCATCAGTATCTGAGAGCAGTCAAAGCAAACAAGAAGTGTTGAAGCATTGCACAATAGAAGGAAGAGGTGTTCTACACTGAAGATCAAATGAACACTCTTCAAAGATCGTAGTGTTGACTCTACATGTCAATGAGAAACAGTCCACAAGACACTACGATCAGGTCCAAGAAGACATGCATCAGAATCATAGAGTTTGAACAGCTGAAGATTGAAGCATTGACAACGGTTCAATCTGAAGATTGATATTCGAATAGAGCTTATTGAGAGCATCGATGCAAAAGGACAATCTTTGATCAAGAAATCAGAAGGGGTAAATAAAGTTAACTCCCTGCCCGAGACATCAAAGTGACATCTCTGACGGGTTAGGTGAAACAGTAGATTGCAGTGTCAGAAAGTCAGAAAAGGGAATGTCATGTCACATCTGCAGTCTACACTAAATAACTCGAGATCTGCGAAATAATTCAAAAAATGTTCAACGATTACTTTCCAACGGGAAGATTGGGAACAAGTATAAATCAACAGAGCTTTAAAGTTCAAAAGTTGCTGATGATTGCTATGTTGCAGAATCGTTGAGTTGTTGAATGCTATTGTTGACTCTACGAGTTCCACGACAGATTAGCAGATTAAGTCTCAGTGACAGTGAGATTACATAGGTGGAAGTGAAATAGCCTTGTAGAATGACTTAAATAGACTAAAGCTTCACTCAACAAAGATGAGAATGCCACTGAAGATGGCAGCTAAGCTGAGAGTCGAGAAGGACAAAAAGATAACATTCAGAAGAGTGGCAGAGCATAAAGAAGATCCAGAGAACCACTCTACGAATCACCATGAACCTAAAACTGAAACTGAACAAGTGCAGAACCATGTCTGCAAAACATTAAAGAAGGGTTCAGGGATTTCCAAGTGCCAGACGAAGTCTACCAAAAGCTCATAGACTTAGCAAATCTAGATGGTGATGGTGCACAACTGACATCAGATGAAGATAAGTAAAAAAGAGTGAAGATCAGCTGCACCAGAGAAGATGTGGTCCAGACTCGAAGCAGAAAGTAAAGAGGACCACACCAAGCTGCTAAGTACAAAAGATGTTCAAGCTTAAAGACATCTTAGCAGTTCAGCACCACCACCAACAACAACTACAACAACAAAAAGCCGGGCTCGAGGGTCCTTGTCCTGGGAGGACTAAACAAAGTTCCAAGCTGGGCAGAAGAGTTCTAGGGAACTAGAGGAGTTTCAAGGTTTCACGGCCTTGAAGAGTTCTTAGTGAATCAAGTCCCAAGGTCACGGCCTTGAAGGAATTTTAGTGATTCAAGGTGCTGCCCTTCCTTAGTGGAAATCCTGCTAGTTGAAAGCAGAATAATGGATTAGGAGCTTGAGTCTCTGAACCACTTAAAATCCCTTGTGTCATTTACTTTATGTCATTTACATTATGTACCTTACTACTATAACTGCTATGTTTGTATTAACTGCTTACAACTTAACTAACTCTAAGAACAATGTATATATGATTATGAATATATCAATGAAGGGGATCTTTTACTTATTCCGCTGTTCTTGAAAAGATTCTTATGTTTGTCATATGCTAATTTATTAGCAATGCAAAATAAAAAGAAAAAGTATTTGAAAATTAAAAGGATCTATTCAACCCCCCCTTCTAGATCTATTGTGTACCTACTGGGAACTAACACATACATTGATCGATTGAGGACGAATGGGTATTTAATACGGAAGTATTTAAACCACTTCCCCACTTTCTCCCCACGATCAGTCAATCCTATGTTCAATCCTATGTTCTCTACTAACCTTGTCAATTAGAGAATGGTTAATTAACCCAAATGGGTCGGACTCTCAATGGGAGCCCCAATTGGATATCCATAATCCAACATCTCCCACTCGCCCATGGCGTGGATGATGTAATCCTCATATCTGCCAAAACCAGCTCAAACCAAAATATGTAAACCTCTAATCTTTGGCAGATGCGGCACGAAGTTCACTGCAATCACGAGCTCTATATCAAACCTGTTAGGGCTAACATAGAGATATCTACCCTTTCAATGAAATAATATGGGAGCTCTCACGTCGAACTCAATTAGTCCAAGAAGACATGCATCAGAATCATAGAGTTCGAATAGCTGAAGATTGAAGCATTGGCAACGGTTCAATTTGAAGATTGATATTCGAATAGAGCTTATTAAGAGCATCGATGAAAAAGGACAATCTCTGATCAAGAAATTAGAAGGGGTAAATAAAGTTAACTCCCTGCCCGAGACATCAAAGTGACATCTCTGACAGGTTAGGTGAAACAGTAGACTGCAGTGTTAGAAAGTCAAAAAAGGGAATGTCATGTCACATCTGCAGTCTACACCAAATAACTCGAGATCTGCAAAGAAATTCAAAAAACGTTCAATGTTTACTTTCCAACAGTAAGATTGGGAGCGAGTATAAATCAACAGAGCTTCAAAGTTCAAAAGGTACTGATGATTGCTATGTTGCAGAATCGTTGAGTTGTTGAATGCTATTGTTGACTCTACGAGTTCCACGAAAGATTAACAGATCAAGTCTCAGTGACAGTGAGACTACATAGGTGGAAGTGAAGCAGCTTTGTAGAAGGACTTAAACAGACTAAAGCTTCACTCAACAAAGATGAGAATGCCAATGAAGATGGCAGCTAAGCTGAGAGCCGAGAAGGACAAAAAGATAACATTCAGAAGAGTGGCAGAGCATAAAGAAGATCCGGAGAGCCACTCTACGAATCACCATGAACCTAAAACTGAAACTAAACAAGTGCAGAACCATGTCTGCAAAACATTAAAGAAGGGTTCAGGGATTGCCAAGTGCCAGACGAAGTCTACCAAAAGCTCATAGACTTAGCAAATCTAGATGGTGATGGTGCACAGCTGACATCAGATGAAGATAAGCAGAAAAGAGTGAAGATCAGCTGCACCAGAGAAGATGTGGTCCAGACTCGAAGCATAATGTAAAGAGGACCACACCAAGCTGCTAAGTACAAAAGATGTTTTAGCTTAAAGACATCTTAGCAGCTCAGCACCACCACCAACAACAACTACAATAACAAAAAGCCAGGGCCTGAGGGGTCCTTGTCCGGAGGGACTAAATGAAGTTCCAAGCCTGCTGGGCTTGAAGAGTTCCTAGGGAACTAGAGGAGTTCCAAGGCTGCTGGCCTTAAAGGAATCTTAGTGTTTCAGGGTGCTACCCTTCCTTAGTGGAAATCCTGCTAGTTGAAAGCAGAAGAGTGGATTAGGAGCTTAAGTCTCTGAACCACTTAAAATCCCTTGTGTCATTTACTTTATGTCATTTACACTATGTACCTAACTGCTATAACTGCTATGTTTATATTAACTGCTTACAACTTAACTAACTCTAAGAACAATGTATATATGATTATGAATATATCAATAAAGGGGATCTTTTACTTATTCTGTTGTGCTTGAAAAGATTCTTATGTTTGTCATATGCTAATTTATTAGCAATACAAAATAAAAAGAAAAAGTATTTGAAAATTAAAAGGATCTATTCAACCCCCCCTTCTAGATCTATTGTGTGCCTACTGGGAACTAACAATTGGTATCAGAGCAGGTTCTCTTGCTATATTGAAAAGCTAATCGCTTTGAGTCTGATCCTAGGCACAAAAATTATTCTAAACTTGGTTTAGTAGTAAGTCACCTGTTATATGCAGATGAGCTCACACATTGGAAATACTGTGTACAGGTAAATGTACATATACCCCTGAAGCTGCTCAGATTGGTCCATGCTCTTGATTGCCATATCAACAAGACCAATCCTTGCCCGCGGTTAATCTTGTAGTCTGAAGACCAGGCTAGAAAGCTTAAGAGATATCAACAGAAAAGAGTCAAACATTCACCAGCTTGAAAAGATGAAAAGACCATACATGCTGAGAAATGCCTATTTAGAAAAGAAAGAAAAAATTCTCAAACATGTGTCTGGCCATCCAGCAACTGGATGTAAACCTTGTGAACTCAAGGATGTCAAAGAACTAAAGATGCTGAAAGTCTGTCTCTTAGCTTGCATCTTCAAGACCACGGCTGATTGATCGAAAGTCAACTGGAGCAACAAGCTGTCAGGAGCAAATGAGAAATTATGCACATCAATGCCTAATCTCAGTATATATCAAAGATAAATGACTATTAAGAAACTGATCACAGCAGAAAGGTACGGTTCCTCACTAATATAATTGTGTACATCATGTTGCACCTCTTTATGAACTATAACCGTATTCTTTCAAGGAATCATATTCTACCTAAAAAGGTGAAGAGAGAAAGTACACTAAGGGTGGAAACTCAAATGCTTACAAACTTTCTCTCCATCCAAGTTTTAGGTTGAAGATGACATCTTGAAAGAAATCTAAAATGGGTTATAAGAATGTCAAAGGTTAAATTAATCTAATGTAGAGTAATCTTTGCTGATGGGCTAGTATGTATGGACAAACCCATGTTCTAAGTGTTTGATAACACACAGAGTATGATCAGCTCTACAAAAGTATCTTGAAGATTCATAGAAACTGATCACCTCCATGAATCAACCAGATACATGTAAGTAATAGTGTTGATTTTTACTCTGTGAACATTTAAACTCTGTGAACATAACCAAGCAAATGGTGCCATCAAAGAAAAAGAATATTTTATTAAAATGGAAAATCTTACACACACTCACCATCATGCATCTCAAAATGTATTATCTAAATTAGTTACATGCATGAATATGACTGTTGGTGATCAATATGATGATTATCCAAATACATGAGAAACAGAGATTTAGAAAACTAACCTAGCAGGACCCATTTAATTATGGGTACCAAAAATAGAAATATATCCAACCTGCAGGTGCCTGGTCTATCTGACCACACTAAGGAATGCTGAAGTAGAAGACTTCAGTTAAGAAGATTAAACCAATAGAAGGCTTAAGACTGTTCAGAAATGATTCTGATAAAATTCCTATATGTTAAAACCTGACCTTGAAGACTTGTTGAGCGAATCTGAATGAAGCTCACATAGTTGTTGATCCTTATAAGGAAGAAGACCATTCAACCAAAGATAAAAAGGGTCATATATGCTTAATCATGCTAAGCATATCATATGAGAAGAATCCTTAAGGAAGCTCACATCAGAGGATCATCGAGCATCAAACATGAGGAACTCATTACGGGAGCAAAACTCCAAAATTACAAGCTGATAAGGAAGACTACGTTCGTAGTTCTGACAAATGATCGTAGAATGATCAACCCTGAAGATGCCCATTTCTACGATATAAGAAGATTTCATGACTTCAGCCAGAATGAGATATGCATGGTTGCCTTCCGCTACACATGAAGAAGAAGAACTTATGTCTCTCTGAGAAGACAGTTTCAACTATGGAGGAGCAGTAATATGCTAACAGTACAGAAGCTCTAAAACATCAGAGATATACTATGAAGCAATGTACCAGCTACAGAGTCCCAAAACTTTGTAGCTGATGAACCAAATGAAGACCAATAGTTAGTAGGAACGTCTCAAAACGTACTAATGATAACCTATCAGCCACCCAACTCAAAATCATGGAGTGCCTACGATCAAACATATGATCGAAGTGTGAGAGCAGAAGGACACCACAATTACAGCAAATACAATTGTCTAAAGTTGGTAGAGGACCTCCCCAGCTAAAAAGGTCAAATGAGATATCAGTGCAAATCACTTCTAAAGTATTTCATCTGGAAAACACCTCAGGGAAAAACCTGACCCTTAGCTCACTCTAAGAGGTTGGCCCTTCCTGAGCTACCTTAACCCAAAAGGACTGCTTAGTCAAGTTCATCTCAAGGACCAAGACAATCAACGATCGTAGAGGAAAGTTTGAAGAGGACTCAACGATCGTGATGCAACCTCAATGATCGTAGAAGTAGACTCAATGATCGCAGTCCTACCAGAATACTCTAGCTCATAAGGAGCTTGAAAGAAAGAGACAATTGCTCAGCCGTTCAAATTATGAGGAGATAAGTTCGAATACAGTTTCAAAAGACATCATGAAAACTCACCTCAGAACTTAAATGCCCAAACTGACTTGGGATACGTTAGTGGTCAAGCTATGCAGTTTCAAGATGAGGATCAGTGTCAAAACCATCCACTGCAGCATCTCTCAGAAGAAGATCGTGAGTCAACAAAGGAAAATGTAGAGTCCATAGCTGCCTTATCATGCTACTCTACGAACCAAAATGGTCAACGGTCAATCCACGTTATTGATGCCTATTTCTCTCAAAAGGAATATAAAACCGAAAAGGTTATGGGGAATTACAACTCATTATTGGGCATCGTGCAACCAATGGCTAGTTGACACATCACATCGCATGCAGAGTCAAGAGGAACTGCCATAAAGGCAAATTCAAAAATTAAAAACAGTTATCAAAAACTATCAAACCTCTCTCCCTCCCGTTTTCAAACCCTAGAATCCTCTTCGAAGCCAAAATCAATTAAACCTCCAGAGCCCAAATCACAATCAGCTATTTCTCATAAATCTTTCTGAATCAAATATCCATTTTCCTCGAACTATTCAAATGGAAGATTGGCGAGTAATCACTGACATTCAGCTCGAAACCAAGTCGTTTGAGAAATCCAAAAAGAAGTTCAGAGACATTTTTGAACTTGTGAAGAAAGCTGGATTTTCAGAATGTCTTGAGACAAGCACTCAAGTATATACTAAACTGGTTAAGGAGTTCTACTCAAATGCATCCATAAATGCTTAACCCTTTACCAAGGTTAAAGGTCAGTCTCTAAAGCTGAAATCATCCGATATCAATTAATGCTTAGGTTTTCCTGACCTAGGACTGAAAAACCTTGATGAGATCGACACTGAGCAAGCAAAGGAGATTATGGGGTACCAAAGAAACCCTAGTCCGAAGGACATGAAGAAAAAAGAGTTTCCTGAGGAATTCGAGTTCCTTGCTGAGATAGTGGGAAAATGTATACTATGCAAGGATACTGCACATGACACTATGCTTGATCAGTAGTTGAAGATTATGTCTACAATAGTTCTGAAGAAGCGAATCAACTTTGGAGCTATCTTATTCGATCAGATCTCCAAATGGGTAGAAAAGGCTGAGATAAAGAAGTCTACAGATAGACCCCTGACTAAGGTCTTTCATGGAAGACTACTGAGTATTGTAATGAAGAAGAAGCTGGGAGGAAAAATCAAGGATGATGAAGGAGAGCCTCTAAATGTTCATAAAGTAATGTCTCCATAGCTGTTCATGAACTGGAAGAAGAACCCAAAGGAAAAAAGGAGGCCAACAACAAATGGGAGCAGAAGTAAGGTCTCTATAAAGATGAGGAAGGCGAAAGAGGCGGAAAGTTCTGAGTCTGGTGACTCTGCACCAGTAGCAGCCACACTAGTAAGGAAGAGATCCAGGGGTATGAAGAAAACTGAGGCCCCACCAAGAAGTCTCTCTACCAAAGACAAAGATGAAGGTGAAAAGGTCTTAACTGCACCAGAGACCACAAAAAGAAGAAGCAATAGACTACTTTAAGGGCCATCAAGGAAGAAAGCTAAGGTGGTAAACAATCAAGCCCCAGTTTCCCAAGAAATTACATCTGACGAAGAGGAGAATGTAGAGTCAGAAGAATAGAAGGGAACTGATGGTCTCAAGACCCAGTCCCCAAAGAGCAAATCCAGCAATGAAGGTGGAGCTTAATTCATGAAAGAAAATGTGAACTCTGCTGATGAAAAGGAAAATGCAAGCCCTATGGCTAACTCTCAGAGTACTCACTTTGATGATGAAGAAAAGCTACCAGATGACCCATCTGCATCTCCAAATGTATATGCTCCAATAAGCCCTCATGATGGTTCAAAAGATGATAAGTTCGATGAAGAAGGACCTGCCCCTGCCTATGCTGAACATCAAGAAAGTTCATCTGAAAATTCAAAAATTTCAAATTCTAAAGAAGAAGAAAAGTCTGACTCTCCTACTGCTGAACCTCCAAGAAGAAGAATGAGCAACAGACTACTTTCCAAGACTGTTCTAAAGAAAAAAGGACAATTCTCTACTGCTGTCATTGACTTGAGTGATGATGAATCTGAATCTGAGGGAGAAGATGATAAAAACCAGCATGAAGAATTCTCTGACAAATCAGATAAAGGAAGTCAACATGATTCAATTTCAGAAGATGAAGAAATGGGAAAGGACTCTGGTTCTGCAAATCAGGAATCAGAGGAGTCAGCAGACTATCCTGTTCTCTCTCCAAAGAAGAATTAGCGAAGAATAGTGGTGGAAGTTTTGATGAACCACCAAATTTGAATCAAAGAAAGAAGATGGATAAGTCATGGAAATGAACAACTTCGAGTTGTAAGAATGACTACAGATGAAGTGCTTCACAATTGGAAAAATATGGAGTTAGATTGCAACAACAATATTGTACAATTCTGAAGATCTTCTGATGAGATGGTTCTTTCCATGAATGCCATGGCTAAAAGCACATATTGATAGAGATGAGAGCTACTTCAGCTGGTGCTACTCTCAGTTTTTAAATCTGAAGCTGGTGTCACAAAACTTCCCAAGGGTAAAGAAGTTTGCAACCATGATGATCAAAGACCAACCCCACTACAAAGTCTACCGACATGCTGACAATCATTATATTCCTTACGATCGTAGAGTGGACTCTGATGGAAAAAGGAATATGGCCAAGTAGCTGATCGTAGAGTCTGTTCACTCTACAAAAGATGTTGATCAATTTCAAAATGAAAAGACCTTCTCGACCCAAGAACTGTTAACCGACATTCCTTCATCCTCCAATAGCAATTGGTACTCAACGATTGTTCAAATTCTAAACACCTTTGAAAATTTATCCAAAGATGAAAATCGTAGAGTCCAATCTGGTGTTCAACAAGAGGATGCCCAACCAGATGATCAAATTCCTATGGAGCAGGAACTATTAAAGAATTCTGATGAGCTGCTTAAGAAGATATCTCAAATTAATGAAAAGTCAAGGATGGTGTTGACAACAGAAGGATATAATTCAGTTCAGAATAGACTTCAAGCTACTATGGCTGATGTATTTCTCAAAATCAAAGAGAGAGATCACATCTATCTAAAGGCCATACATGATCAGAAGGCAGAAGCTTTACGAGTACAGAAGGCCAATGAAGAACAACTCCAAGCCCTCTCTGACAAGATTGGAAACATGAATCAGTCTTTCTCTATGCAACTTGAGTTAAGTCAATAAGAACTCAAGATTGAAGTTGGTAACTCCTCCTATCTGATGGAGCAGCTTATGTACAACTTGGAACAACTCTCTCAAGTGATTAATGACAAAAAGGGGGAGAAAAAGAGGCATAGAAAGAGGCACAGTAAGAGGCATTAAAGAAAGGGCAAGGGGAGCAGAAAGAAACAACAAAAGAAGACAAAGAAGAAGATAGCAGAAGAAGAAGCTGGGTCATCATCTGAGGGAGAGCCAAAGGATGATGAGCCTGTGTTTGCAAAGGCTGAGGGAGAGCAGACAAAAGAGCCAGAAGAAGAAGAAGAAGAGAAACATACATCTGAGGGGGAGCAGACAGAAAAAATGAAGTCAACATCCCAGGGTGAGCAGGTGCAAGAAGATCAAACAGATGAATAGCTGATCAACAGACATCTTGGAAACACACATGGAGCCAAAGAGGTATATCTCTAATCATTAGGTATGTTCTGGATCCAGGATGTAGAAATATCACAGTGTATTAAAATCCATATTATTATAAATGACATTAATGATTATCTGATTTAGAAATACAGTTGCTCACTATATATCAGATTCATTCATAACATGCATATGCACTTATTGTTTTTGTCATAATCAAGTACGGGGAGATTGTCAAGAATAAACATGTGAATGATATTCCTATTTACATATGATTTGATTATGATATATATGAATAAATATGCAAGTATGCTTGCATTAAGAAAAGCTATAAAGTCCTTTGATAGATAATAGAAACATATGTACAAGGACTTAGAATGAATTGATCAAATGTGTTAGGTTGATCCTATATAAGCAAAACAGCTTTGTAAAGTCCTTAAAAAGAAATGATGTACAAGGACTATAAATATAGAAAGATCAAGCATATTAGGTTGATCTTATGATGTAATAGATAGGCTTGTCTGATCGTCGAGAACTGCACCAAAAATAGTAGTCTGCCATGAGAGTCAAGGAAAACACGAGAGCTATCGAGGCAGAATCGTAGTCTGTAAGATAGTAGATCTCAGAGTTCGTAGACTGCCAGGAGAGATGAGGAAGAATCATATTGTGTCGAGTAGAGCTTCCTCGGAGCCGTAGTCTGCTGAGGAAGTCATGTTCAGAATAGTAGAGACAGCCTGCCTACGAGCCGTCCGAGCATCTGCCAAAGCCAAGTCAAGAATCGTAGACTACACTCAGAGTCGTAGAGTCTACTGATCATATCAGAGGCAAAGATCGTAGTCGAGCAAGATCAGATGAAGACAACAAACACAAGTCAGAAATCGTAGAGTGTCAAGATCTGATCTCGGAGTCGTAGTGTCTAAACAGCCGAAGCTGAATCGTAGAGTGTAGAACTAAGACTTCAACAGATGTGCTCACAACGCCAAGGCAGAATTGTAGAGCAAATACGATTCTCAACAAATGAGCACTCTCAGAATATCCAAAGGAATGAAACCTCTGGTTGATACTGCAAAGATACATCCCACCTGAAGGAAACCAGAGAACACTCAACGAATGGCATGCAAGCTAACAGAAGATCTAAGCATCAACCCAATCAGCATCTAGATTGAGTTGTGAAGCCATTCAAGATGAAGACTTCCACAAGTTGATCATAAGAAGACTTCAGTAGCTGATTAAGGAAAGTTAGCTGGTGCAGTAGCTGTCAAGTGGTAAGATGACAACAATCTTGGAAGTAACCAGGATCGTAGTGTTTTCCAAACAAAGAAAGAACTGATGGAGTGTACACAGAAATACTGGTCAGCTTCTGAAGAACAAGACTAAAGTGATTAAGCATTGGGTCAGTCTATTGATGTTAAGTGAACGGGAGATCACAAGGAGAAAGCGAGCTGGACACGCCACAAATCTGAAGTGTCTTGCTATTCAGAAGGGGCCAGAGCAAGGAGTCAAGCCATCAATATCTGAGAGCAGTCAAAGCAAACAAGAAGTGTTGAAGCACTGCACAATAGAAGGAAGAGGTGTTCTACACTGAAGATCAAATGAACACTCTTCAAAGATCGTAGTGTTGACTTTATATGTCAATGAGCAATAGTCCACAAGACATTACGATCAGGTCCAAGAAGACATGCATAAGAATCATAGAGTTTGAACAGCTGAAGATTGAAGCATTGGCAACGGTTCAATCTGAAGATTGATATTCGAATAGAGCTTATTGAGAGCATCGATGCAAAATGACAATCTCTGATCAAGAAATCAGAAGGGGTAAATAAAGTTAACTCCTTGCCTGAGATATCAAAGTGACATCTTTGACGGGTTAGGTGAAACAGTAGACTGCAGTGTCAGAAAGTCAGAAAAGGGGATGTCATGTCACATCTGCAGTCTACACTAAATAACTCGAGATCTGTAAAACAATTCAAAAAATGTTCAACGATTACTTTCCAACTGGAAGATTGGGAACAAGTATAAATCAACAGAGCTTTAAAGTTCAAAAGTTGCTGATGATTGTTATGTTACAGAATCATTGAGTTGTTGAATGCTATTGTTGACTCTACGAGTTTCACGAAAGATTAACAGATCAAGTCTTAGTGACAGTGAGATTACATAGGTGGAAGTGAAATAGCCTTGTAGAATGACTTAAATAGACTAAAGCTTCACTCAACAAAGATGAGAATGCCACTGAAGATGGTAGCTAAGCTGAGAGCCAAGAAGGACAAAAAGATAACATTCAGAAGAGTGGCAGAGAACAAAGAAGATCCAGAGAGCCACTCTACGAATCACCATGAACCTAAAGATGAAATTGAACAAGTGCAGAACCATGTCTGCAAAACATTAAAGAAGGGTTCAGGGATTGCCAAGTGCCAGACGAAGTTTACCAAAAGCTCATAGACTTAGCAAATCTAGATGGTGATGGTGCATAACTGACATCAGATGAAGATAAGTAAAAAAGAGTGAAGATCACCATACCGCAGAAGATGTGGTCCGCACTCAAGCGAGAAGTAAAGAGGACCACACCAAGTCGCTAAGTACAAAAGATGTTCAAGCTTAAAGACATCTAGCAGCAAACTCAAAGACCACCAACAACAACAACTACAACAACAAAAAGCCAGGGCCTGAGGGGTCCTTGTCCGGAGGGACTAAAGGAAGTTCCAATCCTACTGGGCTTGAAGAGTTTCTAGGGAACTAGAGGAGTTTCAAGGCTGCTGGCCTTGAAGAGTTCTTAGTGAACTGAAGTCCCAAGGCTGCTGGCCTTGAAGGAATCTTAGTGATTCAAGGTGCTGCCCTTCCTTAGTGGAAATCCTGCTAGTTGAAAGCATAATAGTGGATTAGGAGCTTGAGTCTCTGAACCACTTAAAATCCCTTGTGTCATTTACTTTATGTCATTTACATTATTTACCTTACTACTATAACTGCTATGTTTGTATTAACTGCTTACAACTTAACTAACTCTGAGAACAATGTTATATGATTATGAATATATCAATGAAGGGGATCTTTTACTTATTCCGCTGTTCTTGAAAAGATTCTTATGTTTGTCATATGCTAATTTATTATCAATACAAAATGAAAAGAAAAAGTATTTGAAAATTAAAAGGATCTATTCAACCCCCTTCTAAATCTATTGTGTACCTACTGGGAACTAACACATACATTGATTGATTGAGGACGAATGAGTATTTAATACGGAAGTATTTAAACCACTTCCCCATTTTCTCCCCACGATCAGTCAATCCTATGTTCTCTACTAACCTTGTCAATTAGAGAACGGTTAATTAACCCAAATGGGTCAGACTCTCAATGGGAGCCCCAATTGGATATCCATAATCCAACATCTCCCACTCGCCCATGGCGTGGATGATGTAATCCTCATATCTGCCAAAACCAGCTCAAACCAAAATATGTAAACCTCTAACTGCTGAACCGTGCGACCGCTGAGTTCACCTACAATGCGAGAGCTCTTTATCAAACCTGTTAGGGCTAACATAGAGATATCTACCCTTTCAATGAAATAATATGGGAGATCTCACGTCGAACTCAATTAGTTCATGTAGAGGCTACAACCCACAAACTCAGAGTACCCTATACACATTTGAATTTTCACTAGGTTAAGTATCTCTAACCCCTCAGAGAGCCTTAGTTAACCACCTTTGGGGCCAAGTCCATTTCATATCTCACTCATTACTATATCTCTATTAAAGCGCTATAGTTGTCGACAATAAATGTAGAACTAGGTAAAATCAAATTGTTTTCCTTTTGCCCTAATACTACTAAAAAAATAAATCAACTGCTTTTAAAGAATTGGTCCTTATAGTCTCATCAATCCTTAACTTAGGAATCGAAACCAAAGTGGAAACATTAATCCATGTCTTCGTAGTATAGTCAAAGATCTCAAAGAGCACTTGACGTAGGAACAACACTTGTCCTACAAAACTCACATGGTGAGGAAGCAGGGACAGGGAATATTCGTACGATGGCACAATCACTGGTGGACCCCACAATGGAAGGATTATCGTAGTTAGAAAACGACAGAAATATTTTTTTATAAAAATAACGGCGAAAGTTTTACCGTTAAACTGTTGAACTACCCGGTGGTAAAAGTACAGTAATACACGTGGTTGCATAGTAGCACACGATATTGATTATTGATGCTTACGTACGAAGTCTCTCAGTTATACTCAATTATTGCTATAGTAATTACTGCATAATATCTCTCATATTATTGATTCAATTATTGTCACAGTATCATCTATATAATATTTTATATTATTAAATCAATAATTGAGATGACAAAGTTATTCATATTATTATTTGTATTATTGACGATGTCTAGAAAGTTCTGTCGAGGAAAGAGGTTTGGTCACCTAATTACGCACCAATAGGGAGAAATCCTTATCGGAAAGCCCCCTCTTTCCTGGGAATGATCTGATTGTTAAATATTATGAGTTATAATATTAATGATGAATAAGTTCGTGTTGATTAAAGATGAAATTGATATTTCAATTGTGTTGGGATTATTAGTATTAGTGGAAATTGATATTTATTTCGATAATGATTGATTTCTGGATATTAAATTGACCAATCGGGTAATTAATCGGATAAATGAGCAATTAATTGCTATTAATTCACATACTTATAACTATTTGTTCACATGTATGTACTATTGATTCACATGCATGTACTATTAAGGGAGGTGGTGCAAGATTGATAATACTTGCACGACTAAATTAAAAATAGAGGTCTAGATGAAGGTACTATACTGTAACTATTTTTTTCACATGTATAGAACTATTGATTTACATGACTGAACTATTGATTCACATGATGTACTATAGGGGAGGTGGTGCAAGTTTGATAATACTTGTAGGACTAAATTAAAAATGGAAGAAAAGATGAAGGTATTATACTGTAATATTTTGAGCCCCAAAACGTGCAATTATCGAAACTATATTTTCCTATAAATAGAAGCTCATTCTTCTTTCATTTTCACCAATTCACTAAGACTCACACGAGCAATTATAGAGAGAGAAGCTATAGAGAGAGAAGCTATAGAGAGAAAGAAAAAGAGAAGTCTGCTACTTCACTATTCCAATATCCAGTCTTTTTCTGAGGTAAGGGGTATTATTTCTTTAGTATTCATAAGGGATATTATTTTTGTTCAGTATTCATAAGGAATAATATTTTCTTTCATACTCTGTAGTATGTAAGTAATATTATTTCGTCTCATATTTCTGAATATACCCTCATTCTGTTAAAGTATTGCTTCTATACTCCGTGAAATTAATAGAATATCCTTGATATTTGCGCTTCATCCAATATCTTTTTATAAAAATATTATTATGAGCTTTCTTGATAATTATTGATCTTTTTATGCCGGAATACTATTCATGAGTTACTATTTATGGGTTACTATTCACCTAGATATTATTCACTCAAATATTATTTATTCGGGTATTCGGGGCACTTTTCATGCCGCAGTACTATTCACGAGTTACTATTCACAAGTTACTATTCACCCAATTACTATTCACTCGAATATTATTCACTCGAGTATTTGGGAGACTTTTTATGCTGGGGTGCTATTCACAGGGTACTATCCACTGAGTACTATTCAGCCAAAAAATATTTTTCTTTTCTGTCCAAATTATTTTTGATACATGAATATTAATCTTGAATTTTACTCCACAAAGCAGTATCATGTTGACAATTTGGATATTTTTAAACTCTGGATAAATTTAAAGTCTTTAATATTTATCCTTGATTTCGTTTGATTAATGGTTATATCATTGTCATCATCCTCATGCTTATATTGTGATGAAAGTCATCTTTGGCTTACGTGCATAGATGGACTGTTGATTGGTATGATTATGACCAAGGATCATTCGGTATAATCATGACCCATAATGTTACAAATGATGTGGTAAAAGTCCTCATTGGCCCGTAATGCATTGATGGACATATGTTGGTATGATCATAACCATGCGTTCTCTTCGGCCAAGGGTGGAAAGATGAATTATTGTTTGGCATGATCATGACCATTAGTGAAAACACGAATATCCTTGACCCGCAGTGCATGAATAATTCGTGGTCGTGATACTAATGAATATCCTTGGCTGTAGTGCATGGATGATTCGGTGATGTGGATTATTTATTAAGTTGAGTCTTAGCAATAAAATATTGATAATAAACTTTTAATTCATAGAAGATAGTAGATATCACGCTCTACTTGATTCTTCTAAAATACAGTTATATGTCTTTGGCCTGTAGTGCAAAGATGAACTGTTAATGAATATCTTTGGCTCGTAGTGCAAAGATGAATTTATTAGTATGATTATGAATAGGAACTGTGATTTGGTATAACCATGATCTTTGATGTTTCAGGTAGAGATAGGTGATGAAAATTATCCTCGTCCTGGGTGCGAAAAGGAATTTAGAATCACAATTACGATTATGAGTTATTCACATGATTGTGGACAGGAACTGTTGATTGATGTTATATGGATAAAACATTATTGGTGAACCTTTAACGTGGAGAAGATAATAGACTTTATGGTCTATTTAACTCTTCTAATGGATTGCTCGTTCCGCTGCCACTATGGTTGAAAAGTTTTATCATCTACCATATGTTCTAAATCTCTGATTTATTACTGATGAATGCTATTGATAATTTAATTATCTTTAGTCATGATATTCTTTACTGGGCTAGTTGTGCTCACCCTTTTGCTTTCATTGTTCTCCTCAGGAAATGAGAATATAGCTAGGACGAGTCGGGGAATGGAGTGATGGTCTATGATAAGTGGCTATAGTAGTCCTCACTATTCTATGAAATAGTGTGATAATAATTGTAATAAGGGCTCCATTGAGTGTGGATATTGTCTAGA
This sequence comes from Panax quinquefolius, assembly GCA_020205615.1. Classification (NCBI taxonomy): domain Eukaryota; kingdom Viridiplantae; phylum Streptophyta; class Magnoliopsida; order Apiales; family Araliaceae; genus Panax; species Panax quinquefolius. The sequence goes on along the minus strand of CM035163.1, from coordinate 41,157,745 downwards.
AGACAATATTCATGTTAAAACTCTCAGTTATGTTTTGTCGTATTTTACACGACAGTTGTATAAAAGAAGTTTGTAGTTGTATTATGTACCATGTATTTGGCGACCCAAGATGGGTGATGTATACCTATTTTGGGGGTGTTACAGCTAAGCACATGTAACTCGCTCATAACATGCTATTCTATAGCCTTATTGTGCGAACATTAGAACATTTCAAATTGCTCGCTTATCTAAGCGCCATATTTGAAACTTCGCATCCGATTATCATGTTACGACAGAAAATCTCATCTACATGAGAATATTTCCTATGGTCATGCCATACGGATCTTAGTTCAGTCACTTCATAAGCGCCTAACTCGAATTTTGTTTTTAGATTGCTGGCTTTCCAAGCGCCAAACCTAAAATTTCGTATCTGGCTATCAATACAGGTTAATATAGATGGTGGGACATACTATATTTGGTCAATCCAAGTTAACCTCATCTTGGCTCATGCCAAGGCGACATCATGTTCATTTTGCTCGCTACTAAGCGCTAATTGATTGCTATCAAAAGCATCAACAGCTCGCTACTCAAAGTGCCAATAAATGAACTATCTTTACCTTGCTCACTTTTTAAAGCGCTAAGGGTGATTGCTCGTGTGAGTGAGCCAATCAACCTGTTGACATATATTTAGTGTGTGCATATCCAATATGTATAATAAAATGTGTGAACATCTAAAATTTATCATATACGCTAAAATAACCAAACATAACTACACAAATGGAAATAAATGAATATCACACAAATGATAAATATCTCAAAATAACAATGAATATCTCTAATACAAGCCAAATAATGAGCGATATACAAGGAAATAATAGAAAGTACATCAAATCCTATGAAGCCCTAATGAACTAACATGCCTACAAAAAACATCTTTAGGAATTAGCTTCATCAAAGGATCAGCTACCTTAAGACCAGTGGGCATGTAATCCAATATCACCTTATTATTTATTATGATATCTTTAATGAAGTTTATCCTCAAGTCGATGTGCTTCGTCTTGCCATGATACTTGGGGTCCTTAGTGTAATCTAGGGCTGCCGTGCTATCACAGTAAACAGTCACAGGATTTGAAGCATGAGAGACGACACTAAGATCCTCAAAGAATTTCCTCAGCCACATGGCTTCCTGAACAGTTGACGTACAAGCCACAAACTCCGACTCCATCATAGAAAGAGCAACACAAGTTTGTTTCTTACTACACCAAGTGATGACACCACCATATAACAAGAATGCATATCCTAAGGTCGACTTGTGCATCCCCTGTTTACCTCCCCAACTAGCATCGGAGTAACCAATTAATCGCAGGTTTGGTCCTCCATAGCATAACATGTAGTCTAAAGTACCTTTCAAATATCGCAAGATCCTCTTGATTGCCTTTCAATGAGCAATCCCAGGGTTTGATTGATACCGACTGAGATAACCGATCGCATATGCTATATCAGGCTGAGTACACACAATTACATAAATTAGCTTTCATATAGCATTGGCATACGGATAATGGGACATCTTCTTAATTTCCTCGGGAGAATTAGGGAATTGTTTGGGTCCAATGACGTCGCCTTTAGCGATAGGAGTGTCTATGGGTTTGCAGTTGTTCATCCAGAATTGCTCAAGAACCTTTTTAAGGTAAGTCTCTTGTGACAAACCAAGAAGCTTTCTTGAGCGATCTCTGTAGATCTTAACTCCAAGAACATAAGTTGCTTCCCCCATGTCATTCATCTCAAAGTTAGAGGACAACCACCCTTTGGTGGTGACAATCATCTCCTTATCGTTCCCAGCTAGAAGGATGTCATCGACATACATAGATAAGATAAGGAATTTATCTTTGGACCGTTTGATATATACACAATGGTCTTCCTCGATCATCATAAACCCATCACTAATGATGGATCAATGGAATCTCAGATACCATTGTCCGGATGCCTATTTCAAACCATAGATAGAACGTTTGAGCTTGCATACTTTGCGCTCTTGTCCTTCCATGACGAAACCCTCTGGCTGATCCATGTATATCTCCTCAGCTAAATCTCCATTGAGAAAAGTTGTTTTAACGTCCATTTGATATAACTCTAAATCTAAATGCGCGACAATCGCTAGGATGAGGCGAATTGAGGCAAACCTCACAACTGGTGAGAAGGTTTCCTTGTAATCAATTCCCTCTTGTTGGGTGTAACCCTTGGCTACAAGATGAGATTTGTACTTTTCAATGGAACCATCTGCCATGCGTTTGACTTTAAGAACCCACTTGTTCCTAATAGCCTTTTGCCCTTGTGGAAGGTCAACCAAGTCCCATACTTGATTAGTCCTCATGGACTCCATCTCTTCTTCCATTGCAATCATCCACTTATCTCTCATAGCAGATGATAGAGCATCTCGATAAGATCAAGGTTCCTCATCGTCTTGCGCATTAGCTACAAAGGCATTCTCTTCAATCTCAAAAAGATGATGTAGAATGTTACCCCTTTGAGTTCTACGCATTTGAGGAACATGAGACTCTTTATTTGATGGATGAGAACTGCTCGAAGGCATGCCACTCCCAATTTCTATAGGAGCCTGAGGAATAACCTCTTCGGCTTCTACTGTATGAGTTGGGGTGCCTAAATCTTCCTCTATCTCATAAAGGTTCATCTCCTTGCTCACATCACCTCTGTTAGGGAAATCCATCTCAAGTAAATCCGCATATCATGACTCTATCTCAGATATAGTCCCATCAGGCTGCTCTCCTACAAACATATAGCCTTTGGAGTGTTCAGAATATCTTACAAAAATACACTTCTTACCCCTCGGGCCCAACATCCTATGCTGATGAGAAGTGTTGTGCACGTAAGCTGCCGATCCCCAAGGTCGTATTCTGCCCAATTCGGGCTTCATGCCAGTCCACATTTCATATGGGGTGAACTGGACTGATTTTGAAGGCACACGGTTAAGTATGTATGTCGCAGTCAATAATGCATCACTCTAATAGGAGATATGCAAATTTGCATGCGCCATCATAGACCTAACCATGTATAATAATGTTTCGTTCCTCCTCCCCACCACACCGTTTTGTTGCGGAGTTCTAGGGATTGTCAATTGCCTGATTATCCCTTTTTCCTCACAAAGTTCTTTAAATTGATCGGACAGATACTCGCGGACTCGGTCAATTTGAAGTGTCTTAATACTTTTATCTAATTGATTCTCGACCTCAATCAAATAACGTCTAAAGTAATCTAATGCCCCAGACTTTCGAGAGATCAAGAAAGTGTACCCGAAGCGCGTATAGTCATTTATCATTGTGAGAAAATAGGAACGTCCATGCCTTTTTTCACATTCATAGGGCCACATATATATCTGAGTTAATAAGTTGCAATGGTGTTTCTGCCCTAGTGGCTTTACTGAATGGTTTTCTAGTTGATTTTCCTGCTAAAAAATGTTCACATGTGGGTAGATTGACCTTAGCGAGTGGGCCTAAAAGACCTACTCGAGCTAACCTAGCCATTCTATCTTGTCCAATATGGCCTAATCTAGCATATCATTGAATTGAACCATCATGATCATTTTTAACAAGTAAGGAATAATAATCACTATTATTATTGCTAGAATCAATAGTATCCAAAATCATAAAACCATTCATCATAAAACCATGTCCAAAAACATTCATCCCATACAAAATTATTACAGAATTATTCTCAAAACTAACAGAATAGCCTAAACGGCAATCGATAAAATAGAAAATAAATTTTCTTGACATCCCACAAGATAAAGTACATCATAAAGGATCAATGCTGAGCATCCTCGCATTTCCAGTTTGTAAGTGCCAATGCCTAGCACATCCACACTAGAATCGTTCCCCATGAATACTTTTCTCGCCAAATTTAACTCTCTGCAGTATTCCACGTATCCACTTCGATCTCTAGCTATGTGGTCCGTTGCTCCGAAGTCTAAAATCCACATATGGAGAGAATGAGCAACAAAAACAGTACTTGATACTAAGCACATAGATATATTAGGACTAGGAATTACCTTCTTCTACCAAAGGCACTCACGAGCGAAGAATCCCCCGCCACACCACACCAGTAGCATGTCATCTTGATTTTGTCCTTTTTACTAGAACCTCGTTTTCCTCTCTTACGCTTGAAACACTTTTAACTCATACTTTCCTTTAGGCGCGATGGATGAGTGGTGTTTCTTCCCTTCTTAGGCTTGAACCTCTACGAGAGTTTGATTCACCACATATATGCCCGAGGTTTGATAACATCAAGGCGCGCCACCTCGAGCTCAAGTGACGAAGAATATCATCAAAGGTCTTGATATTCTCGTTATGAGTCATGTTGACCCGCATATGTTCCCAATTATCGGAAGGGAGCGAACCACCGCTGAAATCTGTTGTTCGTCTGACAATTGAGTACCTCCGGATTTCAACTCCCGGATCATATTAGCCATGATTCGAAGGTGTTGTTTCATAGTGTGGTTATCTTTCTTTTTGTAACCATCGAACCTTATGGCTAATTCCCTCATCCTTGTCAACGAGGTGCCACCAAACTTAGTTTTGAGAGCCTCCCACATATCGTGTGCAGTAGAGTATTGTTCATACTCTAACAGAAAGTCATTATTCATGCACTCAACAACGTTATGTATATGAGAGATACGATCCTTTTGCGCCACTTTTGAAGGCAAAGAACCTTGATCGGATCCTTTGCATTTTCACCTCTAGTTTAGCCATTTTGACAAAGCAGGTTTCTTCAACCTCTTGTTCCTCCAAAACCATCCCGACTTTCCATGTGCACACGCCATAGTTATCTCCGCCTAGTTTGTTTCCTTGGTTAAGGTCTCATGCGATAATGTGTTTTTGAAGCCATTTTCGCTTTGATTAAAAAAATGAGGATTTATTAGAGATATTCAATGTTCACCACAGCTTTATAAGATATCTTTGCGCATGAATCAAATTAACATAAAAATAATGAGACATAAATATAGGAGGGAGACTTGGCTAAGCTTAGGAATCACAATCTATATAAATTTCTAATTATTTAAATTTAATTTTTCAAATAAGACAAGACATATAATTTAGGGAATAATTTAATTAAATTATTACAACCTAAATCACTCCCACTACTAATAATGGTGGTATATATAAATTACAGAGATGTTAATTTAATTCCAAGCACCAAAAAATTAATATCCCATAAATATTAACAAAGGAATTAAACAATGGGCTATATTACTCAATTAATACACCAAGTATGCTATAAAAACATTAAAAATGCATCCAAAAAATTCTCAACAATGTAAATTAACATTATAAAACATTACTGTAATTTTCTAGAATTTATTTTGATAATTTTGCTAATTATCACAATCAATTAATCATGCATAAAAAGATGGAAATTAACCAAAGATATCCAAATCATTAATTTCTTCCAAAAATTTTATAACAATAGCTTATCATCATAAAAGATAACTCGTAATTTTCTCGAATTTTCTCGATAATCATGCTAATTATCATAATTAATAAACTATTGCACAATTAATTGAAATTTGCCAAAACTATACAATCAGCTTATTTTCCATCTGAAAAATTCATAACAATAACTTAGCATCATAATATAGTCAATTTGATACGTTTCGGATTTTTTCGGATATATTTGCTAATTTTCATAATTAATAAGCCATTAATTAATAGGTAGAAAATTAACCAAAAATATCAAAAAGCATAATATTTCCAAATTCCAATATAATAATTAATTATATGCCAATAATTAATTTCTATTAATTTTTCGTAATTTAATAGTCATCACATTATTATTTTTAAATTAATTTCCATGTTAAAAACAATTAATAAAACATTTTCTCGGAAATTAAATATAAAAAAACTGTTAAAAGCGGGTTAGGATCATGGGTCAGTGCACATGAGTCATATCTTGTGGTCATTGGCAGGTCATCTTCAACCTCCGACACCAAAATTTACGAAAATGCCATTTCATTTAACTAAAACTTTGAGAAGCCATATCTCACTCTATATAACTCCGATTTAGGCCCATAATATATCGTTGGAAAGCTTACAACGAGTACTACGCATACATACAAAAAACAACTGAATCGGACAATCACAGAAAACGTTATGTCTGTTCAAAGAAGGCTATTTGTAAACTAGGGTTTCAAATTAATTTTAAATTAATTATCCAATTAAACCCAAATTATGCAGATCATATACACTGTGTTTAGGCTACAATATACTACAATATTAGCCCCTAACATTTAGTGTATCTAAGATTGCCATTAATGATGTTTTCAAGCTTCTTAAACATGCAATTATGGCATAAAGTGTAAATATTCCATACATAGCATACATGAGATCATTAAACCATGCTCTGATACCAATGAAGGGATTTTAATACGCATGCTATTCATATTTACACATAATTAGGAGAATCAAAGGCATACCTCTTGAAGCGTGATTAAGCCTTTTGATGCGAAAAACCTCCTCACCGTTTCTTTTAACTCCAACAAATACTCCGAACTACTATCGAGAATCGAACCTTTGAATCACAAAGACGTAACAATTAGAGTTTTTTTGTCGATATTGGGAGCGGTGTTTGGAGTGTTGTTGCGTATTGATCGATATAGGATGATTATTTAACAAAGAAGTGGTTGAGTCACTTCCCAACTCTTTTTCCACGTCTAGTCACTCCCACGTTCAAAATCACGAACGTCTCTATTGACCCTGTCAATTAGAGAACGGTTAATTAACCCAAATAGATCGGACCCTCCATGGGCGCCCCAATTGGATATCCATATTCCAACAATATCCATAACATAAGCTGCCCTTTCAAACTGAAAGGCGATCATTAGAAATCATGTGATGGCGTTTCTTCACCATGAAGCTTTCTTGTCACAACAATCGTATTCTATTAAACATATCCCCACATAACTACTTTTTATGTGGAGGATATCACATATGATAACTCTTCAACTGGGTTGTTGATCCAGGGTTAGAAAAAATAACTATTCTTCTCTTCCCTTTATTCTATGCAAGACGGTGACACTAATTCATATTCATTCATGCCGGGACCTTAATCACCAATTACATTTATCAACTATCAAGCCTCCGCAATTTCTACTCGATACATACATATTATAACTAGTGCAACAACTTCTTCTTCTTCAAAATATAATAATTATGCATATGTTGTCGTAGTGATATGAACGTCGTAAGTGGAGGATTATTGCAAAAGTAAGCAAGATGACTTGGGTGTCATCTAATATTGCCTTTATCAACGCCGCCTCTTCTAACTTCTCGAGAAATTCACGACGGGATGATTTATGGGTTCAAGCTTTCTTGGGATTTTCTCTTACGTGTAAATTGTAACGCTAGAGATTCGCGATTGCTACGTCAACTACTGACGACGCCCGTAGTTTTGATTACAATTGTCGAAGCTTTTTGCAACTTCTACGATCTAAGTTCATACCACCCTTCACTTTTGTTTGAGTAATAATTAAGTAGCTAATTTTATTCCCATGCAGTTATATTATTTTGATTACAGATTATCGGTCTTTGATTCGTAAATTTTGTTTAGGTGAGCAAATAATTTTAAATACTCCATCCTTTCCCAAATATAATATTAACTTTCTAAAATTTAATTTGAAATATTTTTAAATTTAAAATTCAAGTTTTGAAAATAATTTTTTTCATAATTTGGATGAGTTTTAAAGTATTTTTTTTAATATTCATTTAACTGGATTCTTGTCAATGTTTTATTTAAATTGACTTTTTATTTGGATTGGATTGGATTGGAGTAAATATTTATTTTAAAAAGCATGGTCAGCAAAATTGTCCACCTTGTCTAGAGGCGGCCACAAGGTACCGTACATCAACGAAAAACCAACTCTTTATCTTCTTCTTTCTTTCTTTCTTTCTTTTTTTCAGCATAATTTTAAAATTAAGTGTTCTCCACATAAGTTGATATGTTCTTGTATCAAATTATATCCCTCTCTCTCTCTTTCAACGAAAGATTTGATGAAGTCTGAATTTGTGTTTATTTGTTTTAACGAATACTAAGGATTGTATAAATGTACTAATTAGTCATTTTACTCCATCCGTTACGAAATTAGAAATCTATTTGTAAAACAGTTATTTTGAAAGCAAATTATATTCTTTTAATTAAACATATTCCTAACCTTAGCTATCGTAATATTAGTGGTCACATGATAGTATTTAATTAACCAAAAAATAATGTAATGACAAGTTAAAAACTTATGTCACATTACAATTTAAAAATAAAATGTATATCTAATTTTAATACAAATAATTTTTTTTTTTATCTCTAATAGTTTATTTTAATAGAAAGTTATTTAAATATCGTTGTCCTCGTTAATTAATTGTCTATAATAGCTAGAACAAATTACACTTTCTAACAGACATGAAATCATGTAGGCCTGCGTCAGAACTTACACGACATACGTGCATACTTACGCTGTGAGTGAGTAGTCATGAATTTTATTTGTCTTTCTTTTTTCCTTTAAATCGACATTTTTCATTTGATTTTGATTTTTCGTTTATGGTCTAACAAACAAACAGTGCATCGTTCAAATATACTCAGGATCACTTGTAAGCTACTTTCTTTTATTCTTTCCTTTACTTTTCTCGGTCAAAGTTCAAAGAATTAATTACGTATGTGTGAATGTGGTTTGATATTATTTTGAATTTCTATATTGTGAACTTTGATACAAGCTATTATGATAAAAGATGGACTTTTTTATACTAATTCTCTATGTTCCGAATATAAGAGCAAGTTTTATTACATTTTAACTTCATAATCCTTGAAGATCGGATGGTAGTCTGTTTCTTGTTATTCCACTTTCACTTTCAAAAGCAAAATAAATGGCAGGACTGGTTTTTGGCGTGAGATATTTATGTGGGATACCATTCTTGCTTGCCGTGTTGACATATATAGAGCAAGGAGAAGGCACTTGTCAGTGTATGACACCATCGAGGATTTTCTTCAAGGTCAAAATAATCTCATGCCCATAAGATACAGTTACTCGGAAATTAAAAAGATCACCAACGGCTTTAAAGACAAGTTGGGTGAAGGAGGTTTCGGCACTGTGTACATATAAAGGAAAGCTTAGAAGTGGCCTTTTTGTAGCGGTAAAGATAATGGTAAAGTCCAAGGCAACTGGGCAAGAATTCATTAATGAAGTTGATACAATTGGAAGAATTCATCATGTAAATGTGGTGCAACTCATGGGATTTTGCTTTGAGGGCCCAAAACGTGCTCTAATTTATGAGTTCATGCCTAATGGCTCTCTTGAGAAATACATTTTCCCTCTAGAAGAAGAAGAAAAAGAAATTCATGTGTCCTTGAGTTGTGAAAAGATGTATGAGATTTCTTTTAAGGTGGCGAGTGGAATTGATTATCTACACCGTGGTTGTGACATGCAGATTTTGCATTTTGACATCAAGCCTCACAACATTCTTCTTGATAAAAATTTCAACCCAACAATTTCTGATTTTGGACTTGCAAAATTATATGCGGCGGATGATAGCATTGTAACTTTGACTGCAGCAAGAGGAACAATGGGTTACATGGCTCCAGAGTTATTTTACAAAAATATTGGAGGCGTTTCATACAAAGCCGATGTTTATAGTTTTGGAATGTTGTTGATGGAAATGGCAGGCCGAAGAAAAAATTTGAATCCATTTATAGATCAAACAAGCCAAATTTATTTCCCGTCATGGGTTTATGACCAATTTAGCCAAGGAAAGGAGCTTGAGATGGAAGATGCAACCGAGGAAGAAAAGAAGTTGGTAAAAAAGATGATCATAGTAGCATTGTGGTGTATACAAATGACGCCTAGTGATCGTCCTTTGATGAACAAAGTTATTGAGATGCTCGAAGGAGATGTTGAACTTTTGGTAATGCCTCCTAAACCTTTTCTTTATCCTCAAGAGATGCCAGCTGAGGATGATCAAGAACTGAACCCAATTACCCTTCCAGATCAGTTAACTACTCCCGCTCAGAATCAAGAATTGATCATCCCAAATCCTTCATCCAATGATTCTATAACTCAGTGCAGTGATTAATTAGACTCTTCTATTTGTTAAAGTGGAGAGATTTATTTATTTTCCTCGAGTCGCGCGGTCTTGTTTACATTAGTTAGTTAATAATAATATATATATATATATATATATATATACATATATATTTAATATGCATGATATGATACATGAACTTTGACATCATGTACCTTAATTCAAAACATGAAGAGGGGAATTAAGGTTTAGATCAGTGGCACGATATGAGTACGTGCATGATAGTTGAAATTAAGGATAAGGTGGGTCAAGGCTTGGTGCATGATTGTACGTACATTTGTCTGGAATTATATATTAAGGATTTCTGTAAGTTATGTTTGAGACAATTTATAATCAGTAGTCATTCCATTTTATATTTGTTTTACTCTTGATCAGGTGTCATTTTGTGATATAAAATTTTGATATACTGGACGGACACGTACGGATATATATTAGAGGAGCAAATTAATTAATCATATCCCCCTTCTCCTGTTAAGTCTGTACGTATCGATCTGTCTCATATATACCTGAATGAAGTTTGTGATATATATACAAACCTCTTCCTATAATGAAGATATATATATATATATATATATATATATATATATATATATATATCAGGCATTCAGCATAACATACGTTACAACCAACTATAGTGGTAATTAAGGGATGAATGTTAATGAAAATACCTAAATTAAATTATCAAGAGTCAAGTTAATTTCAGCTTTAAATCTAGCTGGCCACGAGCAGGAGTTCCAATTTTAATTTCTTTTATTAGCTAAATAATAAGAAAGCTAGGTTATATACTTGTGACTTATAAAAATAATATCATGTACACAAGTTTACTGTTATAATTATATTATGATTATATCACACGTATAAATTATTTTTAAAAATATATGTGAATAAAATACTCCAACATTAGAGATATATTTTTTTTATAATTTGTTTTAAAATTAGAGTTATATTTTTATTTCAGAATTATAATGTGACATAATGTTCTTAATTTGTTATTATTTTTTTACTAATTATCATTTTTAATATTAAAGCAACACAATTAAATTTTTAACTAATACTAAAGTTATATATTTTTTATAACACATCAATAAATTATAAGAGAGTAACGACAAATTAACGCCATACGGATATAAAGTTCATGTAAAAAAACCTATTATGTAATTAATCGCAATCTATGTTTAATAGTATAAAACTAATCAATATATAAGTTATTTTTATTATAATATTTGCAGAATAGCTAATTTGTAAGACTTTTAAAAATGAGTACATCTATATATACATTTAAAGTGTAAATTCAAAGAAGTTTTTAACTTTTTATTCACTCTCCTCTTCGAAACAAAGCTAGCAAAACACCAACATAAATGTACATTTTAAATGTTTAATTTTTTTTTTTAAATTACGATTATTATGTATATCAATATATGAGATTAAATAAAATTATAAATTAATCATCTGTTTTAAAAATATCATAACAGTATTAATAATTAAATTTATTTACATAACTTATAATAAAAAATTCTAGCATTTAAAATCATAATATATCTTAAATGCATACGTAAATATATTCTTTAAAAAATCTAATACGTATCGCGGTCAAAAACAGCAGGGATATCCAAAACTTCAAATTCACCGAAAGTAAAGTCTCACAAAAGAATAAGTCTTGGCAAGACATTTTTATTTGACATAAATATTGGATATTTTTATTTTTTATTTTTTTTTTTTGTGATTTTAAAAATATATAGTATTTATTTTAATAAAAATATTTATAAAATATGATATCTAAATTATACCTAAAACACTATATTTTAAAAAATTTTATTAAAATAAATACTATATATTTTTTAAAAGTCATGAGAAAAAAAAAAAAAAATCCATATGTCCAATAAACCGATCTGTGTAGCATTCCTCCTCACAAAATATCTGATGACTAAATAAAAAAATGCAAAATATCAGGAATTAAGCTGAGGTGTAGTTCGAGAATCTCAACCTTCTTCTGACAGGTGTCCCAAAATGACAGATCCCAAAATCCGAGTAGTCAATACAGATACTCCTACGTCCTAACGCCTTCTTTTCAGATACTCCAAATATAAAAATTCGAAATTAAACAAGATTGCATTTAAATTTTATTTTTTTTTATATTTTAATCCTTAATAATAATTAAAATATAAATAATTCAAATTCAAACTCCTGCAAATATAATTTATGGACACGAGACGCCACGTAGTAATAGTTTTTTCTCTATCACACGTGGTCCCACTCCCAGCCAAACTGAAACGCCTAGATTCACGATCAGTCGTCCACGTGTCCACTAACCAAATCCCAAACACACAGCTGGTGTCGGTGAAAAATCCAAATCATGATTGGTGCTGTTTCCCGTACTTAACCGCCGAACTTTACCACCATACGTGTCCGCCATCTAAAACCGTCTGACTATTCAACGGTCCAGATCAATTTCAGCTTTTTCTCATGCTCCTGTCTTTCGATATACCAGCTGTCGATTGCATTGTGGCGAGTACTGATATTGTGACTTTTGACGCTCCTAAATGATGATCAATACCAACCTAAAACGTAAATCGTCGGAGCCGGGGAATTGCCGGAGAACGTCATTTCCATATGCCGGCAAGCTGAATAATCAGTTAATCTCGCGGAAAGCTGCTAAACATGTTCGTCAAAAAAGACTGGAACTCCGGCGACTTAAATCCCTGTTCTCAAATAAGACTAAACTTGAGAACGAAGACGAGACCATGAACCGAATTTGCTCGCCGTTGGTGTTATCGCTGTCTTACAATACGATGGAAGCTTCTTCGTCGTCAGAGATTGACGTCAGTGTTTCCCGTGTTACAAGTTCCCGAAGCGACACAGCGCAAACGGCGAGAGCGCATTCACTAGCGGATACCTGCGGGTCATACGGGAAAATATCGGTGATCGGACGGAGGAGAGAGATGGAGGATGCGGTGACGGTGGAGCTAGGGTTTGTTTCGGCAAGTTCGAGAAAATATGACTTTTTCGGTGTGTATGATGGTCATGGCGGGTCACGTGTGGCGCATGCTTGCCGTGATCGGTTGCATCATTTGGTGGTGAAAGAGGTGGAGGAAGAGGAGACGGTGGATTGGGAGAAGGTGATGGTAGCGAGTTTTGGGAAGATGGATGAGGAGGTGATTGCTAGTGGGGCGGTCACGGGGTCTATTGGCTCGACGGCGGTGGTGGCAGTCGTAGGAGAGGAGGTGGTGGTGGTTGCTAATTGCGGGGATTCTAGAGCTGTGTTGTCACGCGCCCGTGTTCCCATGCCATTGTCTAATGATCACAAGGTACGTAATTACCTATATAAGTTTAGAAGTGAATGTGTATAATATAATTAATTCGTACCTAACTTTTTACTTGATCTTAATACGCGCGTATATAGAACTGTTGTGGACTCGATATTATTACAGTCTGTCAATATTTCTGATTGATGCATGGAGGCAAAACGTTTTAATTAAATATTATCTACTAGGTGAATTTGGGGAATCTGAATTTTAGTTTTACTGGCAGGAGGATTAATATGCATTCATTTGTTGTACGTACGTTTGATGCCTATCGAGTCTTGATGTTTGTTAGTCATATATGCTGTTAGTATGAAATAAACTGCCGAGAGTACTAATTTTATATTAATTCCAGTACTTTTTTTTTTTTTACTCCCTATCTGATAAAGATATATGTCAACTTTCTTTAATTTGATGGGAAAAAATATACTACTCCGGCCATTTTAGTCAAATTTGTGAGGATGGGTGTAGTATATCTTTTCAATTAGACAAAAAATATTTAACTTTCTTTTGTTGCATTTCTAGATGATTTATTAACCCAACCCCTTTTGTGCACAGCCTGACAGACCAGATGAGTTGGAGAATTGAAGTTTCCGGTGGAAGAGTCATCAACTGGAATGGGCAACGGGTGTTAGGAGTACTTGCTACTTCAAGATCAATAGGTATGCCGATCCAACACAAATATATATATATATATATATATGAATAATCTTGGATTCTTTTCTTAATTAAATGTCTGAATGAGATAACTAGTTACTAAATTTTAATTTTGCATTGCTATACAGGGATCAGTACCTGAAACCATATGTAATAGCTCAACCAGAGGTGACAGTGAGCAAAAGAAATGATAGGGATGAATTCTTGATACTAGCGAGTGATGGATTATGGGATGTTATCACAAATGAGCTTGCTTGCCGGGTAGTGAGAAAATGTTTGGATGGTCGACTGAGGAGGAGATTTTCGCAGGGAATTGTGAATGAAGAAACATCAGGTGGTCATGATGATGATGATGATGATGAGATTAATATTGTAAATGATGAAAGTCGAGCTATAGAGGCGGCAGCAGTGCTGGCTGAATTAGCAATGGCTCGGGGTAGCAAGGATAATATTAGTGTGGTAGTAGTGGAGTTAAATAAACCCGGTCAGTATCATCAGGAGGAATACTAGCAGATAGATAGATGCATGTACACCTTTTAAATTCTCTTTCCTCTATTCTCAGAATTGTAAATGAGTATGAATGTGAAAAAAGTTTTGGTTTTCAGTATCCCTGCATCTGGCAACCTAAACCTAAACCTAAACCTAAACCTTAACCTTGTTCGACTTCGACTAGTTTCATTAATCAAAGCCCCAACACATTTCACTAACTACATACGTCATTGAAATGCATGTTGTAAGACTCTAATTTATTATAAATAAAATTAAATTTTCTCTATTTATTATTTTAAAATAGTAAGGGTTGATTTGATTAATGTGGATAGTTATGGGTAAAATACTTAAAATATTTCAAATAAACAAGTGGTTATAAAATATTCGTTTGGTTGTGGAATATTCTTATCGTTTAAATATTATTCGAATGACTGGCAAGCAAAAACGCTTGTGTGGCCCAACATAAAAAAGATTGGATGAAAAGAAAAACGACAAAGATAAGTTATTTATAATTAATCTACGTAATTATTACCAAGTTAATCTTTGTTGGAATACTCGATGGTTAAAACACACGAAATAGCTCACCAGATCATTGCACTAATTATTGATTCTTACGTAAGAAGGCACTTTACTCAATAATTGTTACGATAATTATCGCTCAAGATTTTATTTTATTGATTCAATAATTGATGCGTTGATATTTTATATACCGTTTGTTTCAATAATTGTCATTACACAAGTTATTTTCTATTATCGGATCAATAATTCATATTATTTGAATAATATTATTAGATAACAATATTGGCAATATCTAAAAAGTTACGCCTACAGGAGAGGTTAGGTCATCTAATTGCTCACCAAGAAGGAGAAATCCTTATTAAAAGCCCCTCTTCCTGTGTGAACTATGCCCCTATTGTCGATTTATAATTACAGAATATTATTTGTGAATAATTAATTATTGATTTATATGATGAGAAAAATATTAATTTTATGAGGATATAGATGGAGAAAATTTTAATGTGACAATTGTTGAAAATTAATATTTTATCTTTTCTAAAATAATTCATATATTATTATATTTTAATAATATAATAATGTTGATATTTTATTAAAAGCCCCTCTTTTTCCTGCTGAACCGCCTGCTGTTGTCGATATTGTAATTACGTAATATTATTTGTGAATAATTAATTATTGATTTATATGATGAGAAAAATATTGATTTTATGAGGATATAGATGGAGAAAATTTTTAATGTAACAATTGTTGAAAATTAATATTTTATCTTTTTCTAAAATAATTCATATATTATTATATTTTAATAATATAATAATGTTGATATTTTACAATGAATATGAGATATATGAGTATATGGGAGGAAAAATATTTTTATTGCAATAAATGTTAAAAACATGTTAAACATGTCGGTGGATCCCATTTCTTAACTGAAATTTGATTATAGCCTGTAAAATCGTCCGTTTATGGATTTCGGTCAATTTCTGTTTAGAATTTGGAAAAATTTTCTTCTGCAAAGTTGTAGAGAATGGAATTTCCTAAGAAAATGACATGAGGTTCAAATTTTTCTGACAAAAGGGCTATTTACTATGAATTATTGAAGTTTCGAAGTTCTGAAATAATTGATTTTTGAAAGTTTTAATTATTTTTAATATGAAAAACGTTTTTGTCATTAATTGTGGGTCTTGCATGTGATGTAAATTGTTGAATTCAGCTGGTGGTGTGCGTAGGAAGAGTTGGAAAAATATATTATTAATTTATTAAATTTTCTCGCTTTGGTGTTCTAAGCATTTTCCTATAAATAGGTGTTTAGGTTAGAATTGAAAATCACACCGTAAACCCAAGTTTTCTCTCTCTCTCTCGATATATTAAGCGTATTCTTATGAGTATTTTAATACTTTGAGTGTTGCTATATCTGGTGTGAAGTTCAAGTCATAGCCTATATCCTGGTGTTTAACTAAGTCTTATTCTTTCGAGGTAAGGGATGTTATTTTTTTATATATGATATTATTTCCTTCAATATCATTATGCCAAGTATTGATCTGAATTTTAATCAAATTTAGAACTTTTTGTGTCGGGGTTACTATTCACGATACTCTTAACTATTCACGATACTGGCACTATTCACTGAATACAAGACTATTCACGTAAAAAATTAAATTTTTGTTTTTGTCCAAAATATCTATTATGGATACTAGCTTTGATTGTATCCATGTTTTGATCATTCTTGAATTTTATTTCACTATGATTATTTATGAGGTATTTTTGGACATGGATAAACCCAAAGATCTAATCCTTAATACTTATTCTTTTTTGTTTCACCGGGATTCGCTTTTTTTAAAATATTTTTCATCATTTTCAGTCCTAAATGATGATATTATTGAATATCTTTGGCCTGTAGTGCAAAGATTAATGATCTTATGATGAATATCTTTGGCCGTAGTGCAAAGATGAACAGGTATTGAGATGAACATGACCGACTGATGAATATCTTTGGTCTATAGTGCAAAGATGAAAATTTGATTCAAGATGAATATTGATTGATATTACAGGGATAAAATATTGATAATGAACTTTTAAATTCATAGATTATAGTAGATTTCATTCTCTACGTAACTCTTCTATGAATTATTATTTTCCGCTGCGAATATTGATCTAAAATTTGTTGTTTATTATATTCTCTTAGATTTTTTCCTGTTGAAGACTAACGATAATTTTTTTTATATTATCTTAATCATAATATTTTTTACTAGGCTAGTTGAGCTCACCCTTTTCTTTTTTATTCCATTTTTCTTCTTAGGAGGCGAGAATGTAGCGAGTACTAGTCGGTGTGACGCCCCCAAAATTAGGTATACATCACCCATCTTAGGTCGCCACTTACATGGTACAGAATATAAATACAACTTATTAACATAACTGTCAATACTACATAAACTGTGAGTTTAAATACAAATATCGTCTACTAGATATTATACAAACTCAAAAAAAAGTCATCATTACAATTATTATCATACTATTTCACAGAATAGTGAGGACTACTAATGCTATCTTTAGGACCATCACTGCTTCCCGACTCGTCCCTATATTTTTCATTTCACAGAGAACGGTGAAAGAAAGGGTGAGCTCAACTAGCCCAAAAGAAGAAATATTATGACTAAGATAATGCGAATAAATTATCAATAGTCTTCAACAATGTTAAACCGATAAAATACAATGATAACCAGTTTAATCTGCGGTGAATAAGCAATCCATTAAAAGAGTCATGTAGAAAATAAAGTCTACTATCTTTTAGGTTTTAAAAGTTTTTCATCATCATGTTTATAAATGAGACTCGACTTTAATAAATATTCCACATCATCGAATCACCCCTCGCACTACTAGCCAAGGATATTCTTTAGTATCACGACCACAATTATTCATGCACTCTGGGCCAAGAATATTTGTATATTCATTAATGGTCATGATCATGCCAACAACCGTCCCATCAATACACTACTACCAATCGAGGATTTTTATCACATCATTTGTAACATTACGGTCAGCTGATTACACAAGAATAGTCTCTCGTCATAATCATACCAAGTCCATCTATGCACTACAGTGCCACGGATGACTTTCAAAAAATATAAACATGAGGATGATGACAATGATATAAGAATTCAATAAAACAAGTTCAAGAATTATTTTATCCGAGAATTATTAACGTCCAAATTGTCAACATGATCTTGTTTTGTAGAGTAAAATTCAAGAATGATCGGAAGAATATTTTCATGAAAAGATCTTTGGATGAAATGCAAATATCAAGGATATTCTACTAATTTCATGGAGTATAAAGTCAAAGTTTTAACCAACCGGGTATAATAAAGAATGGAATAACAAAAGAAATCACCATGCATGCGATAGGCCTCGCATGCATGAGTTATTCCAACGAATAATAAATAACGGAACCAGTCGTCGTGAATTCACACCGGTGTGATGTTCCAAATGTAATAATAAAGATGGAACTGTCCGTAAAAACACACGAGATAGGATATTCCAATGAGATAATAAAAGATTTTAACCAGTCCGGTAAAAACACACGATGTGATGTTCCAATGAATAATAATAATAAAGACGGAACCAGTCCGGTGTAAAACACACGCATGTGATGTTCCAACAGAATAATAATAAAGATTTTAAATCCGGTCCGTAAAACACACAGACGGGATGTTCCAACAGAATAATAATAAAGAGCGGAACCAGTCCTGTAAAACACACGCATGTGATGTTCCAATGTAATAATAGAAGAATGTCACCAAGTATAGGGTAAACCAGTATACAAAGTTATTCCAACAGTAATAATAAGCAATGGAATAACAACAGTTCTCTTCATGAATAAGAAAGAATAACACCCTTTACTTTTTTTTTAGGAGATTGAATACTGCAAAGCGATGTAGTAACAAAATACTCTTCTTCTTTCTCTCTATTCTCTATATACTTTCTCTCTATAGCTTGAATGAATTAAGTGAAAATAATGAAGTCCTAGGCCTCTATTTATAGAAGATTTCTAGCTTAACACCGCGTGTGAAAAGGCAAGTGGCTTGACGACTAATGATGTGAAAAGAAAAGTGGTTTGGCGATTTTGTAATGTGAAACGACAAGTGGTTCGACGTCTGGGTAAAGGTAATTACTATTAACGAAAGGTAAATACTATTGACGAAGGTAAATACTATTCACAAGGGTAACTACTATCGATTGGCGAAGGTAATTACTATCGACGAAGGTAATTACTATTGACGAAGGTAAATACTATTCACAAGGGTAATTACTATTGTGAAGAGACTCTTAGATGATGACATATGAGCCCCCATAAAATAATCAAACTTACCACAAATCATTTTATTTTTCATCAACACATATTTAATCTTTCAACAATTATTAATCATTTATAATTTGTCGTCTCAATTATTGATTTAATACTATAACATATTATACGAGATGATCTTGTGACAATAATTGAATCAATAATATAATAGATATGATCACGTGAATTCTTGTAGCAATAATTGAGCATAAATTAAGTGACTTCTCACGTAAGCATCAATAATCAATACCGTGTGTCTACTTATGCAACCACGCCGCCAGACATTCTTTATTTTTACCACCGGGTAATTCAACAGTTTTAACGGTAACACCTCCGTAGTTATTTTTATAAAATATTTTTGTCGTTTTTCAATCCGACAATAATTACATTGTGGGGTCCACCAATGATTGAGTAGTTATGCGAATATTCCCTAATAAAAAGAATATTCCCAACCAAACGAATATTTTATAACAACTTGCATACTTTGCAAAATTTATAAATATTACCCACAACTATAACATTATATCAAATTTATTCCATAATATTCAAAAATAATATTTATAGAAAATTCATCTTTATTTATAAAAGTTTGAGGTCTTACAACCTCCCTTTCTTATGAAATTTCGTCCTCGAAATTAGGGTACGTCTTCTGGTATGTCGAAGAGGTAAGGATACCTTGATTTCATTTGATTCTAACTCCCAAGTCATTTCCTCAACATCGTGGTTCCTCATGAAACTTTGACTTGAGGTATAACCTTGGAGCGTAGAATATGTTCCTTCTTATCCAAAATTTGAACAGGGAACCTCTTCATACGTCAAATCTTCCGCTATTTCGTCCGGTTCTAACTTCAATAATATGGTTCGGGTCTTTCACATATTTACGTAACATAGATATGTGAAAAATGTTATGAACACGAGACATATTTGGCGGTAAAAGCGAGTCTATAGGCCACGATTCCTACTCGATCGAGGATTAAAATGGACCGATGAATCGAGGATTAAGTTTTCTCTCTTTCAAATCTTGTAACTCCTTTCCATGGAGCAACTCTTAACAACACACATGATCTCCTATATCGAATTCCACGTCCTTTCGATGAAGATCGGATAACTCTTTTATCGATTTTGTGAGGTTTTTATCGTTGTCGGATCGTTATAATCTTTTCCGTAGTCATACGTACCAACTCCGGTCCCAACAACGTTGCTTCACCCACCTCATCCCAAAGATCTTTGAGAATCGACACTTTCTTCCATACAATGCTTGAATGGAGCCATGCCAATACTTGCTTGATAAGCTGTTGTTGTAGGAAAACTCCACCAATGGTAAAAACTTGTCCCAACTCCCTTGAAATCAAGGACACAGTCTTAATAGATCTTCAAGAGTTTGAATAGTCCTCTCCATTGTCCGTCCGTCTGAGAGGATGATATCTTGAGCTAAATCGTAAGTCCGTGCCCATAGCTTTTTGCAAACTAACCCAAAATCGTGAAGTGAATCTTGGGTCTCGATCGAAACTATGGATACCGCGATACCATGCGATCTTACAATCTCGTTTATGTACATACTGACGAGCAAGACGTTCAAGTGTATAAGTTTCTCGTGTCGGTAAGAAATGAGCGGACTTGGTCAATCTATCAACAATGACCCAAATCGCATCAATGCCTTGAGAAACCTTAGGAAGACCAATGCGAAATCCATGGTAATGTGCTCCCACTTCCATTCCGGAATTTCAAGTGGTTGCAATGGACCTTTTGGTACTTGATGCTCCGCTTTAACTTCGAGAACTAAGACCAAAAAATTTTTAAATAAAAAAGGAATTTCCTTTATTTATTATTTTGAAATAGTAAGGGTTGATTTGATTAATGTGGATAGTTAAGGGTTAAATCATGTGAATATTTCAAAATAAGCAAGTGGTTATAAAATATTCATTGTTGTCGGGGGGATATATTAGTTTGGTGGTGGAATATTAAATGCTTGTCGGGGAATATTAAATGCGGCGGTAGCGCGACCATGTGTGGGCCCATGTGAGAAGCGATTGGATGAAGAAAAGCGACAAATATAAGTTGTTTTTAAATAGCGGCGTAGTTATTCTGAGATTATCTTTGTTGGAATACCGGTGGTTAAAACACACTAATCTGGCGTTGTTGAGCGATAGCACACGGTATTGCACCAATTATTGATTCTTACGTGAAGGCCTTACTCGATAATGGTTCGATAATTCTTTATTCGATATTTTATTGAGTTAATAATTCTTTGCGTTGATATTTTATATTCTTTGTTGTTTGATAATTGTCATTACGGTATTTTTCATTATCGAAGCAATAATTCATATTATCTGAATAATATTATTAGATAACATTATTGGCAATGTCTAGAAAGTTACATCTAAGGAGAGGTTTGGTCACTCTAATTGCTTGGCGCCCGATGAAGAAATTCTTATTGGAAAGCCCCTCTTTCTGAGGAAGCTGCACGGTTGTCGATATTGTGATTACGTAATATTATTTGTGAATAATTAATTATTGATTTATATGATGAGGAAAATATTGATTTTATGTGGATATAGATGGAGAAAATTTTTAAAATGACAATTGTTGAAAATTAATATTTTATCTTTTTACGATAAAATAATTCATTTAAATATATTATTTTAATAATATATTAACGGTGATATTTTACAATGAATGTGGGATATATGAGTATATGAGGAGGAAGAGTATTTTTGTGGCATTAAATGTTTAACACATGTTTTGTGTGTTGGTGGACCCAATTATTGGCCAAAAATTTGATTATAGCTTGTAAAATCACCCGTTTGTGGATTTGGTCAATTTCTATTTGGAATTTGGAAAAACTTTCTTCTGCAAAGTTGTAGAAATTGAATTTCCTATAAAAACTCGCGAGATTCAATTTTTCTGATGAAAGGGCTATTTATTATGAATTATTGAAGTTAGAAGCTCAAAAATAATTGATTTTGGGAGTTTAAATTATTTTTGTTAAGAAAAACGTTTTTTATTTTTTTTTGGACATCATTAACATGTGTGGCTGGTGTTTTTGACCAAAAGGTGGGCTAAGGAAAATTTGTATAATTATATTAATATTATATTAAATTTTACTAACTTTTGGTGTTCTAGCGTTTTCTATAAATAGGGTCTTGGGTTAGAATTGAAAATCACACGAAAGCTGAAGTTTTCTCTCTATTTCTCTCTCGATATTTTGGCGTATTCTTGTGAGTATTTTGAGTATACTTTGAGTATTGCTAGGCGGTTGCAAGTTCCTTGACCTTATACCGGTATTCCAAATTTAGAAATCTTAATCTTTCGAGGTAAGGGATATTATTTTTTTTTATGTAATGATATTATTTCTTCAATATCATTATCTTTGAAATGTTGATCTGAAGTTTTATCAAATTTGGAACTTTTTCATGTCGGGAGTTACTATTCATGGGTTCTTATTCATGAGTTCTTATTCACGAGATTCTTATTAAGCGAGTTCTTATTCACGAGTTCTTATTCACGAAATCTTATTAATGAAGCGTGAAGATGTTTTTGTGGAATTTCTATCTTTTGGTGTCGAGTTACTATTCACGTATCTGCCTTATTCACGTATATCTGACACTATTCACGTATCTGCACTATTCATAGAAAAATAAAATTTTTTCTTTTTGTCCAAAATATCTATTACGGATACTAGCTACGATTGTATAAATGTTTTGATCATTCTTGAATTTTACACCACTATGATTATTTTTGAGGTATTTTTGGGCGTGGATAAAACCAAATCTGAATCCTTAATCCTTAATCCTTGTCATTTTGTTTCCTTTGGATTCGTTTCTTTAAAAAAAAAATATTTTCATCATCCTCGGTCTTAAATGATGATATTATGGAATATCTTTGGCTGTGGTGCAAAGATGAATGATTTCTTAAGAATATCTTTGGCACATGTGGTGCAAAGATGAATGATTTCTGAAGAATATCTTTGGCTGTGGTCTGCAAGATGAGCAGTGTTTAAATGAACATGACCAATTGATGAATATCTTTGGCTGTGTAGTGCAAAGATGAATATTTGATTCGGATGTATATTGATTGATGTTACGGGGATAAAAGATGAGCGATGAACTTTTAAATTCATACATAGAAGATAGTAGTTTGCATTCTCTCTTAACTCTTCTAATGAATTATTATTTCATTGCGAATATTGATTTAAAGTTTGTTGTCTATTGTATTACTATTAGATTTTCCTGTTGAAGACTAACGATAATTTGTTGTATATTATCTTAGTCGTAATATTCTTCTTGAGCTAGTTGAGCTCACCCTTTTCCTTTTTGTTCCATTTTTTCTCGGGAGCGAGAATATAAGCGAGTGCAGTCGGGGTATGGAATGAAGTTTTTAGAAAGGATTGTTTAGTAGTCCTCACCATTTTGTAAAATAATGTATCGATAAATGTGATGAGGATTTATTTGAGTATAGATATTATCTAGAAGATAATATTTGTATTCAAACTCACGATTTCTTGTTGTAATAATAAAGTTGTAGTTGTTTACATACCATGTATTGACAACTTTCGAATAGGTGATGTATACCTATTTTGGGGCGTCACGGTTGGTATCGAGCTTAGGGATATGATCTCTGGCGGAGATCGGGGAATAGAACTAGGAGGAGAGGCGAGTAAATCCTTAGCTAGTGTGTCTCTACTAAGCTTATTTGTTAGTTAGTCGATATATAGGGATATTATGTGATATATTGATTTCCTTAATTAACCCTTGTTTTATGGCGGTGTTTGAGAATGTCGTTGAGAATATTAACGATGGAGTAAATGAGGCCAGTGTGGAGATGCTGTCTTTACCAGCGAGGAGAGCGTCTGTGGTGGCAATGTACCTCCTGAAACAACACATTGAAGCGATGATGATGAGCGAGGGGATGTTTAGAAGTTTTTTGCGATTCATGCAAAAATCGAGACGAGGAACTTCGTGTTCAAAATCTGAGGAGAAATGATAGCAATTCACGGGTTATCCACGACCAAGCGATTCGAAGAGTTGGGACCACGAAATTTAAGGAAAGCGGATCCGATCATGGCGGAAGCATGGGTCAAACAAATTACAAGATATTCGATGTCTTGGGATGCGCGGAGAACGAAGGTTCCATTCGCCACCTTTATGTTCCGTGGCGAAGCGGACTCTTGGTGGGAGTGCGTGAGCGCACCCATCCGGCCCTACTTTTTTCGGCGTGTCTTGGGAGGCGTTTGAAGCTATTTAATGACAAATACTTTCACGAAAGTGTTAAATCGTATGAAGGAAGTGGAGTTCATCGATTGGAACAAAACAACATGCGGTGTGTCTCGATGCGAGGCAAAGTTTGCGAGTTATCGAGTTTGCACCTCATTTGGTGGAGAATGAGGAGCGTATATGTGGATGTTTCTTAGAGGTTTGAAACCCGGCGTCGTCGATATCTCATTTCTCGTAAATTTTCTCTTTATTGGATGTTGTAAGCGAGGCTCAATTATTAGGCGAGATAACGAGTCTGCAGTCGGTTGAGGAGGACCCTGACGAGGATCGTGTCGAGAGATAGCGATCAGCGAATAATAATGATAACTGCGGAGAAAAGCGAGCGACGGACGAAAATGGTAACCACTCTGGTGGTAATCATAGCCATGAAAATAGAAGAAGCGAGTCGGGGAGATTTTAAAGAGGAGATTTAACAACGACCATGTGAAGATAGCGGTCTTGGCGTGACAAGCGGTTCTAAGGGAGGAGAAACGACCACCGGTCGTATCTTCTAAAATCGGAAAAGAGGACATATCGATCAAACGCCCCTACAGATTCAAGGTATGCTATAATTGTGGAAAGGAAGGACATATCGCTCGAGATTATGCGATGGCGAAACCTAGTTCGTGAGGGACGGTGACTCGAAAAACATCCCGAAAAAATCAAAGTCAGCGATTAGGGAAGGCGTTTGTTGTGGTTGGTCATAATCGAGGAACCCAAACGAGGTGATCACGGGTAAGCTATTTATAAATTCTTGCGAAGTTTATACCTTACTTGATCTGGGTGCTTTACCCATTCATTTATCTCTCCTGCGTGTGCTCAGCGTTTAAACTTGACTCAGGAGAAATTAGACTTTGACTATCTCTGTGGAAACTCAGTTAGGAGAAACTTTCATCACATCCAACATTTATAAATCTTGTTTGATTCAAGTTGGCACCATTACCTTACACATTGACCTTATCTCTTTAAAGATACTTGCTTTTGATGTGATTTTAGGGATTGATTGGTTAACTACTCATCATGCCAAAATTGATTGTTTTAAATAAGGTTGTTAGTTTTCATATTCTACCAACTTTGTTATGCAATTCAAGCAACTAAACCATTAAAATCGATCAACATCATATCTAATCATAAAGCTATTCGTTTATTAAAAAGCGGATGTCAAGCTTTCTTAGCCCATGTTATGGATTTGAATAAAGACACGTCAAATTTGAATGATATTCTGTTGTTGTTATTGACTTTCTGGCGTATTTCTAGAAGAACTTCCGGTCTACCCCGAGCGTGAAGTTGAATTCTTTATTGATCTTGAACACAGTACAAAGCCCATTTCTAAAACCCCATATCGAATGGCTCTATTGAACTTGAGGAGTTAAAGGTCCAACTACGAGGAATTGTTGGACATCCGGTTTCATTAATCCTAGTACATCTCCTTGGGGTGCTCTGTTTTATTTAAAGAAAGAAGAAAGGCGGGAGTATCGACTTTAATATTGACTATCGGGAATTGAACCATGTCACCATCAAGAATAGGTATCCTCTACCTCGTATTGATGACTTGTTTGACCCGATTCAAGGGCACAATTCTTTTCAAAAATCGATCTTAGATTACGGATATCATCGGTGAAGATTAAAAGCGAGGATATTCAAAGCGCCTTGAAACTTCGGTATGGGCATTATGAATTCTTAGTCATGTCTTTGGACTAACTAACTAATGCTCCTGCTGACTTTCATGGATATGATGAGCCAAGTATTCAAGAATATTTGGATCGATTCGTTGTTGTCTTTATTGATGACATTCTCATATATTCAAAAGCCGTGAAGATCATGAGCACCATTTGAAGGCTTTGGTACTCGAAAGCCGTGAAAACCAACTATATGCCAAATTGAAGAAATGTGAGTTACGGCTTGAGGAAGTAGCATTCCTTGGGCGCGTGGTGTCGAAACATGGAGTATCTGTTGATCCGGCGAAGATTGAAGCAATCTGAAGTTAGAACAATAAAAGTCGGTGGTGAAGTCGTAGTAGTTTTTGGCTAAATTAGGTTTATTATCGGAGATTAGTGGAAGGTTTTCTCGAATCGCTACTTCATTAACTTGACTAACTTCGGAAGGATACAAAATTCGTTTGGAGTGAAGAATCGAGAAAAGAGTTTCCAAGAGCTTAAGAGGAGACTTATTTGGCTGTTCTTCTAACAATACCATCTGGTTCGGATGGATTTGTTATCTCTGATGATGCTTGAGGCAAAGGTTAGGATGTGTTCTCATGCAGCGTGGGAAAGTCATAGCCTTTATGCCTCGCGACAACTTAAAAGTATGAGAGGAATTATCCTACTCATGATCTAGAGTTAGCGTGATCGTTTTCAGCTGCTAAAAGATATGGAGCACTATCTATATGGGGAGAAAGTGGAGATATATTGGACCATAAAAGCCTTAAATATTTCTTCACTCAAAAAGAACTCAACACATCGGCGGCGACGTTGGCTCGAACTATTGAAGACTACGACCACACTATTGATACCATCACGGTAAAGCGAGCGTGGTAGGTGGCGCGCGTTGAGTAGAAGATCATATCACGAGGAGCAGAGTGCGATGATGTCAAGTATCTGCGTAGAGCCAACTTTAATAGAAAAAGTTAAGGTTGCTCGAGCCATGGGCCGGAGTGATCGTATATGAAGAAGAAAGTACAAGAAGGAGCTATTAGGGCGAGAATTGATGAAGAAGGAATACTTGAGTCCACTCTAGACTTTGTGTTCCTAACGACTACGATTTGAAGTACAAGATTATGATGGAGGCACACAATCGCCATTTGCAATCCATCACGGAAGTACTAAAATGTATCGTGATCTTGACATACATTTTGGTGGAACAATATGAAGAGAGAGATTGCAAAGTTTATCTCGATGTGTTTAACTTGCCAGCGTGTAAAAGCGGAGCATCTTGTACCTAAGGGTCCGTTGCAACCACTTGAGATTCCGGAATGGAAGTGGGAACACATTACTATGGATTTAGTTCTGGGTCTTCCTACGGTTTCTCAAGGCATCAATCTTATTTGGGTTATTGTTGATAGATTAACCAAGTCTGCTCATTTCTTGCCGTCTGGAGACTTATTCCTTGAGCGTCTTGCTAGTATATGCGTGAATGAGATTGTGAGGTTGCATGGCATGCACATATCCATAGTTTGGGATCGTGACCCAAGATTCACTTCAAGATTTTGGGTTAGCTTGCAAAAAAAAGCTATGGGCGCAGTTTGCGATTTAGTTGACATACCATCCCCAAGCGGACGAGACAATCGAGAGGACTATTCAAACTCTTGAAGATCTATTAAGACTACGTGTCCTAGACTTCAAGGGTAGTTGGGATAAGTATTTACCATTGGTGGAATTCTCCTACAACAACGATTTATCGAGCAAAGTATAGGTGTGGCTCCATTTGAAGCATTATATGGGCCGAAAATGTAGTTCTCGATATGTTGGGATGAGGTGGGTGAAGCAACATTGTTGGGACCCGAGTTAAATGCGTATGACTACCGAAAGATCCAAATGATTAGACAACGTATATACAAAGCGGCACAAGATCGACAAAAGAGTTATCACGGATCTTCATCGAAAGGGCGTGGAATTTAATGTGAGGGATCGTGTATTGTTGCGAGTTGCTCCATGGAAGGAGTTACAAGATTTGGGAAGAGAGAAAGCTCGATCCACGATTTATTGGTCCATTTCAAATTCTTGACCAGAGTAGGAAATGTAGCCTATAGACTTGCATTACCTCAAATATGTCTAAATGTTCATAATGTGTTTCACATATCATACTTAAATAAATATGTGAAAGACCGAACCACGTTATTGAGTTAGAACCGGACGAGATAGCCAGAAGACTTAACGTGTGAGGAGGTACTGTCAAGATCTTGGATAGGAAGGAGCATGTCCTACTGCGCAAAGGTCATACCACAAGTTAAAGTTTTGTGGAGGAATCATGCTATATAGAAATGACACAGGAGTTGGAAGCGGAAATGAAAGCGAGTATCCTCACCTTTTGAAACACACAGTCGTCGTCAATTTAGGAATGAAATTTCATAAGGAGGGAGGTTGTAAGACCCCAAATTTTTTAAAAAAAGGAATTTCCTTTATTTATTATTTTGAAATAGTAAGGGTTGATTTGATTAATGTGGATAGTTAAGGGTTAAATCATGAAATATTTCAAAATAAGCAGTGGTTATAAAATATTCATTGTTGTGGGGAATATTAGTTTGGTGGTGGAATATTAAATGCTTGTCGGGAATATTAAATGCGATGGTAGCGACCATGTGTGGGCCCCATGTGAAGCGATTGGATGAAAGCAAGCGACAAATATAAGTTGTTTTTAAATAGCAGGCGTAGTTATTCAGATTATCTTGTTGGAATACCGGTGGTTAAAACACACTTGTCTGGCGTTGTTGAGCAGGTAGCACACGGTATTGCACCAATTATTGATTCTTACGTGAAGGCACTTTACTCGATAATGGTTCTGATAATTCTTTATTCGATATTTTATTGAGTTAATAATTCTTTGCGTTGATATTTTATATTCTTTGTTGTTTGATAATTGTCATTACACGTATTTTTCATTATCGAAGCAATAATTCATATTATCTGAATAATATTATTAGATAACATTATTGGCAATGTCTAGAAAGTTACATCTAAGGAGAGGTTTGGTCAATTAATTGCTGCGCATGATGAAGAAATTCTTATTGGAAAGCCCCTCTTTCTGAGGAGCTGCACGGTTTGTCATATTGTGATTACATAATATTATTTGTGAATAATTAATTATTGATTTATATGATGAGGAAAATATTGATTTTATGTGGATATAGATGGAGAAAATTTTAAAATGACAATTGTTGAAAATTAATATTTTATCTTTTACGATAAAATAATTCATTTAAATATATTATTTTAATAATATATTAACGGTGATATTTTACAATGAATGTGGGATATATGAGTATATGAGGAGGAAGAGTATTTTTGTGGCATTAAATGTTTAACACATGTTTTGTGTGTTGGTGGACCCATTATTGGTAGAAATTTGATTATAGCTTGTAAAATCACCCGTTTGTGGATTTGGTCAATTTCTATTTGGAATTTGGAAAAACTTTCTTCTGCAAAGTTGTAGAAATTGAATTTCCTATAAAAACTCGCGAGATTCAATTTTTCTGATGAAAGGGCTATTTATTATGAATTATTGAAGTTAGAAGCTCAAAATAATTGATTTTTGGGAGTTTAAATTATTTTTGTTAAGAAAAACGTTTTTTGTATTTTTTTGGACATCATTAACATGTGTGGCTGGTGTTTTGACCAAAAGGTGGGCTAAGGAAAATTTGTATAATTATATTAATATTATATTAAATTTTACGCTTTGGTGTTTCTAGCGTTTTCTATAAATAGGGTCTTGGGTTAGAATTGAAAATCACACGAAAGCTGAAGTTTTCTCTCTATTTCTCTCTCGATATTTTGGCGTATTCTTGTGAGTATTTTGAGTATACTTTGAGTATTGCTAGGCGATGCAAGTTCCTTGACCTTATACAGGTATTCGGTTTAAATCTTAATCTTTCGAGGTAAGGGATATTATTTTTTTTTAAGTAATGATATTATTTCTTCAATATCATTATCTTTGAAATGTTGATCTGAAGTTTTATCAAATTTGGAACTTTTTCATATCGGGTTACTATTCATGGGTTTCTTATTCATGAGTTCTTATTCACGAGTTCTTATTAAGATTCTTAGTTCTTATTCACGAGTTCTTATTCACGAGTACTATTAAGCTGAAAGCGTGAAGATGTTTTTGTGGAATTTCTATCTTTTGGTGTCGAGTTACTATTCACGTATCTGGCCTTTATTCACGTATCTGACCTTTATTCACGTATCTGACACTTATTCATAAAAAATAAAATTTTTTCTTTTTGTCCAAAATATCTATTACGGATACTAGCTCGATTGTATAAATGTTTTGATCATTCTTGAATTTTACACCACTATGATTATTTTTGAGGTATTTTTGGGCGTGGATAAAACCAATCGAATCCTTAATCCTTAATCCTTGTCATTTTGTTTCCTTTGGATTCGTTTCTTTAAAAAATATTTTCATCATCCTCGGTCTTAAATGATGATATTATGGAATATCTTTGGCTTTATAGTGCAAAGATGAATGATTTCTTAAGAATATCTTTGGCTGTGGTGCAAAGATGAATGATTTCTGAAGAATATCTTTGGCTGTAGTCACAAAGATGAGCAGTGTTTAAATGAACATGACCAGTGATGAATATCTTTGGCTGTGGTGCAAAAGATGAATATTTGATTCGGATGTATATTGATTGATGTTCTGGGGATAAAAGATGAGCGATGAACTTTTAAATTCATACATAGAAGATAGTAGTTTGCATTCTCTACTTAACTCTTCTTCATGAATTATTATTTCATTGCGAATATTGATTTAAAATTTGTTGTCTATTGTATTACTATTAGATTTTTCCTGTTGAAGACTAACGATAATTTGTTGTATATTATCTTAGTCATAATATTCTTCTTGAGCTAGTTGAGCTCACCCTTTTCCTTTTTGTTCCATTTTTCTCGGGGAGGCGAGAATATAAGCGAGTGCAGTCGGGGTATGGAATGAAGTTTTTAGAAAGGATTGTTTAGTAGTCCTCACCATTTTGTAAAATAATGTATCGATAAATGTGATGAGGATTTATTTGAGTATAGATATTATCAGAAGATAATATTTGTATTCAAACTCACGATTTCTTGTTGTAATAATAAAGTTGTAGTTGTTTACGTACCATGTAGAATAGGACAACTCGGAATGGGTGATGTATACCTATTTTGGGGGCGTAGCGACGTATTTTTGTTTAAATCGTGACATGAGCTAAGAAAGCTTGACATCCGTTTTTCAATAAGCGAATAGCTTTATGGCTTGAGATAGACAGTGATTGATTTTAATGGATTGGTCGTTTGAATTCGCATAATAGGTTGATTAGGAATATGAAAGCTAACAACCTTACGAAAACAATCAATTTTTGCATGATAAGTAGTTAACCAATCAATCCTTGAATCACGTCAAATGCAAGTATTTTTAATGAAATAAGATCGACGGTAATGTGAGGTACCGATTTGAACCAAACAAGACTTATAAACGATTGGATGTAATGAAGGTTTCTCCCAACGGAGTTTCCACGAGATAAGTCAAAGTCTAATTTTTCGAGTCAAATTTAATCGATGAGCGCAAGTAGGAGAAATAAAAGAATGGGTAGAACCCCAGATCAAATAAAGTATAGACTTCATTAGAGTTTATGATAAGCTTACCCGTGATGACCTCATTCGGATTCCTTGTTCTTTGGGAGGTCACAACAAACGCTTTCTCCTTGCACTACCGGGTTTTGAATTTTCCGGATGGCCTTTGGTGCCTCCATCCTAGTTGAATTTGTCTTGATGGCGACAAAATCGAGCTAAGTGACCTTCTCTTCCACAATTATAACATGCTTTGACGGCATGTGCAGCTTTGAATCGATGTGTCCTCTCCTCCGCATTTGAAGCATATGATAGGTGGTCTTTCTCCTTCCTTAACAATGGGTCTTTGGTCTTTGACGTCTTTCCATCATTGTTGAATCTCCGCTTCTTGAAATGTCCATTCTTATTATTTTGGCCCCGATTACCACAAAGTGGTTACCATATCTGCCTTGTTGATTCCCTCCACGCTTGTTGTCACCACTTCGATGACTACTCTCATTGGTATTATAATTTTTGCACCGCTTCTCTTTTTAGTTACGTTGACTCATTATCGCGTTCCACTAATCGAGCCCTATTTACAACATCCGAATACAAACACGGTTTATGAAATAAGATGTTGACGTATCTCCGACTTCAAACCTCTTAAAAACATTCGCGTCATTCTCTTCATTATCCACTAGTGGGGACGAAACCGTGATAACTCCGCAAATTTTGCCTCGTATTGCGACACGGTCATATTGTTTTGTTCCAACTTGATAAACTCCACCTCCTTCATGTGGCGAATACTTTCGGGAAAGTATTTGTCGTTGAAACGACTTCTGGAACTTCTCCCAAGATATCTTGATCTGAAAGAGGTTGAGTACGTTTCCGATTCCCACCAAGAATCTGCCTCTCCGCGCTGATATAAAGGTGGCAAGGGAACCTTTTGCTCTCGGAGCATCCCAAGACATCAAATATCTTGGTAATCTGCTTTATCCATGCTTTCCGCCAAGTGGTTTTGCTCTCCCTTAAACTCCGGTGGTCCCAAAGATCCTTGAATTGTTTAGCGGTGACCGCCTGAGAGTTTTCCGTGTTTCCACCTACGTTTTGGGCGAGAGTCGCTCTCTGCTTTTCTTTGTTGCATAAATTACATAAAGCCTCTGAATATTTGATCATTCATCATTTGGTCGGTGTTGTTGTTTGCATGAGGATTATCGCCTTCTGATGCACATTATCCTCGATTATTGATATGTGGTGAATCAACGATCGCTCATGCTCCATTCTATTCTCAACGTTCTCGGATGTCATTTTCAGATCTTGCACAAAACAAAAGGTTAATTGACGTATAACAAATTATCCCTATCTTACGACCAACCAATAAAATAAAGCACATAAACATAGGTAGGTCATACTAGCGAAGGTATTCCCCATCTCTCCCTCCTAGTACTATTCTTACATCTTAGCCGGGATCATATCCTAAGCTCGATATTGTTGTGGCGCCCCCAAAATTAGGTTTACATCACCCATCTTGGGTCGCCACTTACATAGTATGTAATTTAAATACAACTTATTAACATAACTGCTGTCGATACGACATAAATCGTGAGTTTAAATACAAATATCGCCTACTAGATATTATACAAACTTAAAAAAAGTCCTCATTACAATTATTATCACACTATTTCACGAATAGTGAGGACTACTAATGCTATCTTCGGACCATCACTCGCTTCCCAGACTCATCCCATTTATATTCTCATTTCACAGAGAAACGGTGAAAGAAAGGGTGAGCTCAACTAGCTAGCCCGAAGAAATATTATGACTAAGATAATGCGAATAAATTATCAATAGTCTTCAACAATGTTAAACCGATAAAATACAATGAGACAACCAGTTTAATCTGCGGCGGAATAAGCAATCCATTAAAAGAGTCAAGTAGAAAATAAAGTCTACTATCTTTTAGGTTTTAAAGGTTTTTTCATCATCGCTTATAAATGAGACTCGACTTTAATAAATATTCCACATCATCAAATCACCCCACTTTACTACTGCCAGGATATTCTTTAGTATCACGACCACAATTATTCATGCATACGGGCCAAGAATATTTGTGTATTCATTAATAATCAAATGATCATGCCAACAATCATCCCATCAATGCACTACTGACCACTAAGAATTTTTATCACATCATTTGTAACATTACGGTCGTGATTACACCGAATAGTCTCTGGTCATAATCATACCAAGTCCATCTATGCACTACTGGCCACGTATGACTTTCAAAAAAATATAAACATGAGGATGATGACAATGATATAAGAATTCAATAAAACAAGTTCAAGAATTATTTTATCCGAGAATTATTAACGTCCAAATTGTCAACATGATCTTGCTTTGTAGAATAAAATTCAAGAATGATCGTAAGAATATTTCCATGAAAAGATCTTTGGATGAAACGCAAATATCGAGGATATTCTACTAATTTCATGGAGTATAGAAGTCAAAGTTTTAACCAACCGGGTATAATAAAGAATGGAATAACAAAAGAAATCACCATAAATGCGATAGGATACTTACAATGTTATTCCAATAGAATAATAAATAACGGAACCCTCCCACAGAAAACACACAGACGGGATGTTCCAATGTAATAATAATAAAAGATTTTAACCAGTCCTGTAAAACACACGAGATGAGGATGTTCCAATGTATAATAATAAAAAGCGGAACCAGTCCGAATTGTAAAACACATGCATGAGATGTTCCAATGCAGAATAATAATAATAAAGATTTTAACCAGTCCCAGTAAAACACACACACGGGATGTTCCAATGTAATAATAGAAGAATGTCACCAAGTATAGGGTAAACCACAGATACAAAGTTATTCCAACGTAATAATAATGATGGAATAACAACAGATTCTCTTCATGAATAAGAAAATAATAACACCCCTTACTTTTGGTAGGAGATTGAATACTGCAGGCAGAAGTAGAATAAAATACTCTTCTTCTTTCTCTTATTCTTCTCTATACTTTCTCTCTATAGCTTGAATGAATTCGTGAAAAATAATGAAGCCCTGAGCCTCTATTTATAGAAGATTTCTAGCTTAGCACCGCCGCGTGAAAAAGGCAAGTGGCTTGACGACTAATGATGTGAAAAGAAAAGTGGTTTGGCGCTCAGAATGTGAAAACGACAAGTGGTTCGACGTCTGGTAAAGGTAATTACTATTAACGAAGGTAAATACTATTGACGAAGGTAAATACTATTCACAAGGGTAACTACTATCGATGAAGGTAATTACTATTAACGAAGGTAATTACTATTATTGAAGGTAAATACTATTCACAAGGGTAATTACTTATTGACGAAGAGACTCTTAGATGATGACATATGAGCCCCCATAAAATAATCAAACTTACCACAAATCATTTTATTTTTCATCAACACATATTTAATCTTTCAAAAATTATTAATCATTTATAACTCATTGTAAATCAATTATTGATTTAATACTATAACATATTATACGATGATCTTATAATGACAATAATTGAATCAATAATATAATAGATATGATCGCGTGATTCATTGTAGCAATAATTGAGCATAAATGAGTGTGACTTCTCACGTAAGCATCAATAATCAATACTGAGTGTACTACTTTATGCAACCACGCCAGACATCGTATTTTTACCACCGGTAGTTCAACAGTTTTAACGGTAACACCTCCGTAGTTATTTTTATAAAATATTTTTGTCGTTTTCTCAATCCGACAATAATTACATTATGGGGTCCACCAATGATTGGTAGTTATGCGAATATTCCCTAATAAAAAGAATATTCCCAACCAAAACGAATATTTTATAACAACTTGCATACTTTGCAAAATTTATAAATATTACCCACAACTATAACATTATATCAAATTTATTCCATAATATTCAAAAATAATATTTATAGAAAAATTCATCTTTATTTATAAAAGCTGGGGTCTTACAGTCGGGGTATGGAATGAAGGTTTTAGAAAGTCATTTTAGTAATCCTCACAATTTTTATAAAATAATGTATCAATAATTGTATTGAGGACTTATTTGGGTATGGATATTGTCTAGAAGACAATATTTGTATTTAAACTCACAGTTTATATGTTGTATTAATAAAATTGAAGTTGTTTCTGTACCATGTTATTGACGACTGAAAATGGATGATGTATACTTATTTTGAGAACGTCACACATTAAATTTTACGTAAAAATTAATTGCTCTTTATTAGCAAGAATTTTATATGGAATTGGGCAGAATTCACTTTTAGACTTTTAGTGATCATATAAAAGGCCGTATGGTAGTTTAGGATAATATTGTTTTTGTCACCCGTTTTATAATCGAGTTATTAATGTTTCAATCTTCTGAATTTGGAACTCTCAAGTATTGTTAAGCGAGCGCGATGGGATAATTTGGTAAGTTAGACTCGTATTTGTATTTTAATTTATCTGAATAATTCATATCTTTAATATAAAGATGTCTTCTGAATAATTTAAATTTATTTTAATATCTTAATTATTCATAATACTATTTTTTAATACAAAGATATAAACTGTTAAAAATGTATTAAAATGTAATCAAATACCACCATAATTAATAATTAATTGGTTCCTGGTGGAGTTCATAGAACTCATGAGTTGGGCACATTAATGTTAGGTTTGGAACTTGAAAGATGCAAAAGAAAATTTTTAAAATAAGAAATGAAAAAAAATTATCTAAATGAAAATGAAATGTGAATATCTATATTTTAAAAATAATATCAATAACAATGTCAAAATATAATGTTAAAATGGTTTTAAAAACACCAATAAATTCTTAGTTAAAATGGGACGGAGTACCTATTATGTACACTTTATAGGAAAATGAAAAATAAAATGTGAATCCTATTTGTTAAATTGAACATTATTTTCTCTATTAATAATCAATTAACTTGCACTTATAATTAGAAATACTAGACACATTAGCTGAAAACATGATAATAAAAGCAAAACTACTTCTACCTAAGTACTAGAGGAATTTAAATTATTAAAAAACTCATCCACAAAGGAATTTAATGCAAAATATGAAAATATTCATGATGTATTTTTTTATATTAACCTTAAAAATAATAATACGTTGTAATTTTAGTAAGGGTGTCGGCTAACATGATAATAAAAATAGAAAAACAAATTAACTTGAGTACAGGGTGTTATAAGGTCAAAATTTAAAATAAATAAATAAATAAATAAGCACTTAGATATTATTTTTATTTTCTTGTGTATTGAAAGTGTTCTACCCCGTTTGTAGTTTATTTAAATATTTTTAACTTCTTTTTTTAAAATAAATTAGAACTTGGTACAATTTCCATAGCCTGCTGAGTGTTGATCGACTACACACGAAAAAAAAATAACTTTGTATTCTCAATTTTTTTTATTATAGGATTAAAATTTTAATTTTTTTTTATTATGTCTAAATTGATAGAATCACATCAAAAAATTGATGACATGACAGCGACACGTGACTAAAAAATACTTTTATGTAATATTGAGTGTCATTTTAACATTTATTCAATTAATTTTTTATACCCAAAAGGATAAATATAAGATCATTATTAATTTTACTTTAAAAATTATATTTACCAACAAATTAATAATTTACCAAAAGGGTAAAATTATCATTAATTTACTTTAAAAAATTAATAATGGCTTTATATTAAAATTATAATGATAATAATTTATTTTAAAATTAATTATAAGTATTTTTTAATCACGTATTAGTTGTTATGTTATTAATTTTCCGACGCGACACTATTAATTAGACATAATCATAAAAAATAAAAAGTTTAATCTTCTAATGGAAAAAATTGAGAAGACAATCTCTAAAGTGGAAAAAAAAAATTAGAAGTTTAATCCTCTAATATAAAAAAAATTGAGAAGACAATCCCCAAAATAAAAAAAAAAAAAATTAAATTCAAACTATTAATCAATATTTAGGCCTATATTTTTTATATGCAAAATATTATATTATATATATATATATAATTTCTATAAAAATGTATTATATGTTTTAATGTTTTTTAATTTCAATATTAAGTTTATAATTTGAAAATAAAATAGTAAAAAAATATCAAAATGTGTATGATTGATGAATTGTCCATTTAAATGAAAGTGTGAAATGTCATTTTATATATAGAGAGAACGGTCTTTTGATTATGGAGTAAAATTTTATATAAGGATTAAAATAAAAAGTCAAATAAAAATAAAAAAATTGTTGAATAATGATTTGTTGATGTCAAAATTGGGGACAGAGAGTTGATAGTTAATGCTCTAAAAGGTTGATTTCGTAGACGGAATCTGGCACGTGTCTTCCACACTCCCCACCATACGGCCCTCTTTCTCCTCAGAAACGCCCCTCCCAAGTCCCATCTTTCTACTTCTTCTCTTCTATATACATCTCCCTCCGTGTGTATTAAAAAGATTTTCCATCGAACTTTGTCTCTTGTTAAAGTCAATTAAATTCGGCTCCAGAACTCCCTCTCCTTTCAAACCAGGTAAAGCCTACTCTTTTTAAGCTTATATATATATATATATATATATATATATATATATATATATATATATATATGATTCCCGAAATTACTTTCTGTTATGTTTATACTTCTTCTTCTTCTTCATGTGGTTGTGCTTTCGTATCTGCTATTATGAAATTTGATTATAAAGTGATATAGGTTTTGCTTATCAATTAATTAACTTCTTTATTCATTTGTTTGGAAAGTTGATACTCACTCAGTTCCAAAATACAAAATTAACATCATCCATTTAATTTTTGAAAAGAATAAAACTTTTTAATAGTTTATAATATTCCTAATTATATTGATTAAATTTAAACGGATTTATATCAATATGTTTCATAGATGGAGTTAAAGAAAGTATCCTCATCTGACAAAAGGTCGTGAAAGCATTACTTAGCTGTGGAGTACTAATAATATAAATATTAGTACTTTTTTTGTTCCCTTTTCCAAGTTTCAGATGCTTTCTGGAACTGTTTTAAACCTAGATTTATTTGCATTCATTTGTTCAGTTGAGGACTAAAAGATGTTTCAGATGAAAATGAATGCAAATTTTGAGCTTAAATGTGGTTGCTTTATGTATGGCCAATCAATCAAATTTACCCAACATCTGATGCTTCCTTGATGCACAACTACGCGAGCTAATTTCCTATTGCTTAATGTCATTAGAGTTTTGAGAAAAGTACCACCCGGACCCTCTGTTTGTTGGTTTAGTGGTGTCTAATTACAGTTTCAGCTGATGGTGAAAAAAAAGTTACTCCCTTGCCCAAATGTAAAAGGATAATTTCCAAGCATATAAATTTTTTTTCGTATTCCTTAACTATTTTATTTATGATTGTGGTCCATCATAGCAAGCTGATTGCAATTCACATAAGAGTATTTGATTTTCTTATATTGTTGAGCTCTAAAGATAAATTGAATTCTTGACAGGGGATTCCTAACATCATTATATTATTGTTCTTTGACAGGTGTCTTTCCCTGAAAAGTTGGCTTCTAGATGATGTTGGGTGCATTTTCTGTTTGCATTTTCACTAATCAGGCAACAGCATCAAATCATGTAATTAGCCCCTTAAACTCAATGCTGATGCATCTAAATGCAGTACTCTTTTTATGACTTGTGCTGAATCCTTTTAAATATCTGTGTTATAAAATCAAGCTTGTTTCTTTATGTAACTAAGTTTGGAGTAGTTATGATAAAGTGCTTTGGGAATTAGAACTATATAAAGGATTTATATTTGATTGAACACGTACTCTCTTATATTGTTAAGATTAATCATCTAGTAACAATTGCTTAGTGCCCATTTGAAACAGATTTAAAGAGGATTGGTGTGCTTGTAATTTTGTATCAGAACTCGGTGAGCTTTTGGGGGGTCTCACTTTTCTTTTTTATATGATTTTCCTTTCCAGTTTGATGTTAGGAATTTTCCTTTGTCGTTGATTATGGTGACAGGTTTACATTAGAAGAATATTAAGTGCTTAGCTTGCAATTGAGATGTTGATTTAGTTTGTGCATATCAAAATGAATTATTGAATTGGTTTGTTGCGTTGTTTAGTGATATATAGACCCAATTACCTTAAGAAAAAAAATTGAGTTGTTTTAGTCCATTGAGTAGAAATGATTAGCAGAGAAGTACCTTAATCTTTTTATTATTTATGTCAACTGTGTCTTTCTCTCTACTCCACTCTCTATCTCTCTAACACTATATTTTTCTGTCTAGATTCTCTCTGCTGAATCCTTTCTCTCTCTCTCTCTCTCTCTCTCTCTCTCTCTCTCTCTCTCTCTCTCTCTCTCTCTCACACACACACACACACACACACACTATTTGTGATAATTTGACAAACCAACCAACAAATTACACCTTCCTTTTAACTTGCACTACTTTGGGTATCGTGCACCGGTCTTTGTTTGATTACTAAGAGGAGATCCTCTTCCTCCTCTGAGCTCCATCTCTTTCTATGCTCTCTATTTTCTCTTGATGGCCTCTGTTCATTCTGTCTCACTCTCTCGCATAGCTGCAACCAACTCAGATTTGGATCAGCTCGATGGTACCAATGCCAATGGTATTGAATCGAGGAATGTGTCTTGCTCTAGGACGCCATGGGAGGTCAGTTTCACTGGCCTGATTGATCAAGCTCTGTAGAATGAGTTCGGTGAGGTGATCCAATTTAAGGTTCCTCCTAAATCTGACCTCTTATTGTTTACAATTTTTGTATCCTAAAACTATAAAAGAACCACGGAGCTGAATGTATTTGAAATCCTTATGCAAGGTTGAAATACAATTTTGATATGGGATTCTTATTGTGAAATGGAGGGAGTCTTTATTCTCTAGTCCTCCTGTATGTTTTTGTTCCTTATGTAACCCTCTTCTTATGCAAGGCAACCTGTAACGTTCTGAAAAGAAATTGTTGGTTTCTGTAGTCTTAGTCTTTGGTAGCCTGTTCTTTTTTCTTTAAAATGGACTGCGACAATATTAATCAGCATGAAAGAAATAAAAAGCAAAGAGTTTCTTAGTCCATCGTACAGAAATTGTTTGGCACTGAGGTAGACTAACAATGCATGTGGTTCAACATCTTTTTTTATACATAAGGTCAAACGTTAGAGGTTGCTAATACTTCTTCTTGAGAGAGCTGCAGCTTTTTCTTAAACTCATTTACATGTAGGGGCTTAGTGCTTCAACTGTCCTGTAAAGGATATCACCTTTATTTGTGAGCGAGTTTGGCACGAATTTTAAGAAGTGGCAAAAATGTATAACACATTTTATCTTTCAATGTATTTGTATATTATATCTTCAGTTATATCAAAGACTTGAAAATAATAACCTAAAAATGTGCTGCAAGACTTAGAATCTGCAGCATACCAACCCTACAAAATGTGACATCCTTTGCCAGGGCTGTGGTAGTAAATATTTATAATCCATCCGTGTTTCTCTATTATGGTCATAGTCTCTTATCATCAGTAGTAACCTATAACATTCTGAATTGTTTTTCTAGCCTACTGTAGCCAGTATTTTCAGAAGTATTGGTCATTTGTGTTTGCGTCTCTCTTTACACTGTTCTGGATGAGTACCAAGGTTCTTTATGCTAAATTCAAAACTTTCTGTGAACACCTATTCCTCCAATTTTGCAGGCAATTCAAGCAGCTGGTTTCTCAACTTTTACATCCTCCAACTTACGTGATAAGCTTGTACATCTGCCATGTAGATTTGATGCTAAAAAGTCAGTTTTCAGAGATAACATTGTTCAGACCTTAACGGTACACAAAGGAAAGCTAGGTCTAACGCTCATTGCCTGTTCTACCCAAAATGAGAATGTCGAACCTGAAAGAGGAGGTTCAAATGCCTGCACCAACGATGCAATCCTTACAGATTCAGAAAACAATGAGAGTTCTAAAGATCCAGGGGAGGCAGCCATTACTTCTTTACTATATTCAGATCCAGAATGTGTTCGTAATGTTGAAAAGCTGGGAAACCAAGTTAACCTTCTTGATAAGCTAAAGGCTGTTCACTTACATGTATTAGCAATGGAACAATGGAACGCTTCCCGACTTGAGCTGTGTCACAGGTATGTCTTTCTGTTTCTTGAAAATTACAGTTGACGTGTTTGCATAGATCCTTTACTGTTACATACTATGCAGTTCTCTATTAACTGACATGTGAATTAAATTATTCAACCATTTGCTACCAATCTTTGAAATTGGTGGCAGGCCCCTAAATATGAATGTTTAGGTCAAATTCTTATACCATGTCAGTTATTTGTAGCACAGCTAATTTAAATTTGTATACTATTTCAGTTACGAGTTATTTGTATTTGGCTTATCCATCGTGTATCTTGCTGTATGATATATGCTTCCATCTGATTAATCTTTTTGCTGGCAGGCCATTATGGATATGTTGTGGCCAAATATTCTTAGTTCCTGATCCCTTTCGTCGAGTAGAAAGATAACTAGATTTGATGCTAGTGTAGCAACTAATCTCTATATCTGTATGTGACTTGGTATGCACTATGCGGATCTTTTGCTCTACACTGACAACACCTGTGATCTAGTTCTGTTTTTTAATATTTTGTTCCCTTAATGTTTCTTCTATTGGCACTTTTTTTTGTTAAAAAAAGATTTTTCTTGTATTGGCAGAACATATTTGGCGAGTGCAGCAAACTTAATACACTATGTGGCATTGAAGAGCCTTGATATCAAGCAGTTAAAAGCAGATCTTTCTTCTCATGGTCTTCTGAACTTAGAGACTATAAACCCACATGTCCTTGCAAGTCTTACTGCAAGCATTCAGATGTTAGAGAGCTTGAAAACTAATTCCTTAAAAAGCAAATGGAATTTTGATGAGATTGCTAATAGCAAAAGCTTGGACATACATAAAAAGGAAGAGTTTGCAATTAATACAATGAAGAAAAGGACATTCTCTAACAGGAAGTTGCTCTTGGGCCCACTTCGAGATCAAAGAACTTCTCATATCATGGTAACAGTTGGTCAAGAAGCAACAGAAAGTGAAACGTTAATTAATGATCTTCTCAAGAGAGGGACCACCATTATTCGTATCAACTGCGCACATGGAAACCCTGGTGTTTGGAGTGAGATAATCGAAAGGGTGAAAAGAGGCTCTCACATGCTGGAAATGCCATGTCGAATCATCATGGATTTGGCAGGACCAAAACTCAGAACTGATAAACTACAGGATGGTCCATGTATCATGAAATTATCTCCCAAGAAGAATGCCAGCGGAAATGTCATATTTCCTGCCCAAATCTGGCTCTCTCCCCGAGGAGCAGGTCCACCACCTTCTCATATTTCTCCCGATGCAGTTCTGTATGTGGATGGTCAAGAATTTTTCAGTAAGCTGGGGATAGGTGATACCGTGAAATTCTCGGATGCTAGAGGAAAACAGAGGATACTAAGGATTTCTAAGAAATACCCTGTTTTTGCTGGTCTTGGATTGATGGCTGAATGCACGAAGACTGCTTATGTTCAATCAGGAACTAAATTGTATATAAAGGGAAACAAAAGGAAATCCATGATCGGATTTGTGGTGGACGTCCCTCCTGTAGAGAAGTTTGTCAGATTGCGAGTTGGTGACTTGCTAATCATATCACGAGGCAGCTCAAACGAACATGATTCCGCTTCTTCCAGAGTTGGTTCTCATAGGGTAACTTGTTCTTCTGGATATCTTTTCGATTCAGTCAAACCTGGACAACCTATTGCTTTTGATGATGGGAAAATATGGGGAGTCATAAAAGGAACTGGTACATCGGAAATTATTGTTTCAATCACTCATGCTGGTCCAAAAGGTTCTAAACTTGGCTCAGAGAAATCCATCAACATCCCAGAAAGCAATATTCGATTTGAAGGCCTTACATCAAAGGATCTTATGGATCTAGACTTTGTTGCTTCCCATGCTGACATGGTTGGGATCTCTTTTGTTCGAGATGTACGTGATATAGTTGTTCTACGCCA
This sequence comes from Panax quinquefolius, assembly GCA_020205615.1. NCBI lineage: Eukaryota > Viridiplantae > Streptophyta > Magnoliopsida > Apiales > Araliaceae > Panax > Panax quinquefolius. The sequence continues at coordinate 41,113,789 of CM035163.1, read as the reverse complement.
AGAGCTTGCAAAGCGAAAACTTTCGAACTTGGGTATTATATTGAAAATTGAGACGAAAGGTGGGTATAAGAACTTTGTCCTTATGCTTCTGGAGGCAATGAAGTCACCAAATCCTTTGGGGGTTATGATTGCCAGAGGTGATCTTGCTGTGGAGTGTGGATGGGAAAAGCTGGCAGATATACAGGAAGAAATTCTATCAATTTGTAGTGCTGCTCACGTCCCAGTAATATGGGCAACACAGGTTTTGGAATCGCTAACCAAGTCTGGTGTGCCTACTCGAGCTGAGATTACTGATGTAGCCAGTGGAAGGAGGTAAGTAATTGGGTGATTCTTTCTGAGGCTGTTATCTTTTGTTTATGGTTAAACTATTCTGGGCCTGTTATCTTTTGTTTATGGTTAAACTACATGCAAAATCTGATTCTTCACAAGCACTTTCAAGAGATGATAAAAAATTACAATGAAGGCGAGTGTATCTATTTTCTTTTCTTGTTTATGTTGATGATTTACTTATTTGAATCACCATTTCTGTAGCAGTTCTTAATCAGTTTATGTTGATGATTAAGGTAGTCTCCTTATGTCCATCTATGTAGTCTCCTTGATTCCATACCTTTCTAACCGTTCCAATCGCATGAATAGCTTATTTAATATTTACTCACCGTTGAAATTGCTTCAAATTGAGCAAAGGGAAAAAGAAAAGTTGACAGATCTTCTTCTTTTTCGATTTTTCCACTTCTTATAATCTTTATTTACCTTTTTTTACAAGTTATACATGTTTCTGTTGACTTAGCTGAACAGGAACTAACACTTCTTCATGGCAGGTCAAGTTGCATCATGTTGAACAAAGGCAAGCATATTCTGGAAGCTGTTTCCACTTTGGATACCATTTTGAAACCCAGCTCCACAGAGGTGAACGCAGAAGTCAAGCCTCTGATATTATCAAGCCACCTATCGTAGCTGTTCCATTTTATCCACCGATATTAGTTAGTTCAATTGCTCGTTACCAGCATTTTGATTTTCTTGTATAGTTGATGTCTGCCCTTTTTATGTAATCCTGCACTTAGTACCCGAAAGATATCTCACAAGTTCTGTATATCTTTGTTTAATTTGATCAATGATCCTGTCCTTGTCTGTGGAATAATGGTCAGTCATTCAAAGTCCTACTAAACCAAGATCACACTACCTCAATTTTAATGGTTGCATATGATTTTCTTGTGAATCTGTTGTTGATAGTCAAAACCCTGTAGTTGATACTTGTGAATCGTGCCATGCTGCTTCTGTACTACTAAAACAAGACTAGTATTTTAATGATTTATAAAGATTAAGTTTTATTAGAACAAATATAAACATAATGTTTTGATACTTTCAAAATAAAGTATCATGAGCAAAACGACCTGCGGGAGAAGAAAAAAAAAACACAAGCGGGCTTCATTTCTCAAGAGAATAAATTATCTTCCGACTTTTTCATTTTTAACAAGTTCTTATATGGAACGAAGAGAGTAATAAATTTCAGACAAGGCTACAATTGAAAGAAAAAATTAATAAAATATACCCCCTTTGTTCCACCAACTTTTAAATTTTTAGTACACATGCAGATAGGGATGAATCAACAAAGTCGAGTATTGAATTGTTCAAATTTAGTTCATAAAATTTATCGAGTATGAAATAAAATTTAATCGACTCATTTAACTATCGAGTTGAGCACAATCTCGAATCAAATCCGAATAGTCTGAATTTTTTTAACGAATATAATCCGAAAAATTATAATTTAAAAAAGTTCGGATATTTTATCAAATTTTAAAATTTATTCATATTTGAATCATTTATATTTTGAGTCAAACTCGAATCTAACTTTTAATCGAACAAGTACGAATCAAACTCCAATTGTTTAATTCATTTTACAATCTTACATGCAATGACTATGTCATTTCATTTCATGATAATAAAAAAAACTTCGGAATAATTTTGTATATTTAAAATCTTAAATCTCAAATTATTAATAAGTTATCACTTGAATCAAATAAAATAAATAAGATTGGATATACAACATGATATACACAAGGGCCCAAGACAGTCAGTGAAATTGGAACTATATGCTTAAAATTTCACATTCACCAAATTGTCGTTTAAATACTACAGAATAAAATAAGTAACTATTTATCTTCAGCAGTAAAATCAGGCTCTGCTGGCTTCTGGAGCAACAGAGGCGGCATTCTATCTGGAATCCTTGATTTCCTTGTACTGTTGCGGCGTAAAGCACGAAGTGCATTAGCTGCAAATCGCGATGCATAAATGGTGGCCCCAAAACTTGGTGAACTCCCACCGCCTTTGGCTAATGCATTTTGCAACCGATCTTCCTCTTCACGAAGCGACTCTTCCAGCTTCTTCCTACAATACCGGCGCCATGCAGCCTGTATGAAACAAGCTGCCCAAGTTCTCCACTGCTGTGAGTAGAACCTAAAAGTATGGCGGAGCTGCTTGCTGTGGAGTCGCCGATACTGAGAAGCAACAAACTTCAAGTCGTCAGCCATAAGTGCAAATGCTTCAACTTCTGAGAGGGCTTGGACAGTTCTAGTCGAAATTGGGAGGTTAGATGAGGAATGGGGATCCAGGGCCCAAGTAAGTAGCTCTTCTCCGCAGAAATCACCTGCTTTTAAATAATCCGAGTTAAAGAAGCCAGTCCGTCCCCCGTTGGTGGTTACAGTCAATAGCTTGCCTCGCATTACGAAAAGCATCTCATCAACTGGGTCCCCCTCCCGCACAATATAGCTGTCCTCGGTGTAGAGCACCGGCCTGAGACAGTCACACAGTGCATCCAATAGTTGTTCATCCATTTTTTCAAACATTGGCACCTTAAAAAGGGATGAGAAGAAACAGAGTAAAAATCTTTGAGTTAAATTCAAAAAGGCCACTTCTAATACATTGATTGTGAATCTCATTCAAGTTGGAGTCATCTTAACTTATGTATATGCAAGAACAAAAATATAATAAATGAATAGCCAAATATATAAACAAGGTTTGTATTCAACACAATTCATTTAGGTGCACTAACAGGCACGCTTGTAGACAAACAGAAATTGCGGCAATTAAGAAGTTCATGATTCTAACAATGCTGAGGAAAAAAGAGCAAGAGTATAACTCTCACATTAACCTGTACACTACCATGGTATACAACAATACTACATGCGGATCACAAGCAATGCAGGTAACATTGGCTCAACTTCATGGAAAAAAACTCTGATGGACTCTATTTGTGAAAAAATATTTTAGCCTTATTAGAGTCTATTATAAGTTTATTATCAATTGGCTATTTTTCTGGCAAGGCTTATATTAGATTACTTGCATTTTAGAGTCTAAGTGGGCAAAACGGTTGGCAGGAATGGAGGGCGGAAAGCAATAGTCATTCCGACCAACAATTCCTTTTCAACGTTTGATATGCTAAATTTGGTCGGAATGACCATTCCGGCAGAATCGTGATTCCAATGAGTAAAGGAATGAGGAAAAAATGTTGAGCCAAAAACCATCACCCAAAAAAATAGATAAATATATATAATATAATATATTATATATATTAATAGGTATTATATTTATTTCGTATTATATTATATTGTATATTAAATATATGTTGTTATGTGTTTATAATGTATATTATTATGTCCTAAATATATATTTTAATATTTATATCAAATAACATATTATATATATATAATATAATAAAAAATATTTAATGCTATATTTTTTAATGTGTATTATATTTATTTTATATTATATTATAATTTATATATATAAATATATAGATTATACAATATAATATATAATATTATATATATATTAGTATCTATTATATTTATTTTATATGATATTATATTATAATATATAATAGACAAATATATGATATATATATATATATATATTATGGGCAATATGATCATACACAGTTGTGTAAGTTTTATTTGTGCACAGTCTGCTAAAACTACATCGTTTTGACATGTTTTTTAAAAAAAACAGCTTCTCTCCTCCCAAATCAGAAATCAAAAACAAATATGCCAAAAGCAGCGTAGTTTTGATGATCACAAGACAAATAAAACATACACAGTTGTGTATGACCATTATTCCCTTATATTATATATTTAATATTATAACATATAATAATATATATTTAATGTAAGACCCCAACTTATTATAAGTAAAATTGAATTTTCCTCTATTCATTATTCTAAATTAATAAGGTGTTAATTTGATATAATGCTTTAGTTATGGGTGAAATGTGCAAATTTTGCAAAATAAGGAAGTGGTTATAAAATATTCATTCTGTCGGGGAATATTCGTTTGGTCGTGGAATATTCTTTTTGTCGGGAATATCCGTACGACGACGCAATCAATTGTGGGCTCCATAACGGAATAACTGTCGGATGAAGAAAACGACAAAGTTTGAGTTTTTATAAATAACGGCGTAGTTATTCACAATTAACACCTTTGTTGGTTACACGGTGGTTAAAGTACATGATGTGTCGCATGGTGGCACGATGCTGCTTTACGGTATTACAGACAAGATTGTTGAATTATTGATTAAATGCGTGAAGGCACTACTCAATAATTGTTACAGATAGTTCTTGCTTCAATATTTTATTTTATTGATTCAATAATTCTTTGCGTTGACAGCTTTTATATTATTGTTGTTTCAATAATTGTCACCGCATGCGCGAGATTTTCCATTATCGGATCAATAATTCATATTATTTGAATAATATTATTAGATAGCATTATTGGCGATGTCTAGAAAGTTACATCGAGGAGAGGTTTGGTCACCTAATTGCGTGCGAAGAAGGAAAATCCTTATTGGAAAGCCCCCTATTTTCTAGAAACGGCCTGGTTGTCATAATTGTGATTCTGTAATATTATTTATGAATAATTAATTATTCATTTATATGATAAGAAAATATTTATTTGATGTGGATATAAATGATGGATTTATTTATGTGGTTATAAATGAAGGAATTAATGCTGAGGTGTTTTATTAGTATTTTGTTAGAATGGAGAAATTAAAAATCATCCGTTTGTGGATTTCGGATATTTTCTGTTTGGAATTTGAAAAAACTCAAAGCTACAAAGTTATAGAGAATTCGATTTCAGGCAGAATGGACATGCAGAATGGACATAAAATTCGTATTTTTCTAATAAACGGGATATTTTCTATGAATTATTGAAGTTTCAGAAAATAAAATAATTTTTATTAAATTATGAGTGGGACCCACTTATGTTATAAACATGTGGGTTCAGTCAATTTTCTTCCTAGATGGTTCTTTGGTGGCTTGGTTGGTGAAGGTTAGGCGTGGAAAAGAAAAAGAAAATAATATTTTATTATTTTAGTCTCTATAATGTTTCTAACATTTTCCTATAAATAGACGCTTAGGTTAGAATTGAAAATCACACTAGAAACAAGTTTTCTTTCTCTCTAGATTATCGAGCTTATTTTTGTGAGTATTTATATACTTTGAGAGTTCTTTGTTAATCTGAAGCTTCATTCGACTTTATATCCGATATTCCGATCAGAAGTACCGTTATTTTGAGGTAAGGGATGTTATTTTCTTCTTAAATGATATTATTTTCTTCAATATCATTATGCCGAAATATTGATTTGAACTTTTAATCAAATTTAGAACTTTTTGTGTCGGGGTTACTATTCATATATACGGCACTATTCACGAATGCGGCACTATTCATCGAAAAATGAAATTTTTCCTTTTTGTCCAAGATGTCTATTATGGTTACTATCTTTGATTGTATCCATGTTTTGATCTTTATTTTTGAATTCTGCTTCAAAAATTGGTTATTATGGAGTGTTATTGATCTTGGATAAACTGTAATACGAATCCCTAATATTTGTCCTTCTGTCTCATTGGATTCGTTTTCTTTAAAATATTTTTCATCATCCTCGGTCCTAAATGATGATATTACTGAATATCTTTGGCCTGTAGTGCAAAGATGAATGATTAACTAATGAATATCTTTGGCCCGTAGTGCAAAAGATGAGCAGTGTTGAGATGATACATGACCAACCGGGTGATACAAATGAATATCTTTGGCTGTGGTGCAAAAATGAATATTTAATTAAAGATGTATATTGATTGTTGTTACAGGGATAAAATATTGATGATGGACTTTTAAATCTTAGAAGATAGTAGAACTCATTCTCTACGTGACTTCTAATGGATTGTTGTTTCCGCTGCAGAATATTGATCTAAAACTTGTTGTCTATTATATTCTATCAGATTTTTCCCTGTTGAAGACTAATGATAATTTGTTGTATATTATCTTAGTCATAATATTCTTTACTAGGCTAATTGAGCTCACCCTTTTTCCTTTTGTTCCATTTTTCTTCTCAGGAGGTGAGAACATAGCAGGATCAAGTCGGGGTATAGAGTGATGGTTCTAGAAAGATGTTTTAGCAGTCCTCACTATTTCTGTAAAATAGTGTATGAATAATTGTAATGAGGACTTATTTGAGTGTGGATATTATCTAGAAGACAATATTTGTATTTAAACTCACAGTATGTGTTGTCGTATTTTGCACGACAATTATAATAATAAAGTTGTAGTTTGCTTTCTGTATCATGTATTTGGCGACTCAGAATGGGTGTTGTATACCTATTTTGGGGGCGTCACATTTAATATATAATATTTGTTTTATACTCCCTCTAGTCCAAATTATATGACCATTATTGACTTTTGAAAGTCAATTTGAAATATTTTCAAACTCAAAATTGATACGACTCATCAAAAATTATGCAACACTTGCAATGAGTAATACTTTTTAGATAGTTTTACGATATTCATCATTGTATTGATTAAAATTATAAGAATTTATGTCAATTTTGAGTTTAAAAAGCAATTAAGTTGACTTTAAAAAGTCATTAATGATCAAATAATATAGAACGGATGAAGTATTATATTATTATTATATTTATAAATATATAGAATATCTAATATAATATATAATATTAAATGTATTAGTAAATATTATATTTATTTTTTATTGTATTACGTTATAGTAATATATAATATAATAATATTATATATTGAATTTATAATAATATTATATATTGATTATATAATATTATTAAATTATATATTACTATACTATTATAATATTAATATGTATTATACTTACTTTGCATTATTATATATATTACTTAGTTAAGGATATTTTGGTCATTACATTTTATTTCATTCCATTCTGATATAATTTATAAGTAACATCCCAAACGCATGAATAAAGAGTCCCACAGGTCTTATTTTGTTAGTTTTGTTATTAGGTCTTTAATGAGTTTTGTAGAGCTTCCATATTAAGACTCAATTAGTAAAGTCATTTGAATCCTGTTAGATTTAGGAGTGGTGGTCTTGTAAATTGGTGATAAAGTGAGAAATTTCTAGCAATTCTAACCCTTCATTGTGATTCTTATGGAAACTCTTAAGTGTGATGCCTACAAATATTAGGGACAGTAGAGGTGAAGCCTAGTTATTTCCTCTCCTTCTCTTCTTCTACATTTGTTTTCTTGAGTTCGAACCCTGAAATCACACCAACTGTAAAAGCCATAATTTACAATGCCCAAAATGTCATTTATACCCTAGACACCTAGCCCAAAGAAACTAACTAAAAATACTGCTCTAGGGCACTATTCAAAGCAATCAGAACAGTGAACATCACAATTTCCATCCTTATTGAAGCCTCAAACCCTAATCCTCTCCCTACCCCTTTCATAAACCATACAACAACATCCTCCATCACTTGTTAGCAACAAGTCGCAGTAATCAACCCCTAAAAGGCCAAAACCCTTAAAAACTCACTGAACAGATTCAATTTCGTGTAAAACATGTAGAAGTTTTCCCCATGCTTGTCCTGATATAAAATAAGACAACGAACCCTAAGGGTAGCAACACTACACATTCTTGTAACACTTTCATCACGATACCAGAATTTTTCATTCTAATTCTTTTTAACTTGCATAACTATCTGAAAGATGGGAGGGAAAGTATTCATATATATATATATATATATATATATATATATATATATATATATATATATATATATATATATATACAAGTGCCACTTATTACAACATGAAAGAGGTAACTCACTTGTGCTATATAACAGGTCCCCATTCAAGACTGTAAATTTTAGCTTTTATAATACACAGAGAGAGAATCCGTTCTTCAACTATATAACCTACGACTCTTGACTTAGTCAAATTGGAAATCGTACCCAAGTTAGCACCATGTTTTCCGATCCAAACAGTTGGTACGGATGTGTCCCCTAGTGTACACAAATTAGGCTACTTGGAGTACAATAATTATCAATAAAAACCTTTCAAACATGATCATTAATAGATAAAAACCCTTCATATACTAAAGATAGTATAAGAGGAACTCACCCTGGTAAGCAGAGCCAAACAAAGATGACGTTTGATATCCCTTCTGAGGTCCTTGGGAAGGTTATGGATCAGATTCTCTTCATCAACACCTCTCGTTTCCTGCCATTTATATTGCTCATACCGCCTGATTCGTTCTCTCAGATTCTCTGGGAGTAACCGGTGGGACATCCACTGTTCTGCATCTCGCCTTTTCACTCTCATCTCCTCCAATCTTATCGTTGTGGATTGCAGATATGTCTGTTATACCAAAAGTATGTCAACTTAATTATAATCAATTCTACAGGAAGAAAATATAGCCTCTTCAAGTCCTAACACTCAGCTTGATGTCAAAATCTAAACCATCGTCACCATCCCGTCATAGATGTTTTAGGCTCCCTATGGAACATGGTAAGTGCGAGGAAAAAGAAAAGAAAGGAAAGAAAAGAAAATTACAAAACTGGAAAAGAACTAAAAAAATCCAACAGTCAGTCCATTACACTTAATTTCAAAAGTATACTTCATTTCAATTTGCTTGCTATTTCCAAAAATATATAAATCAGGCACAAAAGAATCCTTGATATTAATCAAGGATACAATGCATAGCCTAATGCCTGCTGAGCCGTATTACAAGTTTCCACCACTAACCGATGGAATTGATACTTCTCATCAATAATGTAGAACAAGGTAGGGAATATTGATGGCAATCTCATGGAACCATCCGCAATCTACCATCCACCTTATTGTAAATCAATCTCAAAGTGAAACAGTTTCACCTCAGCAGATAATAGTTTGACTTCTGGTTTTTTTTCATTGTGTACATAATATATATAGTTCAATTAGCCTAATGAATAGATGCTTATATTATTAGATATCTCTTGTAGCCATCTGCATAATCTACCATCAGGTTATTGTAAATCAATCTCAAGAAAAACAAACAACAAGAAAAGCAACACAAAAATATTAGACAAACCTGCATATTTCCAATGAGAAATGAAAATAGAACCAAGCCAGAGATGGATATAAAAACTGCAAAACAAATCTCCCAGACAAAGGTGCTTGTTTTTAGATTTTGACCTAGAGAACTGCAAAATGAAACAAATATAAAAAATCACATAACACTTTCAGATGTCAACAATGCGAAGTGCTAAATCTTTAGGATATGAAACAATCATGACAAAACTACAAGCTCCATGATTGTCTATTTCAGATGACATTGAAAATAAATAAATAAAAACGAGAGAGGAAGAGAGACTAAAGGCTAAGAAGTTTGCTGCGCATCAAAACTGTTCATCAAACTTAAGTTCATCAGAATCATAAATAGTTCACAAGGAGAGTAACTAAACTGCACAATTTTCATAGATTGTAAAACAGAGTGGTTTAAAAAAGATCTGATTTTGGGGGATTATCTGGTCCAGCTTTCAGATCATTGCTAAATTCTCTCTTTCTTTCTTTCATCTTTTTTCTTTTTCTTGACAAGTAACATTGCTAAATTCTCTTACAAGTGCTGACTTTGAAATTTTGGTTACAATTTGATATTTTGATCCCGTATACTTTTGAGTCATCTTCAAAGGCTCATAACTACAACTTACAGTACAATTTTATAATCTCAATATATTAGTAAATTATGTTTTCAACTATACAACAAATTTGATGACAATATGATGTAAAAACAGAATTTCTGGACATCAACAAACTGTGCCAGGGACATGGTGCCTGTCTTAACAGAATGGAGAGATTCAAAAAGTTGAGGATTAGTAATCTTTTTTTGAAATCGAATGGATTCAGTCTTATACGTACGCGAGGAAGGTAATCAAAAAAGAAAAGATTATAATGGACTTGGATTATCGTGATTAAGAAATCTAATTAGGGTTAATAATTAGCTAACTTATTTAAAGAATCTAAGGAGGATCATCCAAGATTGGTTGATCTCCATCTCCAATCCATTTGAAGTCATCTAAAATGCTTAGCCTGCTTATATTAATTCAAATAGATGGGTGCCCCACTATGTTTGTGCATTACATAAAATATTGCTAATTTAATTTCTTAAATAAAAAATTATAGAAAGATGAAGGGTTTGTCCCCCAATAAATTACCTTAGGAATAATTATAAGAAGTTAGAATACATGAAATACAATTCACTTATATAATAATAAAGATAGAAAATAAATAACTGCTTTCAACAAACCACAAGTGTCACGCGACACACAATGGATTACTACTTTTGGAGTAGGCCAACCAGTGCATTAACAACATGTATATGCTTACTAATTATAAATTTAAAAAATTGAATTCATTTGAGTTTATCATGCTCATACCTCAAGTTCTGCAAGCCCCACCAAAAACAATAAAACAACTTCTGCGGAAAATCCATAGATTCCACAACACCAGAATCAAGGGCATCATGGAATATTCCAAAATCAAAGAGTGTTGCATTTGGTATCTTTATAGGGCATGAATCATTTAAAATGGTTTTATATTCCACTTTATCATCACAATAAAACGAAGAATGAATGCATTCATCGGTCTGATTCTGACATGCATTCCGCCAGCATGTTGTTTCACGTTCTATTGAAAATAAGTACCAAAAGGCTCCAAGGACCTGAAAGAGCAGCAAAACACTCAAGAGATAGACCATTAGAGAGACCTGAAAGAATATCAGTCATAGAAGAACAATAAAATTCATCAACTATTCAATTAAAATTGCCATGAAATTTTTCAAGCATGAAATCAAGGGGAAACATATAAATTGAGAAAGTTAATTAAACCTTCAAAAACCTGGTATTTAATAAAGTAAAATATAAATATATAATCAGAGGAAACTTCAGACAAAAAGAAAAAAGGCTTTTAAAATTAGCTTATTACAATACTTACATGACTAGCAAGCATGTAAAGAAAGAGATTGAATGCAGCTCCAGCCCATGCAGTTTCAGTAAGTATGCCAGAAGTTCGTGTGACTTCCCTGTATAGAGGGTAGACTCGAAGAAATCTTGGTATATATTGAAATAGAACAACAAACTTCAGCAAATTTTTTGTATTTAGAGATCTCGAGCCTCGCATTTGTGGAATAATGATTAAAATTACCACCTGGAAAGATCACAACAAAATCAGAGTCCACTCCTGTGATTAACTTTGAAAACGGCAGAGAAATAGGTCTGAGCAAACTAGTCTGCAATTAGAAAGCAAAATTTGCAACCAGATTTACAAACATGTTCCCTCACAAATGTAAGATCTCAACCTCCTCTACCGTGACCTTCCTGGGGAACAAGCTAAAATAAAATGTACTGATCCGGAGACCAAAGAAAACATTAAAAGAATATCCCTCTGAGAATACTTCATAATAAAAATTTAGGAACCGAAGTACGAGTACATGTGTCAACTCGTTAGGACCAAAGCAAGCATATTCTAACCGCCATACTACGACAGTTTTCCAAATACCGGAAAAACACAGTTCCTAGCAATCATTATATACAGAACAATGGGGAAAAAAACCATACTGACCGTATCAAAGTCTTCTTTTACCTGTGGCAGAGGAAGAACTGCAAGAATGTCAATCAAGAAGTATGAGGACAAGTATCTCTTTGCTATTGCCCAAGCATCTTCAACTAAAACTCCTCTTCCAAATACTCGCGAAGAGGGAGCAATAAAACCAGTACGAAACTGAAAAATAATATGAATTATGTAAAAGATATCAGTGAAGGAGCGCAAAACACTAGCAGTAGTCTCCAATTTCTTATCCAGCACTAGACACTTCTTCTCATCATCAATCACTGGGATGTAAAAGAACAAAGGATCCAGAGAGACTGCAATCATGCACGACAATACAAATATCTTGTTCCACTTTTGGAGGAAGGATCCTTGTGGATCAAGAATTTTCTTGCTCGACCCCAAGCCTTTGGCGAGAATGCTATTAAAGGAATGAGATCTCAATGATCTTCGGAAGTTTCTGATCCCTTCAGAACCACGCTCAAGGCCTCTTTGGAACTTATCTGAAACTGAGTTTATTGTTGATCTGAATTTCCCTGAATAAAATCTTTCATTTGTGGAAACTTGTCCCTCAGAGCTTTTCTCTGATCTCCAATCCTGAAATCTGAATGGAAACAAATAGTTATCAATAATGTAGCAATACAATTGAAACTAAAAGGTAAAAAAGAAAACAAAATCAAGATGAACTCAGACAAAAACATCAAAGCCTAATAAACAGAAAACGCAAAGGTGTGGGAGTTTAATTATGTCAAATAAACCAATACCACTTGTCATTAACAGATGTAAAATATTTAAACCACCTAGTGCTTTCTGAAATTACTCAGAGAGGAAATAACAAAAAGATAAAAGGAAAGTTAAACGACAGTTTCCTTTTTATATATATAAAATAAATAAATATATTTATAAATAATGACAGTTTTATTTATATACAGTGGAACACTAGACGAGCTCCAGTACTGATCTAGCAAACACATTTTAGTATTAAATGGATGAAGTCTGGTGGAGTTGATGCTTATGGCAAGAAGATGTGTTAGTAAGAGGTCTCCAAATTTAAAAAATGATGGCTTGGACCATAATTAAAGCCTTAACATAAAGAAAGCCTAGACTATCAATGGGGCCTGGCCTGACACAAATCCTCTTGCGTGGCACATCAAAAACATTAGGATGATCCACATCGCTGTGTCAGGTGATTTGGCAATAGCCTGATGTGGGTCATGATAGTAGTTTTATGGGGGTGAATTGTCATAATAATAGATTTAATAGTGACTAGTTGAGAATTGTGGTGGCAGTGGTGCTCATGTCATGATAAGGCAAGGCAATCAAACAGGTGTAGCAATCATAGTGGTGACTGGTTAACAACTATGCAGATTGTTGGAGTGTGATTTGATGGGTCCGAGGGGTTCGGGGGGACCCACGTCATGTGGTTGAATATTTACATTGTTAGTAAGGAGTTGGATATTCTTGAAGGGTTACCCTCCGAGCTGACTTATGATTCTCTTGTCCGATTTGACTTCCTATTCAATTATGAGGAAGTCAAATCCAATTCAATTATGGGACTTACAGTTATAAGGAATCTTTACATAGGACTCTTATTCCAATTCGAGGATGGGGGTGGTACATTGTGGAGGTGTGATCAAACTATAAATACAATCATAATTCAAGTTCAACGTAAACACTTATTACTTTATTTCATTAGAACAATTACATACCTCCATTGTTGACATTTTTTGGCATGTACTTATTCTCACACCGGAGGCCCCGACCGACAAGCTTTTTGGTGTGATTGTTTGTTCACTGTGTAGGTTTTAAGTTCGTTGTTTGATAATTTGGCGAGCTGACAGATTTTGACGTTAACATTGGCGTTAGAAAGGGGTCTTGTTCTAGTTTCGAATTAAAATCACCTAATTTAATTTTTTCGATTTAACAAAAGTTTGATTGTTATTTTTTACACCAAAAAAAAAAATCAAAATCTTTCAAAAAAATTGGGCGTCTTCACGCTGCTCCGATAAGCTCATCTTTTTGGTGATGATTGACTACGGCAAGAAGGCCTACACATAAAGCTAAGTTACTTTCTTTTATTAAATCAAAAAAATATATGTGCAACATGTGCATGAGCCTTCTGTTATTAATCCGTTTATGATAATTAAAGTTGTAGTATCATCATTATTGATATTACTTTACACGTATCTATATTATGTATACAAATTCATATAGAACGTACTTCTTGAGTTAGGGGCTTATGTTTGGAGCAACATGATTAATATTATAAAACTCGTGTCTTCTATACTTATTAATGCCTACTGTTACCTTGGGTGCTCATGCCTAGGATCATGCCCATGTAATTGCTTTTTAATAAAAGTGACGACAAGTAACTGCGCATGATGCTCGGTCTCGAGTCTTCAACTTAGCCAGTCGGCGATACTGGAGAGTGCAAAACCCATTACATTGGATTTAGAGTTAATATCGGCAAGCCAGATATTTAATTGCTTCGGAACTATGTCACAATCCATTGACATCAAGCAAGTTACTGCACAAATTATCTTTGGTATCTCCAAAAGAATTAAAATACCAAGCTATCTTGGTTTATCATCTTTGGGTGGGAGACCTGACCATGGTCTCAAAAATAGTGGGGTTTGTAAACAAGATAGGATTTCATGATTTCCACCAACCTCCTCATTGTCATCATCATCGACAACTTGGAATTGTATTCGACATGACAAACCATACAATAGATTTGGGTGACTTGGTTTTAGCACTCGACATTCATTCGGCTGTACAGAGCTTTATGTGCTTGTATGCATTCATGTGGCGTTCGACATCAGCATTGGATACCCATTGCCTTCGACAATCATCTCTTTAAAGGCAAGTTGGATCTAATTTTTTATGGAGTTGTTCGATTTTTGGCAGATTGTGACAACAAAGTGGCCAATAAGGGTCTGGGTTTGTAGCGTCACAACTTCAGTGATTTTATGGAATTTAATCACAACCCATCAGCGTGTTCAACCATTCCAATTTGTGATCTACTTCGATATTTTCCTGAGCTTGGGCCTTTGACATGTCTTTGGTCTTCACTCCAAATACCAATCTTCGCATCGGCAACTCCAATCAATTACCTTGGACATTAAGTTAGAGGATCCACCACGGCTCAATCGGCTCTGATTCAATGACTGAACGTCAGCTGTTTTCTACAAGACAAAAGACTCTTGATCCCTACAAACGTGGGACGGACAATTAGTCCCAAAACCATACCCACCAGGATCGGGATCGGGGGCAGGAGGGGCAAGACAGGCGGGAATTAATCCGAATACGCAAGATCCAAACAGGCGAAGGAGGCGTTGGAGACCCTACGCCTCCAACAGGAGGAATGGAATGCATAATTGGCTGAATTGGAGGGGGAATGAGAGGTTTCCCCGGGTCGGCATGGGCGTCGGGAGGCTACACCACAAAGTAAGTCCAAAACCCACCGATCAGGAGGCTCTCCGGATGGAAGGAACAGACGCAAACCGGACTCTCAGGACCCGGAGGAGAAAAGGGTACGGGATGAGGGGTCGGCGTGCGGGAACATTTCTAAAGGAAATACCCGATTCCATTATGCAGAAGTTTACAGAGTTAGAACAGAAAATACCAACGACGAATTGCTCGGCATTATAATCAGGGGTTAAACAACGGAGGTTCGAGGTTAGCAATTTGGTGCTTCGGGAGGCTGAGGCTTCTAATCCCTTAACTGGGAGGGACCGAAGTCATTGGGGTGCCAAATTCGGGAACATATCAGTTTCGGACTATGGAGGGTACAGACATAAAAAATATGTGGCATGCTGGGGTATTGGTTGGAATTTTTTAACATGATATATTATTTGTTGACTAATTGATGTACTCTCTTATTTTAAGTTTCTTATAATAAGAGAGTGGGGGGCAATTTTGTAGTATGATTTGATAAGTCCGAAGGGTTCAGGGGACCACGTCACGTGGTTGGATATTTACATTGACAGTTAGGAGTTAGATATTCTTATTAAAGGGTTACAGTTCAAGTTAACTTATGACCTATTTCTGAGGAAGTCAAATCCAATTCAATTATAAGACTTACAGTTATAAGGAATCTTTACATAGGACTCTTATTTCAATTCGGGGACGGGCACAGTACATTGGGGTGGTGTGATCAAACTATAAATACAGTCATAATCTAAGTTCAAGACACACACTTATTACTCTTATTCACTAGAGCAATTACATTCTTCCATTATTGATATTTTTTGGAATGTATTTATTCTCACATCGGAGCTATTTCCGATGGCCCCGACCGTCAAGCTTTTTAGTGTGATTATTTGTTCACTGTGCAGGTTTTAAGTTCGTTATTTGGCGATTTGACTAGCTGATAGATTTTGGCGTTAATACAGATGGAAACTGGAATATGAGGATAAGGCAGACTGCATACATCTTTTTTTTGGTCGCTAATGTGCTACTTATTGGTGCATTAGTCGTTGACAATGGTGATGACTCCAATTGATTAAATATATGATTCACCTCTTTTTGTTGTGAATATGGTAAAACCCCATTTTCGAAATAAAAAGAGAGGGAAAAATTTGTCTGTATATAAGAAATTAAGTTATTAACAATAGTACCTTCGGTCATGACCTTTTCGGTGAGCATGTGATAGGCTAAGATGACCCAAGAAGATACTATTGAGTCAGTGATTTAAGGCTTTATTTAGATGGATTTGATTCGATTCGAACTTGGGATTTAAGTCGAGATTTGTTCCGGACTCGGGTTGTTTCATATGGTATCAAAGTCTACTCTCGAAAGCTGATGGTATTATCCCACAATGGAGAGAGGGTGGTCCGGAGGTGGGACACTAAGTCATCCGGTATTATCCCACAATGGTTAGAAAGGCAAAGATTTGTGGACCATGTGTGTAATCGGTACTGACGGGTCAGAAATTGAAGTGGAGGAGCTTGTAACACCACAGTTCCGCATCGAAAAATATAAAAAAAATTTTGTTTGTAAATAAGAAATTAAATTACTAACAATAGTAACTTTAGTCATGACCTTTTGAGTGAGCCTGTGGGCTAAGATGACCCAAGAAGATATTATTGGGCCAGTGGTTTAAGGCAAATACTTATTTGGATGGATTTGATTCGATTCGAACTTGGGATTTGACCCAAGATTTGTTTCGAACTCGGGATTTGACTTAGGTTGTTTCAAATACTACCATTTATTTTTTAATTATGAATACTATTATTAAATAATATATATATAAATTAATCCTCCAAGAATTTAGGTGTGAAGCCATCAAGTTGTACAACAATATTAAAAGCATTTTAACATGTTCAAAAACTGAGAAATTTGTAGGTGAAGAGTAACTTATTCAGAATAATTTTTGTTATATAAGAAAATTATGTCCAACTGTAGGTATAATACATACTAACATAATTTAATGTATTATTTCATAATATATAAAATATTAAAATGAATTTTTACTCTATATATTTATTTATAACTAATACAATTGTGGAATTCATTTTCCAAATTCCAGCACCAAACACAGGAAATCAAATACCAGAAAATACAGAATTTTCTCAAAAACAGTCTCTTCGAAAATATTTCTGGAAAACATGTTCTCATATTGAACTGAGCCTAAATTTCTTTTTACATCTTAGTCTATCTAAACTCTAAAGTGCTAATTAACATGGTGGGTTCAAAATATTAAGAGTTAAAGGACTTACTGTACAAATTTATCTTGTCTGTAATTCATAACTTTTATGTATAAGATACTGTCCGGAATGGATGAACAAGTAGAAACACAGAGTAATGAAGGTCCACCCCTGTAGATGCGGTAAAGAAAGATCATATCAGATCATTAGCATTTTGACAGAGTTACAGTTGCATACTTCAAAACCATGAAATACTATCTCCATTTCACAAGAGAGTCCCATTTAACTTTGGTCGTAGTTAATTTTTGAAATCGTAAAATTCAAATTGTAATTTAAATTTATTTTTATTTTCAAATAACAATTTTGTACTTAGTAATATTGTTTTAAGTAATTTTACTTATTTACTCTATTAATTATTGAAATAATCAAAGTCAAATAAATTCACATCAATTTTGAATTTTTAGTTTTTGGAAAATGACTAGGAAAATAATCAATTGAGACAGGATCTAACATAAAAATAAAATAAATAACACCAAAACAAATAATAAGCAGTTTTGGGAAGTGTTTGCCTTCAGCCAAATTTACAATAAAACCAATCATATCATCAGCAATGACTCTGAGGAGAAAACTAAAATTGTAATAATATATCATGCTTAGTTAATCAAAAATGTCCAATGAAAGTGAACCAGACAGACAACTGGGACAAGATTGTTGAAAATATAACAGGTACATACATATCCATCACCCACTAATACGTAATTAGTGCCATCTGCTTAGATTTCAATCATCCAATCCCTCAAAATAATTGGTAAAACAAAAAACTTCACTACATTCCAAAGTTATCAAACCTTATACCAAACTCCCAATCCAAATTCGCCCCAGAAAACTGATAAAGTGATAATACATCAGACGCATAAAATATACATGAATATCTACCAAAAAGAGAAACAAGAAATTAGCCGAACCAAATCAACGAGATGAACCAACAGCAACTCTTTTCAATTTTGAATTCTCAGATTTTGGTCCTCTTGAAAGAGATATACTGGGAGATAATCGAAGAAAAATAATTTCAAAGAAGAGAGAAAAATAAATCGATTGATTATGGAGGGAAGGTTCACGGAGACTTCTAGGGCAGTGTCCGCTCTGTGAGTCGCTTTTTTATTTATTTTTTGTTGAATATTTGCTTGTATTGTTAATATTTTTAAAATTTTATACAAACATCTTTGTAAGAAGTGTAAATCTTGGTTTTAATTTAAAAGGATAAATTAATAATTAAATTAGTTTTCTAGCGTTCGATGTTTTCGGTTTCATTGACTGCGCAGTACAGTACGGTATTTTACTCACTCAGGCAAAAATTCCCTACTATATTCTAGGGGCATGTTAGGAATAATTTATTGTTGGGAAAGTTGCAGTTACTGCTCACAAGGTGGTTGACTTTGTTCAAGTATCCTTCTTTTTTTTATTTCATTAAAAACAAAATAAATTTTTAAAGAGAAAATTGCATTTCCAAGTACCTCCAGTATAATTTATCTAAGCAAACTAATGAAACGACTTCGTTACCTTATTTTTTGATATATACCCTTTAGTCATTCAATTCAAAATCAACAAATACTCCCTCCCTCCCGTAATATAAGTATATATAATATTAATTATTTATATTATCTTTAATTAAAAATAATAATATTATTTATTGAATAAAAATAATAAAAAAATCAAATTTCTCAGCATAAATTAGATATATTAATTCTCTGCATATACGGTACGACTTACTCATTTTTTATATATTATACATAAAAAAGAGGTTTTATTACTTATACTATTGAGCATTTGAGCTACATTATGTCACCAAATTTCAGAGCAGACAACTATTTAATAATTAATTGTTTATTCTTTATAAAAATAATTGAAAAATTAAATGTTCAATTTGTTTTAAAATATTTTACTCTAATAATATCAACAAACTACAATATTAAATAATTTTAAAATTACATTATAAATAAGCCTACTTAATTGTTTAAAAAACAATTGGCAGATTAGTTTTGAAAATTTGAGACATAAATGTTAAAGTGTTTTTTTAACTTAAATTTTACAATAAAAATTATATGAGACTCGTAACGAATAAGTTAAGATAAAAGTTGTCGTAATTTTTCATTCTCTTTCATAAAATTTATTTGTTAAATGATATTAATAATCATAAATTTTACGTCTTTTGACAAGTGTTTATAATTTTGTTAATGTATTTTGGACCACCTAAATAGTAAATTAATCTCTTAAAAAACTCTCAAGTACAATGGTCAAACTGACCACGCAATGATTCTTACATTGACTTTAAGAATGGAGATGGTCATTGACTTTCTGGAAACACTAGTAATTTTTATCCCCTTGGTATCTCCTCTCCTCCACTTACAGGGTATTTCAAACTACTTTTTGAAGGCCCATTAAACTTCCATCACTTTTATATTGGATCATTTAGTAGGCCCATTAAAATGCATATAACTATCCATACATAAGTAGGAATTAAAAATATTCTCACTTTAATTTATTTTTTTATTGTATAAATTTTTACGTTAGTTATAATTCAATGTAATTACATATTTGTTTACATAAATATCATTTTCTCTTAAAAATTAGAATTATGGTGTATTGCTTATAAAATCCATCTGATTTATTTAGTTGAAGATTATAAGATCCATCTGATTTATTTAGTGAAATAGTATTAGACATTTAAAAGTATTTGAGTTTTAGAAGACAACTTAAGATTAAAGGTTTTAAGGTTATGTACACACACACACACACATATATATATATATATATATATATATATATATATATATATATATATTTTTTTGGTACTTGATTCATAATCAACGTTGTAAAAATAAAAATATTCTTATAACAAATTTCAGTCATCTATTTACAGATCAAACGGTAAGAAGAATCTTTAATCCACAGTTTAATATGGGAGATTTTACAATTCAATACTACAGATTGGAGGATGCCCAAAATACCTCTCATCAATTCATAATTTACTATTTTTAGATTTCATCTCATTTTGACAGTAGCGATTTAAATCTAGAAGTGTTCCATTTAAAACTATTAATTTTTTTACATATTATTGTTCTTACTAATTTCATGTGATATAGGCTGATGAAAATCATGTATGGTTAAACAATTGCAAGGTTGTCTCACATGCTTCATAATATGAAAAAAACACTTAATTCCGTTGCTAGATTCTATTTGTTTAGTCATTCATGTTTTTATCAGCTCACATAACATGAATTCTTAATAAGAATATGCAAAATTGACGTAATGAAAGATTTATAGTTTTAAATTATTATTTTTACTTGAGCCCAAATTCGCATAATTAAATTGCGTATTGTAAAATAGATTGTGTATATGCAAAAACTAATTATTTTTATAAACTAAATAGTGTATATTGAAATGACTTATATACAAGGTTACGTTTAACTTATAATATATTTCGAGTAACAAAAATAAACTTATTAAAGTGAAAAAATTAAACATAAGAGAGATACATAAAATATATCAGATTTGTTCATACACGGTCATCCACAACCATACACGGCCACGTGACGTCCGGTCACGTCAGCTCGTACATGTGACGCCCCCAAAATAGGTCCACACGATCCATTCTGAGTCGCCAGATATACGGTACAAAATTCAAATACAACTTCATTTATACAACTGTCGTGCAAATACAACAATACATAAGTTGTGAGTTTTAATACAAATATCGTCTCGTAGACAATATCCAAACTCAAATAAAGTCTTCATTACAATTATTCTCACACTATTTTACACAATAATGAGGACTACTATAAGAATCATCTTGGATCATTACTCCACTCCCCGACTAGTCCCAGCTACATTCTCGCCTCCTAAGAAGAACAATGGAACCAAAAGGAAAAGGGTGAGCTCAACTAACCCAGTAAAAAATATTATGACTAAGATAATATAAAACAAATTATTCTTAGTCCTAAACAGGGGAAAAATCTAATAGAATACAATAGACAACACGATTTAGATCAACAACTGTAGCGAAAATAGCAATCCATTAGAAGAGTCAAGTAGAGCATGATGTCTACTATCTTCTATGATTTAAAAATTCATCATCAATATTTTCTCCATGTAACACCAATCAATAATTATTTCCAATCAATGAATTATCTATGCACTACGAGCCAAAGATAATCGTTTGTATCACGAGTGGTCATGATCATGCCAAACACATGTTCATTTATGCACTACGGGCCAAAGATGACTGTGACACCCCCAAAACAGGTATACATCACCCATCTTGAGTCGCCAGATACATGGTACATAAATTCAAGTACAACTTAATTATACAACAGTCGTGTAAAAATACGACAAAACATACCTGAGAGTTTAAACAAGAATATTGTCATCTAGACAATATCTACACTCAATGGTGTCCTCGTTATAATTATTATCATATTATTCTATAGAATAGTGAGGACTACTAACGCCATTTATCCTGGACCATCACTCCATTCCCCGACTCGTCCCAGCTGTATGCCTATATTCTCATTTCCTGAAGAGAACAATGAAAGAAAGGGTGAGCTCAACTAGCCCAATAAGAAATATTATGATTAAGATAATGCAGAATAAATTATCCTTAGCCTTCAACGAAAGATAACAACCGATAGAATCAATAGATAACAAGTTTTAGATCAACAATTGTGGCGAAAATAAACAATCCATTAGAAGAGTCGAGTAGAGCGTAAAATCTACTATCTTCTATGATTTAAAAAGTTTTCATCAACTTTATCATTTGAGACTCGACAATAAATAAACCATATCATCGATTCTTCCCGAAAGACTACGGGCCAAGGATATTCATTAAATCATCAATGGTCATGACTATACTGCGAATAATCCTCGGTCATAATCATACCAAAAAGCGTCCATCAATGCACTACAGAGCACCGAGGACTTTCACCACATTATTCGTCTCATTACGGTCATGATTATACCGAATAATCCCTGGTCATAATCATACCAAGTCCATCTATGCACGTAAGCCAATGATGACTTTCATCACAATATAAGCATGGGGATGATGACAATGATATAAGCATTAATCAAACAAAATCAAGGATAAATATTAAAGACTTTAAATTTATCCAGAGTTTAAAAATATCCAAGTTGTCAACATGATACTGCTTTGTGGAGTAAAATTCAAGAATCATATTCATGTACCAAAAATAATTTAGACATAAAAGAAATATATTTTTGAATTGAATAGTACTTGAGGAATAATTACCCAAGTGAATAGTACCCTCAAACACGAAAAGTGCCTCAAATACCCAAGTGAATGGTACTAGAGTAAATAGTAATTGGGTGAATAGTAATTCGTGAATAGTACTCCGACACGAAAAGTGTCCTGAATACCTGAGTGAATAATACTAGAGTGAATAGTAATCGGGTGAATAGTAACCCGTGAATAGTAACTCGTAAAAGAAAAATACCAAAGAAAATGATATTTCATGACGAGTACAAAAGAAATGATATCTCATACGAGTATAATAGAATATCTGAAACTATGAATGAATTTTCACCCATCATGCAGTAATCCACGTGAGCAGATCATTTCTGATTTAATAAAGAATGAATACGAAAGGTCATTCACCATGCATGCGGTAATCCACATAGGCGAGTTATTCCAATGAATAATAAAGAATGGAATAACGAAGAATTCACCGTGTCGCGATAGGCCGCGTGCAAGACGAGTTATTCAACAGAATAATAAATAATGGAACCGAATCAAATGCGTAATCCGCATGCATGGATATTCCAATGAGTAATGAAGAATGGAACTGTGTCATCATGAATCCGCATGCATGTGATATTCAACAAATGAATAATAAAGAATGGAATAACAACAGATTCATCGTGCATCGATGATAGATCGCAGAGATGCATGTGTTATTCCAATGTAATAATAAAGAATGGAATAATGTAAGAATTTCACTATGTATGCGGTGCTTGCATGATGCGAGT
Organism: Panax quinquefolius; assembly: GCA_020205615.1. Lineage (NCBI taxonomy): Eukaryota > Viridiplantae > Streptophyta > Magnoliopsida > Apiales > Araliaceae > Panax > Panax quinquefolius. The sequence continues at coordinate 41,090,205 of CM035163.1, read as the reverse complement.
TATTCAATGTAATAATAAATAATGGAATAACAACCCTTACGAGTATTGAAAGAAAATAACTCTCTTCATGAATACGAAAGAATAATACCCCTTACCTCAAAAGAAGACTGGATACTAGAATAGTGATGTAGCAGACTTCTCTTCTTCTTTCTCTCTATAATTTCTTTATATAATAATTACTCTATAGCTTTAGTGAATTGGTGAGAAATGAAGGAAGAATGAGCTTATTTATAGGAAAATATAGTTTCGATAATTACACGTTTTGGGGCTCAAATATTACAAAGATAATACCTTCACTTTTCTTTCATTTTTAATTTAGTCCTGCAAGTATTATCAAACTTGTACAACCTCCCCTAATAGTAAATAATGTGAATCAATAATTCAATCATGTGAATCAATAGTTATAATCATGTGAAAATACGAATTACAGTATAGTACCTCCATCTATACCTCTATTTTTAACTTAGTCATGCAAGTATTATCAATCTTGCACCAACTCCCCTAATAGTACAAGAATATGAATTAATAGTACACACATGTGAATAAATAGTTATAATCATGTGAATTAATAGCAATTAATTACTCATTTATCCGATTAATTACCCGTAATTCAAGATAACTTCCGACATCAATTAATATCGAATTAAATGTCGATTTCCACTAACACTAATAATTCCAATACAATGGAACTATCAATTTCATCTATAATCAACACGAACTTATTCATCATTAATATTATAACTCACAATATTTAACAACCAGGTCGTTCTAAGGAAAGATGGGGCTTTTCGATAAGAATTTCTCTTTATTGGTGCTTGTGATTAGATGACCAAAACCTCTCATCGATGTAACTTCTGACATTGTAAATATTGCAATTTAATAATATGAATAACTTTGTCGTCTCAATTATTGATTTAATAATATATCATATTATGCGAGATGATCTTTGTGACAATAATCGAATCAATAATATGAGAGATATGATCAAACAATTCATCAGTGAGCAATAATTGAGTATAACCGAGTGACTTCTCACGTAAGCATCAATAATCAATACCGTACTACTTATCACGATCACGCCGTATTCGTATACTTTTACTAATGGGTAGTTCAACGGTAAAAACTTCCGTCGTTATTTTTATAAAAGATAATTATGTCATTTTCTAACTACGACAATACTTTCGTTGTAGGGTCCACTTAATTGTCTTGGTCGTCATTTAATATTTTCTGTTAAAACAAATATTCCTCGACCAATCAAATATTATATAACCACTTGCTTACTTTGCAAAATTTGTAAATATTACCCACAACTATAACATTATATCAAATCCACACCATAATATTCAAAAATATATTTTGAGAAAATTATTTTTTATTCATAAAAGTTGGGGTCTTACAATATCTACTTATTGGCACGCAATTAGGTGACCAAACCCATTTCCTCGATAGAACTTTCTAGACATCGTCGATAATGCAAATAATAATATGAACAACTTTGTTGTCTCAATCATTGATTTAATAATATAAAATATTATGCAGATGATATTATGACAATAATTGAATCAATAATATGAGAGATATTATGCAGCAATTACTGTGATAATAATTGAATAAAACTAAGTGACTTCTCACGTAAGCATCAATAATCAAATATATTGTACAATACTGTGTTCTACTATGCAACCACGTGTATTACTGTACTTTTACCACCGGGTATTTCAACAGTTAACGGTAAAAATTTCGTCGTTATTTTTATAAAAAGATATTTCTGTTGTTTTCTAATTCTAACAATACTTCCGTTGTGGGGTCCACCAATGATTGTGCCATCGTACGAATATTCCTTGTTAAAACGAATATTCCCCGATCAATCGAATATCTTATAACAACTTGCTTATTTTGCAAAATTTTCACATATCCCCCTTAATTAAATAGAATAATAGTTATAAAAAAATTGAATACTTTCATTTCATAAAAATCGGGGTCTTACAATGCGGAAATCCGCGTAGATAGATCATTTTTATAATTTAATAAAGAATGAATATGAAGGGTTATTCACCATGTATGCGGTAATCCGCGTAGACGGGTTACTCCCGCAGATTAATAAAGAATAAATACGAAGGGTCATTCACCATGCATGCGGTAATCCGCGTAGACATGTTACTCCCGCATATTAATAAAAAAATGAATACAAAGGGTCATTCACCATGCATGCGGTAATCCGCGTAGACATGTTACTCCCACATATTAATAAAAAATGAATACAAAGGGTCATTCACCATGCATGCGGTAATCCGCGTAGACAAGTTACTCCCACAGATTAATAAGGAATAAAATGACAATCCTTATGAATATGAAGAAAATAACATCCTTTGTAAATACGAAAGAAATAACACCCCTTACCTTAGTAAAAGATTGGATATTGCAATAGTGAAGTAGCAGAATACTCTTCTTCTTTCTCTCTATAGTTTCTCTCTCTATAAATTCACTGAATTCGTAAGAAATAATGAAGGAATGAACTTCTATTTATAGGAGAATGGACTAAAAAGTAACTAATTCATGAATGATCCAGATTGATTTACTATTAAAACGGACGATCCATATTAATTTACTATTAAAACTTCAACTAACGGTCCATATTAATTTACTATTATAACTTCAACCAGCGGTCCATATTGATTTACTATTATAACTTCAACCAAAGGTCCGAAAAATTCGCACATCTCCCCGTCGAATAATAAGCCAAACTTATAACAAACACCTCATGACAAATTCCTCTGTTTATATCAAAAAGTGAATAAATATTTATATTCAATCAACACATTTTTAATCATTTAACAATTATTCATCATTTAATATTATAACTCACAATATTGACAACCAGATCGTTCTCAGGAAAGATGGGGCTTTTCGATAAAGATTTCTCCTTACTGTCGCGCAATTAAATAACCAAACCCCTTTCCTCGACAGAACTTTCTAGACATTGTCAATAATGCAAATAATAATATGAATAAATGTGTCGTCTAAATTATTGATTTAATAATATAAAATATTGTGCAGATGATACTGTGATAATAATTGAATCAATAATATGAGATACTATGCAACAACTATTGTGGCAATTATTGAATGAGACTGAATGACTTCTTACGTAAGCATAAATAATTAGAGATACTATGCAATACCGGGTGTTACTGTGATACAATGCGTATTACTATACTTTTATAACCGGGTATTTCAATAGTTTAACGGTAAAAGACATGCCGTTATTTTTTTTATAAAAGGTTATTTCTGTCGCTTTCTATATCCGACAGTTATTATGTTATGTGGTCCACCAATAATTGTGTAGTCGTACGAATATTCCCCAACAAAAAGAATATTCCCCCACCAAATGAATATTTTATAACCACTTGTTTACTTTGCAAAATTTGCACATATCACCCATAACTATAGCATTATATCAAATCAACACCTTACTATTCAAAATAATATTTAGAGAAAATTAAATCTTTATTCATAAAAGTTGGGGCCTTACAGTACATGTGGAAAATTAATTGGAAAATGCCCATGTCAAATCTGCCACGTAGGCGTCGCGTGTGACACGTCAACAGGTCAATGCCTAGAGGCTCAAAATCCAAATTTTCGAATAGAAAGGGCTCGATTTACTTTAACAAAAAGAAATGTGCTAAATACTCAAAAACACCTAAAGTTCAGGAGCCCCATTTGCATTTTACCCTAGTAGAGTAAGGTGGTGTTTGTTTGTGTCTGAATGCCTCTTAATTCACCTGCCTCTAATTCGATCAAAGATAAATCTTGTTTGATAATTTTTTTCCTCTTAATCGTTAAGAAAGAAACTCAAATCTTAACTATTAAGAGTTGTCTCTTAATAGTTTATTTAAAATTTTTGGACAAAAATAAACTCAATAAATATTGTACTCTTTCAATTTCAAATTTTAAGATCATTTAAATAAAATTTTTAAATAACTCAAATGGTTAAAATAGTAAAATAGTGTCATTCAGATGTGTTATAATTTTTAGTTATCAAACAATTTTTTAGACTCATATATTATTTTATTCAGATGATCTAATTTATTAAGATATATTAATAATTTAAATATTAATTACTCAATTTTATTAAATACTAACTATGCGATAAATAAATATTGAAGTCCTATTGCATTCAATTCAACTACAATCAAAGTTGAGGTAAGTCTTCAACCAATTAATTTACCAAACAAAGGATGTTCTACTTTTTTTATAATAAGTTTATAGAAATTGGATGGAATATATTTGTTATAGATGTGAAATTGGTTGTGGGAGTTTTGATTATGGAACCATGAAGGGTTTAGATGATATAAGGATGAAATTATGTACGGAGGTTATGTGTTTCTATGCTTGGATTTCATAAACTATGATTTTTAAAGCTTGCATACCATGTGTTTGTATAAATGTCATAAAAAGGTTAATTTGGTAAAACATGAAAATTAATAGGTTATCTCTGTAAATTGATGTACATACATGAGTTATAAGTTAACTCAAGTTGTTTGAATGCTTCATCAGTTAAAAAAAATCACAAATTTCATCAGTTGTAAGTCCGACACCAAATTTCTTGTTTACATAATCTTGAAATGTGTGGATACACAAGTAATTTCCTTGAGTTTCTTTTCACCTTCCTTATAAGCTTTTATGGCCGCTTCAACGACCGCTTTCTCTGCTAACTTTCTCTTCCTCTCCAACGTCTACTTAGCTTTAGCCATCTTCTCCTTTCGCTTCAATTCCTTCAACTTCAACCCGTCAACTTTATTTTTCTTCGTAAGAGGAATTTCTTCTGGCTTTTTCAACTCAAATATTGTCTCTATCTTTCACAAGACTTTCCTCTACAATACTTTTACAAGAGGAATTTATTTAAATCCGATTGTAGCTCGTATCAACGCCATCATGACTTTACAAGTATATTTTGACCCTTCTCTCAAAAATTTCTGGTTCCGTCAACGAGTATAGGTCCTGTTTCATTTCTTATCCCACCTCTCATCTCATATATTGTTGTTTGGTATTTTTTTTCATTTAAAAATTAAAATTATTCTTTTAGTCCATTTTCAAAATTAAAAATGTAGGTTTGCTTTTAAATTATCAAGTGATATAACATTTCTAACATATTATTATTTAATTTAATTTATTTAGATTTTAATAATATCACGTCAATTTTATTATAATATTATAAGTGTTAGGAATATATTTTAAAAATAAATCGTCTCTTATAATCCCTTCAATATAAAGGTAGTCCCTTACTTAATTAGACAAAAAAGACTCTTTAATAGTTGGACTTTATTCTTTTATGGTTCAATTTATAAATAAATAAAATTAGATAATGATAATATATGAAATGTGATGGGAGATAAGACTTGGGATAACAAAATATTAATAATAAAATAAATTAATCCATATTTAAATTTATTGTTCTTTTTTATGTCTCATGATCTCATCTTATGTCTCAAATGATATAAACCAGAAGTCCAATGTAAATATGTTGTTCTCTAATTAGTTAAGTTTAAACCAATTGGAAACAAAAATAAAAATAGAGAATAAAATATGCCTAACAAGTGCCACGTTGCCAAACTTCAAGGGCCAGGCGTCCCTCCTCTGGTATCTTACTTCACTCCCATCTCTCCCTCTCTTTCTCTCTTCTTCTCCATCGCAATTCGCAAGAATACATACTGTTAACGCCAAGATCTTCTGGCACGTCCCAATCAGGTAAGACGTCCTGATCCTGCACACTAAACACAAATAACACTAAAAGCTCGACTTTCCGGCCAGTCGGAGGATAGCTTTCGGCGCGAGAGTCGATGACATGCGATCACAAGGGTTAACAATAGAGGATAAAATATCTAGTGTAGTGAGAGAGATAAAATATCAGTTACCTTTACTTAGAAGACTTCCTTGCCCTGATATACTCTCTAGCCCGGTTTATTGTGTCACCCACTATTATCCCGACATTACCCACCGATCGATGGTTTCACCGATCGTATACAAATGCCCCACTACCTTTTGTGGTCACCGTTTCTTCACTGCCGCCTGCGTCTAAGGATCCCATCCACATAAATGCATGGCAGATACAACAGTCAACTGTCATGCTTTTTCATCATTACTGGTCAAAGATGGAGATATTTAATATCTAAGAGGTCAGCCCATTGACCCGACCCAGTACTTGTAAAGACTTAACAGAAATAATATAAGGACTAAGCTCAATAACTTTAGGATCCAATAATGATGACCCAATGGACTAACCAAATAAGTAGGCCCAATATATGAAATATCATGACCCAACATTGCCACCTAGTTTTTTATTAAACAGAATGTTTAATAAGAAACTATAAATGGTGTATGATATGATATGACTTACTAAAGGCCCATAATGAAAGTAATTAAAATCCACCTGGTATGATCCATAAGGTAAAATAGAAAGAGACCGGAGGTTTAATATGAGAGGCCCAATCTGAAGAATGTTCGAGACTTGACCCGGTTAATATATGAGGCTTGGATAAGACGCTAACCTTTCAGATTTCTCATTATGACTATCAATTAAATGTGCCGGACTCGAGTCTCGTGTAACCGTCAGTATAAAAAGCAAACTTCTCCCAATTTCGACAATTTTACCTGTCAATTTGAAATTCAGAAGACTTTTGCCCTTCCTCTTTCTTTCGAACCTTTCTTCCTTTCTCTGCAAACTCTCAACAATGGTGGTCCTCAACTCGAATCAGACTCTCTCTTTGACATGACCCAATCAACACTGTTCCGCCCAATCCAAGCCCTGATAAGGAGGCTTCGAGTTTGAATCCTAAATCAACAAACCCAAGCAAGAAATCTCTTCCTCCGAAACCCTCACCCACTCCTTCTGAGTTCTTTAGGAGTAAGGAACAATATCCACATGCCAATTATACTCCTTCCACTATCACTAAAAATGAATTGAAGAAGATTCGGACTCGTTACCAGATCCCTGCCACTCATTTGGTGAGAGCTCCTAGATCGGAGGAGCGAATGTATCAGAGGCCGGAAGGTTGGACGGCCGTTCCAGTAACCATTCTCGAGAAGGGGGTTAGATTCCCTCTCCATATCTTCTTGGTAACTCTTCTAGGGTTTATCGGAGTTGGATTTGCCCAGTTGGTACCGAACTCGTACATTCACGTCCTAGCCTTCATAGCGTTCTGCCACGAAGTTGGAGTCGAACCCACTCTGGACTTCTTTTTCTCTGTCTACAAGGTTGCCCAATCCCGAGAAAAGGGATTTAAGGTCTTGAGCAAACAATCGCCGAAGGCAGGCGAAAAATTTGAAAGAAGATCACTGGTTTCCACCCCTTCCAGTAACAAAGGATGGCATAAGGGGTGGTTTTTCATCAGGGGGCCAGAGATCTCTTCTTTGTCGAACTGGACCACGCAAGATAAGGTCTCTGCTGATTTTGGTGATATTCCCGAGGAGCGGATAAGCGAAATGATTGAGCTCTTCGAGAATTTCCCGTCGAAGGAGTGGGATTACGGTCTTCTTAACAAACAGGCATGGTTATATGATCATAAATGATAAGTTCTGAATTACTCTGACGCATATTTACTTGAAACTTTTAGTGACATAAATATTGACATGCGTTCTTCTACTTTCTATAGTATCTTTGATTAAACCCACATCTTCGGATGTAAGAGATTTGGAAGTCTGCAGAAGCCACTGCCGACCCTCTACAACTGGAAACACCTCCCGTAGACAATCCTATTATTGAAACACCCACCGATGAGCCCCAAATAGATGAACCTGAAGCTGATGAACCTCCCCCACCAGAAGAGATTCTTCAACCTCGTCGAAAGAAGAGAGCCGTTTGAAAATCTAGGACCATTCCCCCTTCAATAGACCTTGATCCCACTCCAGAGTCTGCACCACCTACTAATCTAGCACCTGCTCGAGGAAGCGTTCTCGATCTGCCAGTGGATGATCGAAAACGACTCCTACGAGTCAAGAAATTAAGAACCAAAGTCACCCCACTATCAGCAGATGAACTCAGAGTACCTTCATCTTCAGTCGCTCTACCTCCGGTAATCCCAGTGGAAATTCAGGATTCTGAAGAGGACGATCAAGCTGAATCTATTCCAATGCTTTCCCGAAAGAGAAAACAACCATCTGACAGTCACCCCAGTTCAGCGTCTGTCCCATCCCCAACACGTGAACCTATTCCTGTCCGATCACCATCTCCCGAAAATATATACATGGATCCGTCGCCAATTCGTGAGCAAGCTCCACCTTTTCCAGAACAACCTACTCCCCCTCCTCAAGGACCTTCGTCTTACGAGTTTCAGAATGATGCCGCGGCATCTCTAACCCTCTGGCCCCGATACAACGCCAACTTCCCCTTTTATCTATTCAATGCCTTCGTCTGAGATGCTGGCGATCACAAGTTTGGCGATAGATCGATCGGGGACATGCTTGATGAGGGTATGAGCTATATAGCAAAGGTAAAGGACTTTCTCCTTCTTCATACTCCTTTTCATGCTTGGATTAGATATCTGTGAAATTGATTAATGAATACTGAATGTGTACAGGCCAATGCTATTTTTGGGCGTTTACGCCCTAAACATATGGAATCCGAGGCTGCAGAAGAAGCTGCTAGGAGAGAAAATGCCATCTTTCAGTCAGCTTTGGTGAGGGAGAGACACGAACGAGATCTTGCAGAATTCAATAATGGTCATCTTCGGCGGGATTTGGATCAGACCAAAGAGGAGCTGAAGGCCCTCAAAGAAGAGTTAAAGGCGACCAAGGCCAGCCAGCAAGATATGACCAATATGAATGTCGACCTCATTGCCAAGAACGAAGTTCTAAAGGCCAATAACGAAGAGTTTGCTATAGCCAATCAAAGTTTGGCAATACAAGTTGATAAACTTCAAGCAAAGGCCTGTGAAAATAAGGAGAGACACTTGGTCAGACGCCGGAAGCTTCAAGATAAGTTGAAGGCCTTGAAGGAGTTGGGTCCTCCTTTGATCAAGAAGCAGCAAGCAGATTCAAACCGAAAATAAAGAGTCCGACGAAATGAAAGCGTAGATTACAAGGTCTACTCCAGGCTACGAGGTTTAATCAAGTCGAAAAGAGGAAAAGCTAACTATGACTCAATTAGATCCTACCTTTCGACTCTTTGGATGGCAAGGATAATGCTTGAAGTGAATATTTCTGTTTTCTTTGGAATTGTTAAGAATTTTTGTAAAAATTTCTATCTTTATGTAATCGGTTAAATTATTAATGAAATTGCAGCTTTCTTTATCATGACTTCTGCACAATTCGTTTCTTGTCAATAATTCAGTATCAATCAACGTGATAAATGTATGAAATTCCTATGAACTTAACTTAAATTGTGAATCAGACAAGTCATATAACAGTTAAGTTGAAGAATAATACTAAACATAGTGAACTGAACTGAATGAACCGAACTCAACACTTGAACAAAATAAAGTAATGTATACTTATCGTTTCCGAAGTGTGAGATAGATTAGGCATAAGGTGAATTCGGTTGATCCTCCTTGCACCATAGGGATCTTGTTTACCGCTCGGGGTAAAACAAGTATATAAGGACATTTGTCTACCATGTTGGGTATAACAAAGATATAAGGACATTGGAATTTGTTTACCACACGGGGTGAAACAAATTCATAAGGACACTCCTGACAATAAGGCTACCATCGAATGGTCAGCGAGTCCGACCATACCTCCTTACTTCGGTGCATATTGGTTTACCACTCGCGGTAAAAACAATATTAAAAGGACCATGGAATTTGTCTACCACGCAGGGTATAACAAACCCATAAAGACACTCTTGCCGATAAGGCTACCATCAAATGGTCAGCGAGTCCACCCCGTCCTCCTTACACCGATGAAGTTTGCCTGCCCTGAAGGGCCTGACAAATTCATAAGGACCACCTACCAAAAAGGCTACCATCGAATGGTTAGCGAGTCCCCCCCCCCCCGTCTTCCATACATCATTGTGACTTTAGGACCAATAAGAAGAAGATCAATTGTGAAAAAGTGAATCTTTTATTGATGACGATCCAATATTTACAGACTTCTGATAAACTGACTCGATCCCTACTGAAAATATTTTTGAAGTCTGCCAGTATGCCAAGTATTCTTGATCTCTGATCCGTCCAATGCCTTCAACCGATAAGTTCCTGGCTTCGGTACTTCAATTACTTCATAAGGTCCTTCCCAGTTCGGCATAAGCTTTCCCAAGTTCTGAGGCGTAGATGCTTCGACTTCCCTGAGGACGAAATCTCCCACTTTAAATCTCCGAAGCTTTACCCCCTTATTGTAATGCTTGGCTACTCTTCGTTGATAGGCTGCCAGTTTGATCAAAGCCACCTCTCTGACTTCTTCTAACAGATCCAAGTTGACCTTCAACCCTTCATCATTGTAGATCTTCTTGAACTGACTGACCTGAAGACTGGTGGATCCAATCTCAACAGGGACTAAGGCATCAATGCCATAAGCCAATCTAAAAGGTGAGTCCCCCGTAGTAGTCCTCGGAGTAGTCCGATAAGCCCATAACACGCTGAGAAGCTCTTCGGGCCATCTCCCCTTAGCTTCATCCGATCTGCAACTTGATCCCATTCAAGAACGTTACGCCGGTCACCTCGACCTACCCGTTTGACTGTGGATGAGCCACTGAAGTCTTCTTGTGTTGAACCCCCAACTCCTTCAGAAATCCTTTAAACTTCGATCCCACAAACTGGCGTCCGTTGTCCGATATCACCACCTTAGGAATTCCGAAACGAAACACTACGGACTCCTTCATGAACTTCAAGCATTCTTGTTTTGTTATCAACTGAAGTGGCTTCGCTTCTACCCATTTGGTCATATAATCGATGGCGACTATAACAAAACCCGACCGACCCTAAGCTTTCGAAGAATGGACCCGAGATATCTAACCCCAGACGAAGAAAGGGTATAGGAGATAAGATCGAGTATAGCTCTTCTGGTGGTTGATGTGGGATCGGACTGTTGAGCTGACACTTTTCACACTTCTTCACGTACTCGGTAGCTTCCTTGAATATTGTAGGCCAGTAGAACCCCTGCTGGAGTACTTTGTAAGCTAATGATTTAGCTGTAAGACCCCAACTTATTATTAATGAAATTTAATTTTATCTATTTTGAAATAGTAAGGGTTGATTTGATTAATGTGGATAGTTATGGGTAAAATACGCAAATATTTCAAAATAAGCAAGTGGTTATAAAATATTCATTGTTGTGGGAATATTCGTTTGGTCGTGGAATATTCTTCTTTGTCGGGGAATATCCGTCTGACGCAGATCTTTTGTGGGCCCCATAACTGAAAAGCGATTGGATGAAGAAAACGCAAATAAATAAAGTTGTTTAAAAATAACAGGCGTAGTTATTCAATTATCTTTATTAAAATACTTTCGGTGGTTAAAACACAAGAAGCACAGCAGTATTGCACCAATTATTGATTCTTACGTGAAAGGCACTACTCAATAATGGTTACAGATAATTCTTTATTCGATATTTTATTTTATTGATTTAATAATTCTTGCGTTGATATTTTATATTCTTTATTATTTCAATAATTGTCATTACACATTATTTTTCATTATCGAAGCAATAATTCATATTATCTGAATAATATTATTAAATAACATTATTGGCAATGTCTAGAAAGTTACATCTAAGGAGAGGTTTGGTCACCTAATTGCTACCATGAGGAGAAATTCTTATTGGAAAGCCCCGCTTTCAGGAGGCTACACAGTTGTCAATATTGTGATTACGTAATATTATTTGTGAATAATTAATTATTGATTCATATGATGAGGAAAATATTGATTTTATGTGGATATAGATGGAGAAAATTTTTAATGTGGCAATTGTTGAAAATTGAAATTTTATCTTTTACGATAAAATAATTCATTTAAATATATTATTATATTTTAATAATATAATAATGGTGATATTTTTACAACGAATGTGGGATATATGAGTATCGAGGAGGAAGAGTATTTTTGTTGCAATAAATGTTTAAAACATGTTAAACATGTCGGTGGACCCCATTTATTGATTGAAATTTGATTATAACTTTATAAAATCGCTTGGTTTGTGGATTTCGATCAATTTCTATTTGGAATTTGGGAAAACTTTCTTCTGCAAAGTTGTAGAGAAATTGAATTTCCTATAAAATATCGCGAGATTCGAATTTTCTGATAAAAGGGCTATTTATTATGAATTATTGAAGTTCAAGTTCAAAAATAATTGATTTTGGAAGTTTTAATTATTTATTTTATGAAAAACGTTTTTTTTCTTACTTTTCTAGAAGGTGGCATGTGGAAAATGCTAGAGCTGAATTCTAAAGTGGGCGATGAATTTGATATATATATATATATATATATATATATAATTTATTAAATTTTCTGCTTTGGTGTTCTAAAGCATTTTCCTATAAATAGGGTGCTTAGGTTAGAATTGAAAATCACACGAGAAACTGAAATTTTCTATCTCTATATTATCGAAGCGTATTCTTGTGAGTATTTTGAGTATATTTTGAGTATTCTTATCTGGTGCTGTTCAAGTCATAAATTTTATATCCTGTGTTTCAACTAGAAATCTTATCTTTGTGAAGTAAGGGATATTATTTTTTCGTAATGATATTATTTCTTCAATATCATTATCTTTGAAATATTGATCTGAAGTTTTATCAAATTTGGAACTTTTGGTGTCTGAGTTCTTATTCACGTATACGACCTTTATTTACGAATCTGACCTTTATTCATCGAAAATGAAACTTTTCCTTTTAAGTCCAAAATATCTATTACGAATACTAGCTTTGATTGTATCCATGTTTTGATCATTCTTGAATTTTACACCACTATGATTATTTTTGAGGTATTGTTGGACATGGATAAAACAAAGTACGAATCCTTAATCCTTAATCCTTGTCATCTTGTTTCACTGGATTCGTTTCTTTAAAAATATTTTTCATCATCCTCAGTCTTAAATGATGATATTATTGAATATCTTTGGCCTATAGTGCAAAGATGAATGATTTCTGATGAATATCTTTGGCCCGTAGTGCAAAGATGAACAGGTGTTTAGATGAACATGACCAACTGATGAATATCTTCGGCCTGTAGTGCAAAGAAGAATATTTGATTCCAGATGTATATTGATTGATGTTACAAGGATAAAAGATAGCCGACGAACTTTTAAATTCATACATAGAATATAGTAGTTTGCATTCTCTACTTAACTCTTCTAATGAATTATTATTTCCGCTGCGAATATTAGTTTAAAACTTGTTGTCTATTGTATCCTATTAGTTTTTTTTCCTGTTGAAGACTAATGATAATTTGTTGTATATTATCTTAGTCATAATATTCTTTACTGGGCTAGTTGAGCTCACCCTTTTCCTTGTTGTTCCATTTTTCTTCTCAGGAGGCGAGAATATAGCGAGTACTAGTCGGGGTATGGAAGGAAGGTTCTAGAGAGAGTTGTTTAGTAGTCCTCACCATTTTTGTAAAATAATATATCAATAATTATGATGGGGATTTATTTGCGTGTGGATATTGTCTAGATGGCAATATCTCATATTTAAACTCACGGTTTATATGTTGTAATAATAAAGTTGTAGTTGTTTTACATACCATGTATTGTGAACTCGAATGGGTGATGTATACCTATTTTGGGGCGTCACATATTTGGTATCGAGCTTAGGGATATGATCTCTTGCGGAGATCGAGGAATAGAACTAGGAGGGAGAGACGAGTAAATCCTTCGCTAGTGTGTCCTACCTAAGCTTATTTGTTAGTTGGTCGATATATAGGGATATTATGTGATATATTGATTTCTTTAATTAACCCTTATTTTATGGCGATGATTTGAGAATGTCGATGAGAATAATAACAATGGAAATGAGGCCCGTGGAGGCTCGCTGTACTCACCAACGAGGAGAACGTGCAACAGTCGGCAATGTTCCTCCCGTGAACAACACCACCGAAAGCGGATGATGATGAACGAGGATGTTTAGAAGCTTTTTGCGAGTTCATGCAAAAAATCGAGATTTGAGGAAACTCGTGTTCAAAATCTGAGGAGAAAATGATAGCAATTCACGGGTTGTCACAACCAAGCGCCTCAAAGTTGGGACCACGAAATTTAAGGGAAAGCGGATCCGATCATGGCGAAAACATGGGTCAAGCAAATTACCAAGATATTCGATGTCTTGGGATGCGGACGGAGAAACGAAGGTTCCATTCGCCACCTTTATGTTCCGTGGTGAGGCGGACTCTTGGTGGGAGTCTGCGTAGGCGTACACATCCAACCGCACTCGGCGATGTCTTGGGAGAGCGTTTGAAACTATTTAATGACAAATACTTTCACGAAAGTGTTCAATCATATGAAGGAAGTGGAGTTCATCGATTAGAACAAAACAACATACGGTGTCTCTCAATCACGAGGAAAAGTTTGCGAGTTATCCAGTTTTGCACCTCATTTGGTGGAGAATGAGGAACGTATGACGCGGATGTTTCGAGAGGTTTGAAACCCGGATACTGACAATATCTCATTTCTCATAAATTTTCTCTATTCGGATGTTGTTAATGAGGCTCAATTGTTAGAAGCGAGATAACGAGTAGTATGTTCAACCAAGGGACCATAACGAGGATCATACCGAGATAGCGATCAATGAATAACGATAACCAAAATGAGAAAAGCAGACGGACAAAATGGTAACCACTCGGGTGGTAATCATGGTCATGAAAATAGAAGAAGCGAGTCGGGAGAAGATTTTAAAAGAGGAGATTTAACAACGACCATGTGAAGACGACGGTCTTACCAAAAGAATCGGTTCTAAGGGAGGAGAAACGACCACCGGTCATATCTTGCTACAAATGCGAAAAGAGGACATATCGACCAAACGCCCACAACAGTTCAAGGTATGCTATAATTGTGGAAAGGAAGGACATATTGCTCGAGATTATGCGATGAGCGAAACCTAGTTCAATGGGACGGTGACTCAAAAGATCGTTCCCGAAAAAAGTCAAAATCAACGATTCCGGAAGAAGCGTTTGTTGTGATTGGTCATAATCGAGAACCCAAACGAGGTGATCACGGGTAAGCTATTTATAAATTCTTGCGAAGTTAATACCTTACTTGATCTGCGGTCTTACCTATTCATTTATCTCTCTGCGTGTGCTCAACGTTTAAACTTGACTCGGGAGAAATTAGACTTTGACCTATCTGTGGAAACTCCGTTAGGAGAAACTTTCATCACATCCACTCGCTTATAAATCTTGTTTGATTCAAGTTGGCACCATCACCTTACCGTCATTGACCTTATCTCTTTAAAGATACATGCTTTTGATGTGATTTTAAGGATTGATTGGTTAACTACTCATCATGCCAAAATTGATTGTTTTAAATAAGGTTGTTAGTTTTCATATTCTAACCAACCCGTTATGCAATTCAAGTAACTAAACCATTAAAATCAATCATCGCCATATCTAATCATAAAGCTATTCGTTTATTGAAAAGCGGATGTCAAGCTTTCTTAGCCCATGTTATGGATTTGAATAAAGACACATCAAATTTGAATAATATTCCTGTTGTTATTGACTTTCTGACGTATTTCTCAAGAACTTCCGGTCTACCCCGAACGTGAAGTTGAATTCTTTATTGATCTTGAACACGGTACAAAGCCCATTTCTAAAACCCCATATCGAATGGCTCTATTGAACTTCAGGGAGTTAAAGGTCCAACTACGAGAATTGTTGGACATCGGTTTCATTAAATCTAAGTACATCTCCTTGGGGTGCTCTGTTTTATTTGTAAAGAAGAAAGACGGGAGTATGCGACTTTGTATTGACTATCGGAATTGAATCATGTCACCATCAAGAATAGGTATCCTCTACCTCGTATTGATGACTTGTTTGACCCGGATTCTGAGGGGCACAATTCTTTTCAAAAATCGATCTTAGATTACGGATATCATCACCAAGATTAGAATCGAGGATATTCAAAGACGCGCTTTAGAACTTCGATGCGGGCATTATGAATTCTTAGTCATGTCTTTCGGATGACTAATGCTCCTATGACTTTCATGGATATGATGAACCGAGTATTCAAGGAATATTTGGATCGGTTTGTTGTTGTCTTTATTGATGACATCCTTATATATTCCAAAAGTCGTGAAGATCATGAGCACCATTTGAAATTTGGTACTCCAAAAGGCTTCGTGAAAACAAACTATATGCCAAATTAAAGAAATACGAGTTACGGCTTGAGGAAGTAGCATTCTTTGGGCACGTGGTGTCGAAACATGGAGTATCTGTTGATCCGTGCGAAGATTGAAGCAATACAAAGTTGGGAGCAACCGAAAGTCGGTGGTTGAAGTCACGTAGCTTTTGGGGCTTAGCTAGTTATTATCGAGAGATTAGTGGAAGGGTTTTCTCGAATCGCTATTCCATTAACTTCGGCTAACTTCGGAAGGATACAAAATTCGTTTGGAGGCGAAGAATCGCGAAAAGTTTCCAAGAGCTTAAGAGAGACTTATTTCACTTTGTTCTAATAATACCATCCGGTTCGGATGGATTTGTTATCTCAATGATGCTTGAGGCAAAGGGTTGGATGTGTTCTCATGCAACGTGGGAAAGTCATAGCCTTTATGCCTCATGACAACTTAAAAGTATGAGAGGAATTATCCTACTCATGATCTAGAGTTAGCGTGATCATTTTCAAGCTAAAGATATGGAGGCACTATCTATATGGGGAGAAAGTGGAGATATATTCATACCATAAAAGCCTTAAATATTTCTTCACTCAAAAAGAACTCAACATGCTAAGCAATGACGTTGGCTCGAGCTATTGAAAGACTACGACCACACTATTCAATACCATCTTGGAAAAGCGAGCGTGGTAGGCGACGCGTTGAGTAGAAGATCATATCACGAGAACGAGTGCGATGATGTCAAGTATAATGCGTAGAGCCAACTTTAATAGAAAAAGTTAAGGTTGCTCGAGCCACCAACCCCGGAATGATGCGTATGAAGAAGAAAAGTACAAGAAGGAGCTATTTCGAAGCGAGAATTGATGAAGAAGGAATACTTGAGTCCACTCTGAGACTTTGTGTTCCTAACGACTCGATTTGAAGTACAAGATTATGATGGAGGCACACAATACACCATTTGCAATCCATCTCGGAAGTACTAAAATGTATCGTGATCTTGACATACATTTTGGTGGAACAATATGAAGAGAGAGATTGAAAAGTTTATCTCAATGTGTTTAACTTGTCATTACGTGTAAAGGCGAGCATCTAGTACCTAAGGGTCCGTTGCAACCACTTGAGATTCCGAAATGGAAGTGGAACACATTACCATGGATTTCGTTACGGGTCTTCCTACGGTTTCTCGGGCATTAATGCTATTTGGGTTATTGTTGATAGATTAACCAAGTCTGCTCATTTCTTGCCGTCACGGAGACTTATTCCTTGAACGTCTTACTAGTATGTACATGAATGAGATTGTGAGGTTGCATGGCATGCACCAGATCCATAGTTTGGATCGTGACCCAAGATTCACTTCAAGATTTTGGGTTAGCTTGCAAAAAGCTATGGGCGCAGTTCGATTCGATTCGGCGTACCATCCTCAAATGAGACGGACAATCGAAAGGACTATTCAAACTCTTGAAGATTTATTAAGACTCTGTGTCCTTGACTTCAAGGCGGTTGGGATGAGTATCTACCATTGGTAGAATTCTCCTACAACAACAGCTTATCGAGCAAGTATAGGTGTGGCTCCATTTGAAGCATTATATGGACGAAAGTGTCGCTCTCCAAAGATGTTGGGATGAGGTGGGTGAAGCAACATTGTTAGGACCCGAGTTAAGACGTATGACTACTGAAAAGATCCAAATGATTCGACAATGTATACAAAGCGGCACAAGATCGACAAAAGAGTTATGCGGATCTTCATCGAAAGGACGTGGGAATTTAGTGTGAGGGATCATGTATTGTTGCGAGTTGCTCCATGGAAGGGAGTTACAAGATTTGGGAAGAGAAAAGCTCAATCCATGATTTATTGGTCCATTTCAAATTCTTGACCGAGTAGGAAATGTAGCCTATAGACTCGCGTTACCTCCGAGTATATGTCTCAGTGTTCATAATGTGTTTCACATATCTCATGCTTAAGTAAATATGTGAAAGACCCAAACCACATTATTGAGTTAGAACCGGACGAGATAGTAGAAGACTTAACGTATGAGGAGGTACTGTCAAGATTTTAGATAGGAAGGAACATGTCCTACGCTATGAAAGGTCATACCACAAGTTAAAGTTTTGTGGAGGAATCATGTTATAGAGAAATGACACAGGAATTGAAAGCGGAAATGAAAGCGAGGTATCCTCACCTTTTCAAACACCAGTATGCGTCGTCAATTTCGAGGATCGAAATTTCATAAGGAGGGAGGTTGTAAGACCCCAACTTATTATTAATGAAATTTAATTTTCTATTTTATTATTTTGAAATAGTAAGGGTTGATTTGATTAATGTGGATAGTTAATGGTAAAATACGCAAATACTTCAAAATAAGCAAGTGGTTATAAAATATTCATTGTTGTCGGGGAATATTCGTTTGGTCGTGGAATATTCAATCTTGTCGGGAATATTAAATGCGACATGCAGCGACCATGTGTGAGCCCCACAACGGAAAGCGATTGGATGAAGAAAACGACAAATATAAGTTATTTAAAAATAGCAGCGTAGTTGTTACCGTTAATATTGTTAAAATACTCGGTGGTTAAAACACGATACACGGTATTGCACCAATTATTGATTCTTACGTGAAGAAGACACTACTCGATAATGGTTACGATAATTACTTTATTCGAGATTTTATTGATTTAATAATTCTTTGCGTTGATATTTTATATTCTTGTTGTTTCAATAATTGTCATTACACAAGTATTTTTCATTATCGAAGCAATAATTCATATTATCCTAATAATATTATTAGATAACATTATTGGCAATGTCTAGAAAGTTACATCTAAGAAGAGGTTTGGTCACCTAATTGCTGCGCTTGATGAGAAAAATTCTTATTGAAAGCCCTCTTCCTTTGAACCGCTCTGGTTGTCGATATTGTGATTACGTAATATTATTTGTGAATAATTAATTATTGATTCATATGATGAGGAAAATATTGATTTTATGTGGATATAGATGGAGAAAATTTTTAATGTGACAATTGTTGAAAATTGAAATTTTATCTTTTTCTCGATAAAATAATTCATTTAAATATATTATTATATTTTAATAATATAATAATGGTGATATTTTTACAACGAATGTGGGATATATGAGTATACTGAGGAGGAAGAGTATTTTTGTTGCAATAAATGTTTAAAAAACATGTTAAACATGTCGGTGGACCCCATTTATTGATCGAAATTTGATTATAGCTTTATAAAATCGCTTTCGTTTGTGGATTTGGGTCAATTTCTATTTGGAATTTGGAAAAACTTTCTTACTGCAAAGTTGTAGAGAATTGAATTTCCTATAAAATCTCGGGAGATTCAATTTTTCTGATGAAAGGGCTATTTATTATGAATTATTGAAGTTACGAAGCTGCGAAATAATTGATTTTGGAAGTTTAAAATATTTAAAATTAGAAAAACGTTTTTCTTACTTTTCTAGAATGTGGCATGTGTTTGATGGTGAAATCAGATTCTAGGCATGCGTAGGAAATTTATATAATTATATTATTAATTTATTAAATTTTACGCTTTTTTGTTCTAAGCAATTTCCTATAAATAGGGTGTTTAGGTTAAAATTGAAAATCACACGAAAACCCAAGTTTTCTCTCTCTATATTATCAAGCGTATTCTTGTGAGTATTTTGAGTATACTTTGAGTATTGTTAGATGGTGCAAGTTCCTTCAAAGACTATATCCCAGATTCTAAATAAAATCTTAATCTTTCGAGGTAAGGGATGTTATTTTCTTCTCAAATGATATTATTTCTTCAATATCATTATCTTTGAAATATTGGTTGAAACTTTTTATCAAATTTGGAACTTTTTCATGTATGGTTACTATTTATGAGTTCTTATTCACGAGTTACTATTCACGAGTTACTATTCACGAGTTCTTATTCACGAGTACTATTAAGCTTAAGCGTGAAGATGTTTTTTGGGAAATTTCTATCTTTTGGTGTCGGATTTACTATTCACGATACTCTGCCTTATTCACCGAAAAATAAAATTTCTTCTTTTGTCCAAAATATCTATTCGGATACTAGCTTTGATTGTATCCATGTTTTGATCATTCTTGAATTTTACACCACTATGATTATTTTTGAGGTATTTTTGAACATGGATAAAATAAAGTACTGAATCCTTAATCCTTGTCATTTTGTTTCACTGGATTCGTTTCTTTAAAATATTTTCATCATCTTGATCTTAAATGATGATATTATTGAATATCTTTGGCTGTAGTGCGAAGATGAATGATTTCGAAGAATATCTTTGGCCATAGTGCAAAGATGAACATGTGTTTAGATGAACATGACCAATCGATGAATATCTTTGGCTGTGAGTGCAAAGATGAATATTTGATTCCAGATGTATATTGATTGATGTTACAGGGATAAAAGATAGACGATGAACTTTTAAATTCATACATAGAAGATAGTAGTTTGCATTCTCTACTTAACTCTTCTAATGAATTATTATTTCTGCTGCGAATATTGATTTAAAATTTGTTGTCTATTGTATTCTATTAGATTTTTCCCTGTTGAAGACTAACGGTAATTTGTTGTATATTATCTTAGTCATAATATTCTTTACTGGGCTAGTTGAGCTCACCCTTTTCCTTTTTGTTCCATTTTTCTTCTCAGGAGGCGAGAATATAAATGAGTCTGAAGTCGGGGTATGGAATGAAGGTTTTAGAAAGAATTGTTTAGTAGTCCTCACCATTTTGTAAAATAATGTATCAATAAATGTGATGAGGATTTATTTGAGTATAGATATTGTCTGTAAGATAATATTTGTATTCAAACTCACGCTTTCTGGTTGTAATAATAAAGTTGTAGTTATTTACGCACCATGTATTGACAACTCGGAATAGGTGATGTATACCTATTTTGGGGCGTCATACAGACTATTCATCGAAAAATGAAAATTTTCCTTTTAAGTCCAAAATATCTATTCGGATACTAGCTTTGATTGTATCCATGTTTTGATCATTCTTGAATTTTACACCACTATGATTATTTTTGAGGTATTTTTGACATGAATAAAACAAAGTACGAATCCTTAATCCTTAATCCTTGTCATTTTGTTTCACTTTGGATTCGTTTTTTAAAAATATTTTCATCATCCTCGGTCTTAAATGATGATATTATTGAATATCTTTGGCACATGTGCAAAGATAAATGATTTCGATGAATATCTTTGGCCCGTAGTGCAAAGATGAACAGTGTTTAGATGAACATGACTAATCGATGAATATCTTTGGCTGTAGTGCAAAGATGAATATTTGATTCGGATGTATATTGATTGATGTTACAGGATAAAAGATAGATTTACGAACTTTTAAATTCATACATAGAAGATAGTAGTTTGCATTCTCTACTTAACTCTTCTAATGAATTATTATTTCCATTGCGAATATTGGTTTAAAACTTGTTGTCTATTGTATCCTATTAGTTTTTTTCTGTTGAAGACTAATGATAATTTGTTGTATATTATCTTAGTCATAATATTATTCTTGGGCTAGTTGAGCTCACCCTTTTCCTTGTTGTTCCATTTTTCTTCTCGGGGAGGCGAGAATATAGCGAGTACTTAGTCGG
This sequence comes from Panax quinquefolius, assembly GCA_020205615.1. Taxonomy (NCBI): domain Eukaryota; kingdom Viridiplantae; phylum Streptophyta; class Magnoliopsida; order Apiales; family Araliaceae; genus Panax; species Panax quinquefolius. The sequence continues at coordinate 41,068,343 of CM035163.1, read as the reverse complement.
GTATGGAAGGAAGGTTCTAGAGAGTTGTTTAGTAGTCCTCACCATTTTTGTAAAATAATATATCAATAATTATGATGGGGATTTATTTGCGTGTGGATATTGTCTCAGATGGCAATATCTCGTATTTAAACTCACGCTTTATATGTTGTAATAATAAAGTTGTAGTTGTTTCTATACCATGTATTGACAACTCAGAATGGGTGATGTATACCTATTTTGGGGGCGTCACATTAGCAGCCATATTGTAAGACCCCGAAATTTTTTAAATAAAAAAGAATTTCCTTTATTTATTATTTTGAAATAGTAAGGGTTGATTTGATTAATGTGGATAGTTATTGTAAGACCCCAGCTTTTATAAATAAAGATGAATTTTCTATAAATATTATTTTTGAATATTATGGAATAATTTGATATAATGTTATAGTTGTGGATAATATTTATAAATTTTGCAAAGTATGCAAGTGGTTATATTATATTCGATTGGTGGGGGAATATTCGGTTTAGCAGGAATATTCGTGACAACTACTCAATCATTGGTGGACCCTATAATGAAATTATTATTTTGATTGAGAAAACGACAAAATATTTTATTGAAATAACTATGGCGGAAGTTTTACCGGTTGATCTTGTTGAACTACTCTCGGTAGTAAAAATACGATAATACATGTGGTTGCATAAGTAGACACGGTATTGATTATTGATGCTTATGTGAGAAGTCGTCAGGTTTGATTCCATTATTGTCATGAATTATTATAATGATAATGACTTTTTGTTTTATTCAGATATTAACGTAATAAAATGCGAAACATCTTTTATATAAAAATGAAATACTTTATTAAAGTTATTTTATAAATAAAATATATTATATTTTATTATGCATAGTGTTAAGATAGTGTTTTGCATAGTGTTTGCATAGTAAAATGTTTTTATATAAATAGAATATATTATATTTTATTTAAAAGATTTTGCTTTAAATATGGACCGTCGATTAAAGTAAATCAATCTGGGCCTGCTTCATGGATTAGTTACTATGCATTCCATTTTCCTATAAAAGAAGCTCATTCCTTCATTATTTTCTTACGAATTCATTGAAACTCTAGAGAGAAATTATAGAGAGAAGCTATAGAGAAAGTTATAGAAAGAAGAAGAGTATTCTGCTACTTCACTACTTTTATATTCAGAGTTCTTTTACTTGTAGTGGGTGTTATTCTTTCTTCTTGAAGAGAACTTACATTATTCCATTCACTATTATTACATTGGAATAACTTTGTAAAAGTGGCATACCCTATACATAACTTTGTGTACGCCAGATACCCTATACTTGGTGAAATCCTTATGTTATTCCATTGCTTATTATTCTGTTGGAATAACTCAGATACATGTGATTTACCCTATACTTGGTGACATTCTTCTATTATTACATTGGAACATCCATGCATGTGTTTTTACCGGACTGGTTCCGTCTTTATTATTATTACTGTTAGAACATCCTGTGCATGTGTTTTACCTGACTGGTTCCGCTTTATCATTACATTGGAATATCCTATCCGTGTGTTTTACAGGATCCGGTTCCATCTTTATTATTCATTTGGAACATCCAGCTTGGTTGTGAATTTCACACGACTGGTTCCGTTATTATTATTCTCTTTGGAATAACTTTGTCTACATCTGATCTGCGCATGCATGGTGATTTCTTTTGTTATTCCATTCTTTATTATACCCAGTTGGTTAAAACTTTGACTTCTATACTCCATGAAATTAGTAGAATATCCTTGATATTTGCGTTTCATCCAAAGATATCTTTTCATGGAAATATTCTTCCGATCATTCTTGAATTTTACTCTACAAAGCGAAGATCATGTTGACAATTTGGGCGTTAATAAATCTGGATAAAATAATTCTTGAACTTGTTTTATTGAATTCTTATATCATTGTCATCATCCTCATGTTTATATATTTTTTAAAGTCATCTCGTGCTTCAGTAGAGCATGGATGGACTTGGTATGATTATGACTGAGGATTATTCGGTGTAATCATAATTAGTAATGTTACAAATGATGTGGTAAAAATCCTCGAAGTGGCCGTAGTGCATTGATGGACAAATTGTTGGCATGATCATGACCATTAATGAATACACAACTATTCTTGGCCCGTAGTGCGGGAATAATTGTGGTCGTGATACTTAAAGAATATCCTTGGCAGTAGTAGTGCGGGGTGATTCGATGATGTGGATTATTTATTAAAGCCGAAGTCTCAAATTATAACAATGATGAAAAACCTTTTAAATCATAAAAGATAGTAGATTTTATTTTCTACTTGACTCTTTTAATGGATTGCATATTCACCGCAGCTAAACCGTTGTTTATCATTGTATTTTATCGGTTTAACATTGTTGAAGACTATTGATAATTTATTTTGCATTATCTTAGTCATAATATTTCTTCTTGGGCTAGTTGAGCTCACCCTTTCTTTCACCGTTCTCTTCGTGAAAATGAGAATATAGGCTGGGACGAGTCGGGGAAGCGAGTGATGGTCCCGAAGATAGCATTAGTAGTCCTCACTATTCGTGAAATAGTGTGATAATAATTGTAATGAGGACTTTTTGTTTGAGTTTGTATAATATCTAGTAGATTTATATTTGTATTTAAACTCACGATTTATGTCGTATTGTACAAGGCAGTTATGTTAATAAGTTGTATTTAAATTACATACCATGTAAGTGGCGACCCAAGATGGGTGATGTATACCTAATTTTGGGCGTCATACTTATGGGTTAAATACGCAAATATTTGAATAAGCAAGTGGTTATAAAATATTCATTGTTGTTGGAATATTCGTTTGGTCGTGGAATATTCTTGCTTTGTCGGGGAATATTAAATGCGACGGCCAGCCTTTAATGGGCCCCATAACTGAAAAAGCGATTGGATGAAGAAAACGCAGCAGTATAAGTTGTTTATAAATAATTGGCGTAGTTATTACGAATTATCTTGTTGGAATACCGGTGGTTAAAACACACTAATACGCGTTGTTGAACAAAGATTACACCAGATTGGTATTGCACCAATTATTGATTCTTACGTGAAGGCACTACTCAATAATTGTTACAGATAATTACTTATTCAATATTTTATTGATTTAATAATTGCTTGCGTTGATATTTTATATTCTTTGTTGTTTCATAATTGTCATTACACAATATTTTTCATTATCGAAGCAATAATTCATATTATCTGAATAATATTATTAGATAACATTATTGGCAATGTCTAGAAAGTTACATCTAAGGAGAGGTTTGGTCACCTAATTGCGCTACAATGAAGGAAAAATTCTTATTGAAAAGCCCCTCTCCTGGGAAGAATGCCCGTGTCAATATTGTGATTACGTAATATTATTTGTGAATAATTAATTATTGATTCATATGATGAGGAAAATATTGATTTTATGTGGATATAGATGGAGAAAATTTTAAAATGACAATTGTTGAAAATTAATATTTTATCTTTTTTCGATAAAATAATTCATATAAATATATTATTTTAATAATATATTAACGGTGATATTTTTACAATGAATGTGGGATATATGAGTATATGAGGAGGAAGAGTATTTTTGTTGCATTAAATGATTAACACATGTTTTGTGTGTCGGTGGACCCCATTTCTTGGTTGAAATTTGATTATAGCACAGAAAATCGTCTGTTTTTTGGATTTCTATCAATTTTGTTTGTAATTTGGAAAACTTCCTTCCGCAAAGTTGTAGAAATTGAATTTCCTATAAAAGTTGCGAGATTTGAATTTTCTGACAAAAGGGCTATTTATTGTGAATTATTGAAGTTCCGAAGCTCCGAAATAATTGATTTTTGAAAGTTTTAATTATTTATATCAACAAAAACGTTTTTATTGTTTTGGTTGGCCCCCATGTGTTGTAAACATGTTGATTTCAGGAGTCTTGGTTGGCGTAGGAATATATATATAATATATTATTATTATATTAAATTTTTACCTTTGGTGTTCAAGCGATTTCCTATAAATAGGTCTTTAGGTTAGAATTGAAAATCACACCGAAATCAAGTTTTCTCTCTATATTATCGAGTTTATTCTTGTGAGTATTTTGAGTATACTTTGAGTATTGCTATATCTTGGTGCAAGTTCAAGTCATAACCTATATCCTGGTTTCAACTTAAAATCTTGTCTTTTCGAGGTAAGGGATGTTATTTTATTCAAAAATGATATTATTTCTTCAATATCATTATGCCAAAATATTGGTTGGAAATTTTATCAAATTTGGAACTTTTTCATGTCGGGTTACTATTCATGAAAGAATTATTCACAAGTTACTATTCATGAGTTACTATTCACGAAGTTATTATTCATGAAGCGTGAAGATGTTTTTGTGAAATTTCTATCTTTTGGTGTCTTGAGTTACTATTCACGATATCCAAGACTATTCACATATCTGACCTTATTCACGAATACTAAGACTATTCAATCGAAAAATGAAATTTCTTCTTTTTGTCCAAAATATCTATTCGGATACTAGCTTTGATTGTATCCATATTTTGATCATTCTTGAATTTTACTCCACTGATTACTTATGAAGTATTTTTGAACTTGGATTGTTTAAAATACTGAATCCTTAATATTGTTCTTTTGTTTCACTTGGATTCGTTTTCTTTGAAATATTTTTCATCATCCTCAATCCTAAATGATGATATTCTTGAATATCGTTGGCTGTAGAGTGCAAAGATGAATGATTTCTTGATGAATATCTTTGGCCCGTAGTGCAAAGATGAACAGGTGTTGAGATGAACATGACCTACTGATTAATATCTTTAGCCGTAGTGCAAAGATGAACAGGTGTTTAGATGAACATGACCAACTGATGAATATCTTTGGCTTGTAGTGCAAAGATGAATATTTGATTCCAGATATATATTGATTGATGTTACAGGGATAAAATATAGACGATGAACTTTTAAATTCATATATAGAAGATAGTAGTTTGCATTCTCTACTTAACTCTTCTAATGAATTGTTGTTTCATTGCAGATTGTTGATTTAAAAGCCCGTTGTCTATCATTGATTCTATTAGATTTTTTTCCCTGTTGAAGACTAACGATAATTTGTTGTATATTATCTTAGTTATAATTGAAAGTAGTATGCACACAAGCCAATCATGTTTGATGATAAAGCATATACTTTGTAACAATCTTATTCATTTATTAATAAAAAGTATTAATTTATTAAAGGCTTTTAATTATCTACATGATCTTTGTTTTATAATATGTGATAAACCCATAGTTTTAAGCAATGCTTTTAGAATAATGATGATGATCATTCTAATGAGATCTAAATTCTTTGAAAGCTTAAAACTAAAATAGTTCCCAATCATGGGATTACTAAATTGGGGATTAGTGAATCCGGATAGATTGGTACATACGTTGCTTTGCTCATTGGATGAGGATGATTGATCTCATGATCATTTGTGTGGAGACACTAAAGCAAGTATGTAGGTGCTTATTAGAGAATAAGTTCAATTGAACGTGGCTCGCTAAGGAATACCTAATGGAGTTTTATTTGCTGTCGTCAATAGAATTCAGTAGTGATAGTAGTCTGAAGTGATCCTTGGACTTGAGATCATCATAGTATCTTGTGTATGATGAGTTATACTTTGACTTATTCCTTAAGACCCTTAGGGTATATCAAAGGGTATGCTTGGGTATAATAAGTTGTACATGGAGATAATGTATGATCAATAAAGAATCTACCACTTCTAATAAAAGAAGAGAAATGTCCTATGTGATTCGATAAATGACAACCCAAAGAGTCCTTGGCAAGCGAAATGAAATTAGAAAGGAGTTTCTAATTTGCATTATTTGGAGTTGTGCATTTAAGGATCGAAATACATATAATTAAATAAAATAAGACTTGACGAGAATTCCATGCCTTATATTTAATTGGGACATTGTATGATGGAAGGATTGAATTGTATTTTAACTATTTACTCAAAGGTTCTTTAATGATTAATGTTGAAATCTATATTATCCGGAAAGTCATTTGATCGCTAGGGAGGCTTATCCCTATTGTAGAATAAATATTATTTAAATAAATTAATTATTTAATTTATTTATTTAAATAAGATTAGAATTGTTCTAATTGATTTATTCACAACCTGGTTTAATATGGAGAACCTAAAGGGTCACACCATAAAAAAGGAAGAATAATTATTTAAGAAGTTAATGGCATAATCGTAATAATATATTAAGTATATTTAATTTAATCTATGGTGATAGAATAAATTAAATAAATTAATATTTATTATTTAATATTTTAGAAATATTAAATATAAATTAATAAGAGGAGTCTTATTAATATTATTACAATTATTATTATTTTAATTTCTAAAAGAGTTTAGGAATTAATTTAATATAAGTACTTTCATTTATTCCTAATTGGATTAGGAAGGAAAATTAGTTAAAGGAGTTTTAATTAATTATCCCTAATAAGATTAGGGAGCTTAATTAATTAAAAGTATTTAATTAATTAAATAAAACCCAATTCCTTAATTGTTAAGGTGGGTTGCTTACATCTATAAATAAGAGAGAGTCTTATTATGGGTGATAGGGGTTGTTGACTTTAACAAAGCACGTAATAATTCCAAGTTGTTGGGAGTATGCCTTTTTCTACATAGAGATAGAAAACTAGGGTTTGAGCCAAATACCCATCTTCTTGAATCTTTTTCTCTTCCTTGGTGGATCACCTCTGAGGCCAAACATTTGGGTGGCTAACGTTGATCGAAAGGAAGGAACCAAACCCGGTGGATTCAAGTTGAACGCGAAAGGATTTGGAGGTGAACTTGTACCTGAGGAAGCTCGATCTTCAAGGGTATGATTTTATTCTTTATCTTTTCGTTTAATTAATAATTATGCATAAAGGGTGATCCGGGTATATGGTTTGTAAATTTTAAACTCTGATTTTTACACGCTTCCGCATTATTTTTGCAATTTTGATTGCGTTATGAATATTACAAACCTAACAATAATATTCTTTACTGGGCTAGTTGAGCTCACCCTTTTCCTTGTTGTTTCATTTGGCGAGAATGTAGCGAGTACTAGTCGGGGTACGGATTGAAGGTTCTAGAGAGAGTTGTTTAGTAGTCGTCACCATTTTTGTAAAATAATGTATCAATAATTATGATGGGGATTTATTTGCGTGTGGATATTGTCTAGATGACAATATCTCGTATTTAAACTCACGGTTTATATGTTGTAATAATAAAGTTGTAGTTATTTACGTACCATATATTTGGCGACTCGTAATGGGTTGGATGGAATGGACTATTTTGGGGGCGTCCAAATTAATATCGAGCTATAAATAAAAGCCCCCAGAGCCTCTCACCGGTGACTTCACATTTATGGGGATGCACCGGCCGAGGACTCTCCGTGGGGGCCGCCGCTCTGACTGTGGCAAAACCGATAGGTATCAATGTGAGTCTTGACACAAGTTGGGGTCGAGAGTTACGGTTGGTATCGTAGCTTAGGGATATGATCTCCAAGCGGGAGATCGGGGAATAGAACTAGGAGGAGAGGCGAGTAAATCCTTCGCTAAAGTGTGTCCTACCTAAGCTTATTTGTTGGTTGGTCATAATATAGGGTATTATGTGATTTGTTAATTTATTTAATTAACCTTGTTTTATGATAGTTTTAAGAATGGGCTGGTAAGAGCGTTAACAATGGAGTGAATGAGATCGTGGAGACACCTCTAATCGCCAACTAGGATAATGTGATGTCGGTGAAGAAGGAATTAGAGATATCCATGTGGTGAGTGAAGAATTGATAGTTACCTTTTAGAGATAGTCAGCAGAGGTAACGGTGAGAGTGAGGAAGAAGAGGAAGAAGAGGTACACAAGAGAGTTTATTAGAGGTATTTTATGATGAAAATGTAGAATTGCAAAATCATATTCATGAGTTAGAAGAAGCGGTCAAGAATTGCGAGGCGATCGTGGAGCAAAAGGATGCAACGATTCAAGCTTGTGTTACCCGATATGTGATGCTTGAATAAAAGCACTCTTTAGCGCGTAGTATAAGATGATAAAGTGGAATCGAAATGAAAGAAGAAATAACTGAACGAGTGATGCATGGGTAAAAGCCGCACGACGCGTTGATATTATGGAAGAGAAGTCCAATCTAAAAAGAGAAGATTAAACAATGACGGGAAGACGTCGTGCGGCTAAAGATCAAAGACCAAAGAACAAATTCTGGGGAAGAGAACGATCGCCGCCAGATGCTACTGATCACGGAGAGGAGGGACATATAAGGTTAAACTGTTCAAAGCCTTCCAAGGTATGTTTTAGTTGTGGAAAAGATGGTCACATAGCTCGATTTTGTCCTATAATAAATCAAGTCCATTGGGATGTTGGCACGAGGCGGATCTGAAAAAGTCAAAGTCAATCGGTTCTGAAGCGCGTTTGTCGTGACCGGTCAAAATGCGAGGAACCCAAATGAAGTTAGCACGGGTTAGTTAATTATAAATTCTTGCGAAGTTTATACCTTACTAGATACCGGTTCTACCCATTCTTTTATCTATCTTGCTTGCGCTCAACGTTTGAACTTGACTACGGAGAAATTAGACTTTGACCTATTTATGGAGACTTCGTTAGGAGAAACTTTCATTACATCCGTTGTTTAGAAATCTTGTTTGATCCAAGTTGGCACCATCACATTACCTGTTGACCTTATTTATTTAAAGATACTTGCTTTTGATGTGATTTTAGGGATTGATTGGTTAACTACTCATCATGCCAAATTGATTGCTTTTGTAAGGTTGTTAGTTTTCATATTCTAAGCAACTCCGTTATTCAATTCAAGCAATCAAACCATTGTAGTCAAACATTTTCATATCAAGCCATGAAGTCATTCGTTTATTACGGATGTTAAGTTTTCTTAGTCCATGTTATGGATTTGAATAAAGACACGCCGATTTGAATAATATTCCCGTTATTATTTATTTTTCCGACGTATTTCTGAAGAATTTCTTGGTTTACTCCCAAAGATGATATTAAATTTTGTATCGACTTTGAACCCTTAGACAAAACTCATTTCTAAAATCTCATATCGAATGGCTCTATTGAACTTCGAGAGTTAAAAATTCAACTATAGAATTTGGTACTGAGCCTTTATCCGGTGACTTCCTTTGTGGAATGCAAAACCCGCACTCTCCGTAGGGGCGCCATATTTGTGCGGTAGTAAAGCGATAGGTGTCATTGTAAGGTGTTATCCAAGGTTGGGATATGAGTCACAGTTGAGAACAACCTAAGTCGGTAATTGAAATACGTAACTTTCTAGGCTTAGTTGGTTATTATTGGAGATTCATTGAAGGATATTCTCGAATCGCTATTCCATTAACGCAGCAATTGACTCGTAGAGATACAAAATTCGAATGGAGCAAGGAATGTGGGAAGAGCTTGAAGAACTCAAGATGAGACTCATTTCAAAGACATGTTCGACCATACCACCGAAAAGCGAACGTGGTAGGCGGCGTGTTGAGTAAAAGATCGTATAGAAATCACGAGTAAGATATTGTCAAAGACTCATTTCAGTATAATTTACAAATAATAGAGATGGAGATGAAAACTCTAGGTACCCACGTGATGGTATCTGAGTATAATCGACTTTAATCGATAAAGTTAAAGTCGTCGAAGCTACACACACCGAAGTGATGAATTTGAAGAAGGAGGTGCGCAAGTTGTTATTTCAAAAGCAAGAATCGGAGGAAAGCTCAAACCTTCGATTTATTAATCCATTTGAAATTCTCGATCGAATAGGAGCTGTGGCCTATAGACTCGCTTTACCGCCATGTATTTATGGCGTGTTCATAACGCGTTTTCACGTATCGATGTTACGTAAATATGTGGACGACTCGAACCACGTCATTGAGTTAGAACCCGGACGAGATAGCCAAAGACTTAACGTATGAAGAGGTATCTATCAAGATTTTGGATAGGAAGGAGCATGTCCCTACGTCGAAGGTCATACCACAAGTTAAAGTTTTGTGGAGAAACCATGCTATTGAGGAAATGACACGGGAGTTGGAAACGGAAATGAAAGCGAGGTATTCTCATCTTTTCAAACACCGTGCAGTCGTCGTCAATTTCGAGGACAAAATTTCATAAGGAGGGAGGTTGTAAGACCGAAATTTTTTAAATAAAAAGGAATTTCCTTTATTTATTATTTTGAAATAGTAAGGGTTGATTTGATTAATGTGGATAGTTATGGGTAAAATACGCAAATATTTGAATAAGCAGTGGTTATAAAATATTCATTGTTATTTGGGAATATTCGTTTGGTCGTGGAATATTCTTCTTTGTGGGAATATTAAATGCGACGACGCTTGATCTTTATGGGCCCCATAACGGAAAGCGATTGGATGAAGAAAACGACAAATATAAGTTGTTTATAAATAACGGCGTAGTTATTCTGAATTATCTTTGTTGGAATACCGTTGGTTAAAACACACTAATCTGGCGTTGTTGAGCGAAGAAGCTTTCGGTATTGCTTGATTATTGATTCTTACGTAAAGGCACTTTACTCAATAATTGTTCCAAGAATTCTTGCTTGAGATTTTATTGATTTAAAAATTGCTGCGTTGATATTTTATATTGCTATTGTTTGAATAATTGTCATTACACAATATTTTTTCATTATCGAAGCAATAATTCATATTATCCGAATAATATTATTAGATAACATTATTGGCAATGTCTAGAAAGTTACATCAAGGAGAGGTTTGGTCACCTAATTGCGGCGCCAAATGAGAAAAATTCTTATTGGAAAGCCCCGTCTTTCCCAGGAACCTACTGAGTTGTCGATATTGTGATTACATAATATTATTTGTGAATAATTAATTATTGATTCATATGATGAGGAAAATATTGATTTTATGTGGATATAGATGGAGAAAAATTTTAAAATGACAATTGTTGAAAATTAATATTTTATCTTTTACGATAAAATAATTCATTTAAATATATTATTTTAATAATATATTAACGGTGATATTTTTACAATGAATGTGGGATATATGAGTATATGAGGAGGAAGAGTATTTTTGTTGTATTAAATGATTAACAAATGTTTTGTGTGTGGAGAGAGAGGGACATATAAGGTTAAACTGCTTTGAAGCCTTCCAAGGTATGTTTTAGTTGTGGAAAAGATGGTCACATAGCTCGATTTTGTCCTATAAATGAAATCAAGTCCAGTTGGGACGTTGGCACCAGAAAGGATCTGAAAAAAGTCAAAGTCAGCGGTTCTGGAAGAAGCGTTTGTCGTGACCAATTCAAAATCGAGAAACCCGAATGAAGTTAGCACGGGTTAGTTAATTATAAATTCTTGCGAAGTTTATACCTTACTAGATACCGGTTCTACCCATTCTTTTATCTATCTTGCTTGCCCTCAACGTTTGAACTTGACTACGGAGAAATTAGACTTTGACCTATTTATAGAGACTTCGTTAGGAGAAACTTTCATTACATCCGTTGTTTAGAAATCTTGTTTGATCCAAGTTGGCACCATCACATTACCTGTTGACCTTATTTATTTAAAGATACTTGCTTTTGATGTGATTTTAGGGATTGATTGGTTAACTACTCATCATGCCAAATTGATTGCTTTTGTAAGGTTGTTAGTTTTCATATTCCTAAGCAACCTGTTATTCGAATTCAAGCAATCAAACCATTGTAGTCAAACATTTTTATATCAAGCCATGAAGTCATTCGTTTATTACAGATGTTAAGTTTTCTTAGTCCATGTTATGGATTTGAATAAAGACACGTCAGATTTGAATAATATTCCTGTTATTATTTATTTTTCCTGACGTATTTCCTGAAGAATTTCTTGGTTTACTCCCAAAGACATATTAAATTTTGTATCGACTTTGAACCCGTGACAAAACTCATTTCTAAAATCTCATATCGAATGGCTCTATTGAACTTCGTGAGTTAAAATTCAACTATAAATTTGGTACTGAGCCTTTATCTGGTGACTTCCTTTGTGGAATGCACCGAAGCCAGACTCTCCGTAGGGGACGCCATATTTGTGCGGTAGTAAACTGATAGGTGTCATTGTAAGGTGCTATCCAAGGTTGGGATATGAGTCACAGTTGAGAACAACCTAAGTCGGTAATTGAAATACGTAACTTTCTAGGCTTAGTTGGTTATTATCGGAGATTCGTTGAAGGATATTCTCGAATCGCTATTCCATTAACGCAGCTGACTCGTAGAGATACAAAATTCGAATGGAGCAAGGAATGTGGGAAGAGCTTCGAAGAACTCAATATGAGACTCATTTCAAAGACATGTTACGACCATGCCACCACGGAAAGCGAGCGTGGTAGGCGGCGTGTTGAGTAGAAGATCGTATAAATCTGAGTAAGATATTGTCAAAGACTCATTTCGTATAATTTACAAATAATAGAGATGGAGATGAAAACTCTAGGTACCCACGTGATGGTATACGAGTACAATCGACTTTAATCGATAAAGTTAAAGTCGCTTCAAGCTACACAATCGAAATGGGTGATGAATTTGAAGAAGGAGGTGCAAGAAGTTGTTATTTCAAAAGCAAGAATCGGAGGAAAGCTCAAACCTTCGATTTATTAATCCATTTGAAATTCTCGATCGAATAGGAACTGTGGCCTATAGACTCGTTTTACCGCCAAGTATGACGCGTGTTCATAACGTTTTTCACGTATCGATGTTACGTAAATATGTGGACGACTCGAACCACGTCATTGAGTTAGAACCGGACGAGATAGCCGAAGACTTAACGTATGAAGAGGTATCTATCAAGATTTTGGATAGGAAGGAGCATGTCCTACGTACGAAGGTCATACCACAAGTTAAAGTTTTGTGGAGAAACCATGCTATCGGTGAAAATGACCTGGGAGTTGGAAACGGAAATGAAAGCGAGGTATTCTCATCTTTTCGAAACACCAGGTACGTACGTCAATTTCGAGGACGAAATTTCATAAGGAGGGGAGGTTGTAAGACCCCGAAATTTTTTAAATAAAAAGGAATTTCCTTTATTTATTATTTTGAAATAGTAAGGGTTGATTTGATTAATGTGGATAGTTATGGGTAAAATACGCAAATATTTCGAATAAGCAAGTGGTTATAAAATATTCATTGTTGTCGGGGAATATTCGTTTGGTCGTGGAATATTCTTGCTGTCGGGGAATATTCGTACGACGACGCAGTCTTTTGTGGACCCCATAACGGAAAGCGATTGGATGAAGAAAACGACAAATATAAGTTGTTTATAAATAACGGCGTAGTTATTCACAGATTATCTTGTTGGAATACCCGATGGTTAAAACACACTAATACGCGTTGTTGAGCGAAGACACCAGTATTGCACCAATTATTGATTCTTACGTAAGAAGGCACTACTCAATAATTGTTCCAGTAATTACTGTTCAATATTTTATTGATTTAAAAATTGCTGCGTTGATATTTTATATTGCTGTTGTTTCAATAATTGTCATTACACAGTATTTTTCATTATCGAAGCAATAATTCATATTATCTGAATAATATTATTAGATAACATTATTGGCAATGTCTAGAAAGTTCTGTCTAAAGAGAGGTTTGGTCACCTAATTGCGCGCCAGTAAGGAGAAATTCTTTTTGGAAAGCCCCTTCTTTCCTGAGGAACTGCCTGGTTGTCAATATTGTGATTCTGTAATATTATTTGTGAATAATTAATTATTGATTCATATGATGAGGAAAATATTGATTTTATGTGGATATAGATGGAGAAAAATTTTAAAATGACAATTGTTGAAAATTAATATTTTATCTTTTTCTGATAAAATAATTCATTTAAATATATTATTTTAATAATATATTAACGGTGATAATTTTACAATGAATGTGGGATATATGAGGAGGAAGAGTATTTTTGTTGCATTAAATGATTAACAAATGTTTTGTGTGTCGGAGAGGAGGGACATATAAGGTTAAACTGTTCAAAGCCTTCCAAGGTATGTTTTAGTTGTGGAAAAGATGGTCACATAGCTCGATTTTGTCTATAAATAAATCAAGTCCAGTTGGGACGTTGGCACCAGAGGCGGATCTGAAAAAAGTCAAGTCAATCGGTTCTGGAAGAAGCGTTTGTCGTGACCATTCAAAATGCGAGAACCCGAATGAAGTTATACGGGTTAGTTAATTATAAATTCTTGCGAAGTTTATACCTTACTAGAATCTTTGGTTCTACCCATTCTTTATCTATCTTGCTTGCCCTCAACGTTTGAACTTGACTACGGAGAAATTAGACTTTGACCTATTTATGGAGACTTCGTTAGAGAAACTTTCATTACATCCGTTGTTTAGAAATCTTGTTTGATCCAAGTTGGCACCATCACATTACCCGTTGACCTTATTTATTTAAAGATACTTGCTTTTGATGTGATTTTAGGGATTGATTGGTTAACTACTCATCATGCCAAATTGATTGCTTTTGTAAGGTTGTTAGTTTTCATATTCCTAAGCAACTTTGTTATTCAATTCAAGCAATCAAACCATTGTAGTCAAACATTTTATATCGAGCCATGAAGTCATTCGTTTATTACGGATGTTAAGTTTTCTTAGTCCATGTTATGGATTTGAATAAAGACACGTCGATTTGAATAATATTCTGTTATTATTTATTTTTCCCGACGTATTTCTGAAGAATTTCTTGGTTTACTCCCAAAGATCGATATTAAATTTTGTATCGACTTTGAACCCTGTTACAAAACTCATTTCTAAAATCTCATATCGAATGGCTCTATTGAACTTCGTGGAGTTAAAATTCAACTATAGAATTTGGTACCTGAGCCTTTATCTGGTGACTTCCTTTGTGGAATGCACCGAAGCCAGACTCTCCGTAGGGGACGCCATATTTGTGCGGTAGTAAACTGATAGGTGTCATTGTAAGGTGCTATCCAAGGTTGGGATATGAGTCACAGTTGAGAACAACCTAAGTCGGTAATTGAAATACGTAACTTTCTAGGCTTAGTTGGTTATTATCGGAGATTTGTTGAAGGATATTCTCGAATCGCTATTCCATTAACGCAGCTGACTCGTAGAGATACAAAATTCGAATGGAGCAAGGAATGTGGGAAGAGCTTCGAAGAACTCAATATGAGACTCATTTCAGCACATGTTCTGACCATGCCACCCTGGAAAAGCGAACGTGGTAGCTGACGTGTTGAGTAGAAGATCGTATAGAAGTACGAGTAAGATATTGTCAAAGACTCATTTCGTATAATTTACAAATAATAGAGATGGAGATGAAAACTCTAGGTACCCACGTGATGGTATACGAGTACAATCGACTTTAATCGATAAAGTTAAAGCTGTTCAAGCTACACACTCGGAGCTGATGAATTTGAAGAAGGAGGTGCAAGAAGTTGTTATTTCAAAAGCAAGAATCGGAGGAAAGCTCAAACCTTCGATTTATTAATCCATTTGAAATTCTCGATCGAATAGGAGCGTGGCCTATAGACTCGTTTTTACCGCCAAGTACGACGCTGTTCATAACGCTTTTCACGTGTCGATGTTACGTAAATATGTGGACGACTTCGAACCACGTCATTGAGTTAGAACCCGACGAGATAGTCAAGACTTAACGTATGAAGAGGTATCTATCAAGATTTTGGATAGGAAGGAGCATGTCCTACGTCGAAGGTCATACCACAAGTTAAAGTTTTGTGGAGAAACCATGCTATTGAGGAAATGACCGGGAGTTGGAAACGGAAATGAAAGCGAGGTATTCTCATCTTTTGAAACACCAGTATCGTCGTCAATTTCGAGACGAAATTTCATAAGGAGGGAGGTTGTAAGACCGAAATTTTTTAAATAAAAGGAATTTCCTTTATTTATTATTTTGAAATAAGTAGGGTTGATTTGATTAATGTGGATAGTTATGGGTAAAATACGCAAATATTTCAATAAGCAAGTGGTTATAAAATATTCATTGTTGTCATTTGGGAATATTCGTTTGGTCGTCGTGGAATATTCTTTTCATCGGGGAATATTCGATTTGACGACGCAGTCTTTTGTGGACCCCATAACGGAAAGCGATTGGATGAAGAAAACGACAAATATAAGTTGTTTATAAATAATCAGCGTAGTTATTCACCAAGTAATCTTGTTGGAATACCCGATGGTTAAAACACACTAATACGCCGTTGTTGAAGATGATACCTGTATTGCACCAATTATTGATTCTTACGTGAAGGCACTACTCAATAATTGTTCCAATGATCTTATTCAATATTTTATTGATTTAAAAATTGCTGCGTTGATATTTTATATTGCTGTTGTTTCAATAATTGTCATTACACAATATTTTTCATTATCGAAGCAATAATTCATATTATCTGAATAATATTATTAGATAACATTATTGGCAATGTCTAGAAAGTTCTTGCTCTAAGAGAGGTTTGGTCACCTAATTGCGCGGCCAAGAAGGAGAAATTCTTATTGGAAAGCCCCGTCTTTCTGAACCCTTTCGTTGTCAATATTGTGATTCGTAATATTATTTGTGAATAATTAATTATTGATTCATATGATGAGGAAAATATTGATTTTATGTGGATATAGATGGAGAAAAATTTTAAAATGACAATTGTTGAAAATTAATATTTTATCTTTTTCTGATAAAATAATTCATATAAATATATTATTTTAATAATATATTAACGGTGATATTTTTACAATGAATGTGGGATATATGAGTATATGAGGAGGAAGAGTATTTTTGTTGCATTAAATGATTAACAAATGTTTTGTGTGTCGAGAGGAGGGACATATAAGGTTAAACTGTTCAAACCTTCCAAGGTATGTTTTAGTTGTGGAAAAGATGGTCACATAGCTCGATTTTGTCCTATAGCGAAATCAAGTCCAGTTGGGACGTTGGCACCAGAGGCGGATACGAGAAAAGTCAAAGTCAATCGGTTCTGGAAGAAGCGTTTGTCGCGACCCAATCAAAATCACGAGGAACCCGAATGAAGTTAGCACGGGTTAGTTAATTATAAATTCTTGCGAAGTTTATACCTTACTAGATACCGGTTCTACCCATTCTTTTATCTATCTTGCTTGCCCTCAACGTTTGAACTTGACTACGGAGAAATTAGACTTTGACCTATTTATGGAGACTTCGTTAGGAGAAACTTTCATTACATCCGTTGTTTAGAAATCTTGTTTGATCCAAGTTGGCACCATCACATTACCTGTTGACCTTATTTATTTAAAGATACTTGCTTTTGATGTGATTTTAGGGATTGATTGGTTAACTACTCATCATGCCAAATTGATTGCTTTTGTAAGGTTGTTAGTTTTCATATTCCTAAGTAACTTTATTATTCAATTCAAGCAATCAAACCATTGTAGTCAAACATTTTCATATCGAGCCATGAAGTCATTCGTTTATTACGATGTTAAGTTTTCTTAGTCCATGTTATGGATTTGAATAAAGACACGTCGATTTGAATAATATTCCTGTTTATTATTTATTTTTCCCGACGTATTTCAAGAATTTCTTGGTTTACTCCCAAAGATCGATATTAAATTTTGTATCGACTTTGAACCCGTGACAAAACTCATTTCTAAAATCTCATATCGAATGGCTCTATTGAACTTCGAGTTAAAATTCAACTATAAATTTGGTACCGAGCCTTTATCTGGTGACTTCCTTTGTGGAATGCACCGAAGCCGAATCTCTCGTAGGGGCGCCATATATTTGTCTGGTAGTAAAACCGATAGGTGTCATTGTAAGTGCTTATCCAAGGTTGGGATATGAGTCACGATTGAGAACAACCTAAGTCGGTAATTGAAATACGTAACTTTCTAAGCTTAGTTGGTTATTATCGAGATTCGTTGAAGGATATTCTCGAATCGCTATTCCATTAACGCAGCTGACTCGTAGAGATACAAAATTCGAATGGAGCAAGGAATGTGGGAAGAGCTTCGAAGAACTCAATATGAGACTCATTTCAGCACATGTTCTGACCATGCCACCCTGGAAAAGCGAACGTCGTAGCTGACGTATTGAGTAGAAGATCGTATAGAAGTACGAGTAAGATATTGTCAAAGACTCATTAAATTTACAAATAATAGAGATGGAGATGAAAACTCTAGGTACCCACGTGATGGTATACGAGTATAATCGACTTTAATCGATAAAGTTAAAGCTGTTCAAGCTACACACCGGAGCTGATGAATTTGAAGAAGGAGGTGCAAGAAGTTGTTATTTCAAAAGCAAGAATTGGAGGAAAGCTCAAACCTTCGATTTATTAATCCATTTGAAATTCTCGATCGAATAGGAACTGTGGCCTATGGACTCGTTTTACCGCCAAGTATGACGCGTGTTCATAACGTTTTTCACGTATCGATGTTACGTAAATATGTGGACGACTCGAACCACGTCATTGAGTTAGAACCGGACGAGATAGCCGAAGACTTAACGTATGAAGAGGGTATCTATCAAGATTTTGGATAGGAAGGAGCATGTCCTACGTCTGAAGGTCATACCACAAGTTAAAGTTTTGTGGAGAAACCATGCTATTGAGGAAATGACACGGGAGTTGGAAAGCGAAAATGAAAGCGGTATTCTCATCTTTTCAAACACCAGTGCGTCGTCACGCCAATTTCGAGGGACGAAATTTCATAAGGAGGGAGGTTGTAAGACCGAAATTTTTTAAATAAAAGGAATTTCCTTTATTTATTATTTTGAAATAGTAAGGGTTGATTTGATTAATGTGAATAGTTATGGGTAAAATACGCAAATATTTCGAATAAGCAGTGGTTATAAAATATTCATTGTTGTCGGGAATATTCGTTTGGTCGTGGAATATTCTTCTTGCATTGTCGGGGAATATTAAATGCTGACAGCCTTGATCTTTTGTGGGGCCCCATAACTGAAAAGCGATTGGATGAAGAAAACGACAAATATAAGTTGTTTATAAATAACGGCGTGAAGTTATTCTGCTATCTTGTTGGAATACCCGGTGGTTAAAACACACTAATTAATGGCGTTGTTGAACAAGAAGACACGGTATTGCACCAATTATTGATTCTTACGTGAGAAGGCACTACTCAATAATTGTTCATAATTCTTGTTCGAGATTTTATTGATTTAAAAATTGTCTGCGTTGATATTTTATATTGTCATTGTTGTTTCAATAATTGTCATTACACAATATTTTTCATTATCGAAGCAATAATTCATATTATCTGAATAATATTATTAGATAACATTATTGGCAATGTCTAGAAAGTTACATGTCAAGGAGAGGTTTGGTCACCTAATCATTGCGCTACCAAGAAGGAGAAATTCTTATTGAAAGCCCCTCTTTCTTAGTAACCGCCTCAGTTTGTCAATATTGTGATTACGTAATATTATTTGTGAATAATTAATTATTGATTCATATGATGAGGAAAATATTGATTTTATGTGGATATAGATTGAGAAAAATTTTAAAATGACAATTGTTGAAAATTAATATTTTATCTTTTTCTCGATAAAATAATTCATTTAAATATATTATTTTAATAATATATTAACTGGTGATATTTTTACAATGAATGTGGGATATATGAGTATATGAGGAGGAAGAGTATTTTTGTTGCATTAAATGATTAACACATGTTTTGTGTGTCGATGGACCCCATTTCTTGATGAAATTTGATTATAGCACCGTAAAATCGTCTGCTTTATGGATTTCTTTTCAATTTACATTTGGAATTTGGAAAAACTTCCTTCGCAAAGTTGTAGAGAATTGAATTTCCTATAAAAATCGCGAGATTTGAATTTTCGACAAAAGGCTATTTATTGTGAATTATTGAAGTTAGAAGTCAAAATAATTGATTTTGGAAGTTTTAATTATTTATATCAACAAAAACGTTTTTATTGTTTTGGTTGGCCCCCATGTATTATAAACATGCTGATTTCGTGAGTCTTGGTTGGCGTGGAATATATATATATATATTATTATTATATTAAATTTTACGCTTTGGTGTTCTAAGCGATTTCCTATAAATAGGGTGCTTAGGTTAGAATTGAAAATCACACCGAAATCAAGTTTTCTCTCTATATTATTGAGCGTATTCTTGTGAGTATTTTGAGTATACTTTGAGTATTGCTATAAGGTGCAAGTTCAAGTCATAACCTATATCCATCCTGTTTCAACTAAGATCTTGTCTTTTCGAGGTAAGGGATGTTATTTTATTCTAAAATGATATTATTTCTTCAATATCATTATGCCAAAATATTGGTTGGAAATTTTATCAAATTTGGAACTTTTTCATGTCTAAGGTTACTTATTCATGAGTTCTTATTCACGAGTTACTATTCATGAGTTACTTATTCACGAGTTCTTATTCACAAGCGTGAAGGTGTTTTTTGTGAAATTTCTATCTTTTGGTGTTCTGAGTTACTTTTCACGTGATACGGCATTATTCACGTGTCTGACACTATTCACGAATACTCACTATTCAATCAAAAATGAAATTTCTTCTTTTCGTCAAAATATCTATTCGGATACTAGCTTTGATTGTATCCATGTTTTGATCATTCTTGAATTTTACTCCACTCGATTACTTATGAAGTATTTTTGAACTTGGATTGTTTAAAATACTGAATCCTTAATATTTGTTCTTTTGTTTCACCGGATTCGCTTTTCTTTGAAATATTTTTCATCATCCTCACCCTAAATGATGATATTATTGAATATCTTTGGCACCCAGAGTGCAAAGATGAATGATTTCTTGATGAATATCTTTGGCCCGTAGTCAAAGATGAGCAGTGTTGAGATGAACATGACTTCCATCTTGATTAATATCTTTAAATAGTAGTGCAAAGATGAATGGTGTTTAGATGAACATGACCAATGATGAATATCTTTGGCTTGTAGTGCAAAGATGAATATTTGATTCGGAGATATATATTGATTGATGTTACACGGGATAAAATATAGACGATGAACTTTTAAATTCATATATAGAAGATAGTAGTTTGCATTCTCTACTTAACTCTTCTAATGAATTATTGTTTCCATTGCAGTTGTTGATTTAAAACCCGGTTGTCTATTGTATTCTATTAGATTTTTTTCCTGTTGAAGACTAACGATAATTTGTTGTATATTATCTTAGTTATAATATTCTTTCTTTGGGCTAGTTGAGCTCACCCTTTTCCTTGTTGTTCCATTTTTCTTCTCGGGAGGCGAGAATGTAATGAAACTTAGTCGGGAGTGCTGATTGAAGGTTCTGAGAGAGTTGTTTAGTAGTCCTCACCATTTTGTAAAATAATGTATCAATAATTATGATGGGGATTTATTTGCGTGTGGATATTGTCTAGATGACAATATCTCGTATTTAAACTCACAGCTTATATGTTGTAATAATAAAGTTGTAGTTATTTCGTACTATATATTTGGCGACTTCGAATGGGTTGGATGGAATGGACCTATTTTGGGGCGCCACATATAGTCGCCATAAAAACCCCTCGTAAACCTCCAGAAGGCATATTCACTTTCTGGACGACCAAACACTTTAACAATGGTGACGAGAATGCCCTTCGATAAAGATCCCCATCAATAAGAACGAAGTTGGCACTCTTGTACTTGATCTTCTTTGCCAGCATCTGATCCGAAGGAAGGACGCCATCTGCCAGATATTCAATGTAAGGAGTCATCCAACAGTTAGAACGTTCAATGCACAACACCGCTTCATGTTGGATACTCGGCTGCTGTAAAACCTCCAAATAAACTGACCCATCGAAAACGTTAGCATCCATAGTGGCCAGCTTTGACAATGCATCTGCAATAGAATTGTCGTTACGCTCTATACCCTGAAAATCATAGGAGACGAAATACTGAAGTCGGTCTTTCAACTCTGCCAAATACTTGATCATTCTTGCTCCACGAGCTTCATAATCCCCGGACACTTGCTTGACGACAAGTTGAGAGTCACTATAAATGATTAACTTCTGAACCTCCAGACTCTTCGCTAATCGGACCCCTGCTAGCACTGCTTCGTATTCGGCCTTGTTGTTCGTTGCTCTGAACCCAAATCTGACGGCCTGTTGTACCTTGAATCCCTATGGACTTGTCAAAATAATCCACCTTGCTTCGACATCCGCAGAGCAGACCCATCTCGCATCTGACGTCCATGAATTCTTTGTCTTTGAAGAATCGCAATCGCCGATCGGACGTCTCAGCTTCTGGCAGCTCGGCATCTACTTCGGAGAACGAACACTCCACCATGAAATCGGCCAAGACTTGACCTTTGATAGCAGTTCGGGGATGATACTCAATAAAAAAATGAGATAATTCCATTGTCCACGCTGCTAATCTCCCCGAAACTTCTGGCTTGCTCATCACCTTCTTTAATGGTTGATCCATGTAGACAACCAGGAACCGACCTTGAAAATATTGCCGAAGCTTTCGACTAGCAATTATCAAAGCAAAGGAAAATTTTTCTATATTTGGGTGTCTGGTTTCAGCATCTCGTAGGACATGACTGACATAATAAATCGGATGCTGCTTCCCACTGACCTCCCGAACCAGCACTGCTCCAACTGCCAATGAACTAGCTGCCAGATATAAATACAAAGTTTCAGCAGGAGCATGTTTCACCAATAAAGGAGCCGAAGACAGATACGTCTTTATGCCTTGGAAGGCATCTTCACACTCCGAAGTCCACTAGAACGTCTTCGCATTCTTTAGTCCCTTCAACGTATCAAAGAATGAGAAGCACCTTTCTGCTGACTTGGGCATGAACCTCCTCAAAGCTGCAATCCTACCAATCAGACGTTGAATATCTTTGAATGACTGAGGAGTCTTCATGTCTAGAATAGCCTGTATCTTCTCTAGATTGGCCTCAATCCCCCTTTGACTGACCAGATAACCCAGGAACTTCCCTGCACCGAGCCCGAAGGTACACTTTGCAGGATTGAACCTCAACTTGTGATGATGGATAGTCTGAAAGCATTCTTCAAGATCATCCAGGTGCTTCTGAACAATCATGCTCTTCACTATCATGTCATCCACGTACACTTCCATATTCCTCCCTAGCTGCCTCTCGAAGATGAAGTTCATCATTCTCTGGTAAGTGGCCCCAACATTTATCAGGTCAAAGGTCATCTTCTTATAGGCATACACCGAATGGTGTGTGATGAATGTTGTCTTCGAAATGTCCTCCTTGCACATAGATATTTGATGATAACCTGAAAAAGCATTCATAAAGCTTAGTAGTGCATACCCCGAAGTCGCATCAATAAGTTGATCAATGTGAGGCAGAGGATAGAAGTCCTTCGGGCATGCTTTGTTCAGGTCCGTGTAGTCGATGCAAACTCGCCATTTCCCGTTCTGCTTCTGCACCAGCACTACATTTGCCATCCACTTCGGATAATCGATCTCAAAGATGAAGTCAGCAGCTATCAGCTTGGAAATCTCTTCATCAATGATCCTCTGACGCTCAGGTGCAAAGATCCTCCTTTTCTGCCGAACTGGCTTTTTTGATGGATCCACATCTAGTCGGTGCTCGACGATCTTTCGGCTGATTCCAGGCATGTCTTATGGCTCCCATGCAAAAATGTCTGCATAGCAGCGAAGAAGTTCCATAAGGTTTGTTCGGAGAGGTTCTGACAAACCCGAACCAATCTTCACTGTTTTGTCTTTCTTCCCAAGGACCAGCTCGATCTCCTCTGTCTCTCCTGCAGGAATAACCAATGGCTCCGAACTGCTTTCAGTGAAGGGTTCGATCTCAATTGCCATGGTTTGCTTCTGCTTGTTGACCCTTACTCCCGAGGCAATCACAGCATTCCTGTAGCATCGTCTGGCCAGATCCAAGTCCCCTACTACCTCTCTAACTCCATGTGCTGTTGGGAACTTGATCTTGAAGTGAGGGATGGAAATCACAGCTTGGAGAGCTGTTAGAGTAGGTCTACCCAGAATGGCGTTGCAGGCCGAATCTACATACACAACATAGAATTTACATGTTATTTCTACCTGTTGTGGAGCAGTACCGAAGATGACTGGTAGCTCAATAATTCCTGCCACTTTGACCGGATCGTTGCTGAAGCCATATAAGGGGGCCTCCTGCCCGACCTACATCTTTCGCCCATTAAGATGCATCCTCTAATAAGCGTGGGCATAAAGAATATCAACAGAAGATCCGTTGTCAATCATCATTCGCTTCATATCCACGGAACCCACTTGTGCTGTGATCACCAAGGCTCTTTCATGGGGTTCGATGGGCTCCGAAGGATAATCTGCATCACTGAAAGATATAATCGCCCCTCGAAAGCAGTGCCTGCTTGGTCTTCAGGGGAACCCACCACGGACATGACTGAATCCAGATATCTTCTCCTCTTCTTTCCTACCAACTTTCCTGCTGTCCCACCGGTTATTACATCAACGACGTGCCTTGGTGGCTGATTTGGAGCAGGCTGCACGGGTGGAACCATTTGGATCGTCTAAACGGTACGATTAACATTCTGCTGCTCTTGCTGTTGGTCCCTCCCGGCCACATACTGAACTAATAAACTGCTCTGAACCTTCCTCTCTACGAAGTCCTTTAAATTACAACACTCATTAGTATCGTGACCTGCAGCTTGATGATAGCCACAATATTTTCGAGCATTGCCCTGTCCCGGCTTGAGAACGTCACGAGGCAGTTCAAAGAACGGCTGGTTCTTAATCTGATCCAAAATCACCGACCTATCCGTATTCAGTTTGGTGTAAACCTTGTTCACCTTTGGGGTAGGAACAGGTGGGCGATTACTTCCCTGTCGCCATGAGTTGTTATACTTCTTCGAGCTACCCTCGGGCCGATCATTATACCTTCCCACCTTCTTCTGATCGCCTTCAGCCTTAGGAGTATCTGCCTCCTTCATTCGGTCCGAAGAAGGACGTTTGAAAGGTTCATAGCCTCCTCCACCACAATATAGCCCTCTGCTTTATCAAAAGCTTCAGCCAAGCTCTTCGGATGGTGAAACATCAGCTTCTTCACCAGCTTCTCAGACTTTACCAGATCCAACCCATTCTGAAATAACCCGATAGCTTGAAGATCATTGAGGTCTGCCACCTGACCAACTGCTTTCCTGAACCTCTTCACATCTCGACCCAATGACTCATCAGAACCGCTATCCGGACTGTCTTCAAAGAACACCGTGGGCTTTCCTCTTCTTCGGTTGCTCCTGAAATGAACATGGAATTTGTCACACAGCTCGGACCACGACGAGACTGAGTCTGCAGGTAGAGTCCCCATCCACTGCCTTGTATCCTTCCTTAACGTTGTAACAAACGTATGACACTTGGCAGCATCGGTGAAATCATAATAATCCATCAGCCGGTCGAATGTCTGGCTATGGTCATAAGGGTCTCCAGACCCATCGTAACTCTCCATATGAGGCAACTTCTTGGTGGTGTCTGCCTTCTCCTTAAGAATATCCAAGGAAAAAGGGAGACGCCTTCTTTTCCGGAGTATCTTTCACCTGTTGAACCACAGCTAATTGCTTCCGGAGCTCGTTCAACTCTTTAACTAAGAAATCCACACCTTCTGGTTGCGAGGAGACTTCTTTCTCCTGAATAATCTTCTGCCTCTGAGTGGATCGACCTCCTCTATCCGACCCCACTGCCTTCGTTGGACTTCTGGATCTACTCCTGCGTGCAATTCTATTCTCCTGATGAGAATATTCGCGTTGATGCTCTCTCCCTCGATTCTCAGGTGCATACTCTCTCGATCTGCTTCTCAGTCTACCACCATCACGACCTTGAGAACCGATGACAATAAGTGCTCTCTTCGATGCCTCAGGAGTTCTGCTCCTTGATCTCCTTCGGTCATGAGAACGGCCTCGAGACACATACACAGAATGCTCCGGCTCCTTCCCATCTCGCCGTTGTACCTCCTTATGCCTGCTACGCCTCTCGGACTGGACATAAGTAGACGCCTCGTCTTTCAGATCGGCTATCCAAAGCATCATCACAACTATATCTTCCCTCTGCTTCAGAAGGACCTCTAAAGCTTTATCTGTCTCTTCTGCCATCTTCGCCAACTTGGCAGCTTTGTCATCTCGACCACTTCGGTGGTGAGTTTTAGGTGGAGAACCCTCCACCTGTCTCCTATCCTGATCACGGCCTTTGTCATCAGCAAACACCAACCTCCGTCTGGTCCCACCATGAGCTTTCGAACGAGAACCCTTGGAAACATGCTTGGAAGCAGTGCTCTCACTCTCATGAGCACTCTTCGAAGGACCCAGACGATCCTTGACAGAAATGTGTTGGACAGATGAGCTTACAGCCCTCGGCTGTCCTTCCGGTGTATCTGCTCTACTCCTCACCATCTTCCGAAGTAGAATAAATGAAAATTGAAAATTACAAGACACTAGAACACAACCCTCCTTCTAGCGCCAAGATCTTCTGCCATGTCCCAATCACGTAAGACGTCCTGATCCTGTACACTAAACACAGTCAACACCAAAAGCTTGACGGCTTCGCCCACTGGCGGGAATAGCTCGAGCGTGAGAGTCGAGACAAAGCGATCACAAGGGTTAACAATGGAGGATAAAATATCTAGTGTATTGAGAGAGATAAAATATCAGTTACTGTGACGCCCCCAAAATAGGTATACACAACACCCATTCTCGAAGTCGCCAAATACATGGTACAAGAAGCAAACTACAAATTCAATAATACAAATGTCGTGTGAAATACGACAATATATACTGTGAGTTTAAATACAGATATTGCCATCTAGACAATATCCACACGCAAATAAATCCCCATCATAATTATTGATACATTATTTTACAAAATGGTGAGGACTACTAAACAACTCTCTCTAGAACCTTCATTCCATACCCCACTCAAGACTTCGCTACATTCTCGCCTCCCCGAGAAGAAAAATGGAACAACAAGGAAAAGGGTGAGCTCAACTAGCCCAATAAAAGAATATTATGACTAAGATAACATACAACAAATTATCGTTAGTCTTCAACAGGAAAAATCTAATAGAATACAATAGACAACAAATTTTAAATCAATATTCGCAATGGAGATAATAATTCATTAGAAGAGTTAAGTAGAGAATGTAAACTACTATCTTCTATGTATGAATTTAAAAGTTCATCGCTCTATCTTTTATCCTGTAACATCAATCAATATACATCCGGAATCAAATATTCATCTTTTGCACTACTGAGCCAAAGATATTCATCATTAGTCATGTTCATTTAAACACTGCTCATCTTTGCACTCTGAGCCAAAGATATTAATCGATCGATCATGTTCATCTCAACACTGTTCATCTTTGCACTACAGGCCAAAGATATTCTTCAAATCATTCATCTTTTGCACTCTGGGCCAAAGATATTCAATAATATCATCATTTAAGGCCGAGGATGATGAAAATATTTTTAAAGAACGAATCCAAAGTGAAACAAAATGACAAGGATTAAGGATTAAGGATTCGTACTTTGTTTTATCCATGTCCAACAATACCTCAAAATAATCATAGTGGTGTAAAATTCAAGAATAATCAAAACATGGATACAATCAAAGCTAGTATCCGAATAGATATTTTGGACGAAAAGAAGAAATTTTATTTTTCTAAATTGAATAGTCAATATCGTGAATATCAGAGTATCGTGAATAGTCTTAAGTATCGTGAATAAGAACTCTCACACCAAAAGATAGAAATTCCACAAAAACATCTTCACGCTTCGTAGAATAGTACTTTAAAAGTGAATAGTAACTCGTGAATAGTTACTCATGAATAGTAACTCATAAATAGTAACCCAGACATGAAAAAGTTCCAAATTTGATAAAACTTCGATCAACATTTCAAAGATAATGATATTGAAGAAATAATATCATTTCGAAAAAATAATATCCCTTACCTCAAAGAATCGATGATTGGAAGAAAAGATCGGAAGTGATCTTTGAATGAAACTTATCTTGAGCAAAGAACTCTCAAAAGTATCTAAATACTCACAAAATACGCTCAATAATATAGAGAGAAGAGAGAAAACTTTGTTTACGGTGTGATTTTCAATTCTAACTTAGCCTTCTATTTATAGGAAAATGTTAGCCCGTAAAGCGCAGACTTCCTACCTGCCACCGATGGCTTTTTACTACTCTTACTATTGCCACCCACCACATTTGAAATAAAATTCAAAGACATTTTTTCACCAACCACAAGTGGGGCCCACCAATTCTAGAATTTTCCACCAAAATCATTTATAACCTAATTTACGAATCGATCCACCTCTTAAAATTCATAATAAATTATCGCTCATTTTAACGGTTCAAAATTTGTGGACATATACTCAACTTATATATGTATAACATATCCAAAAATTACAACGATCCAACTATTTGGATTAAATATTATAACTCACACTAATAAAGTTCGTAATAACACCAATTTGATCTTTAATATACCTCCAATCCGAATAAAATACAAATAAAACATCTCAAAGATTAATTCCTTCATTAATAACCACATAAATAAATCCATCATTTATATTCATATAAAATAAATATTTCCTTATCATATGAATCAATAATTAATTATTCACAAATAATATTACGAATCACATTTATAATGACCCAAAATTTGCATTAAAGGAAAGAGGGGCTTTCCGATAAGGATCTCTCTTCTTGGCGCCCTATGATTAGGTGACCAAACCTCTCCTTGTATGTGAACTTTCTGTAGACATTGCCAATAATGTTATCTAATAATATTATTCAAATAATATGAATTATTGATCCGATAATGGGAAATCTTGTGCGTGACAATTATTGAAACAACAATAATATAAAATACCAACGCAAAGAATTATTGAATCAATAAAATAAAATATTGAGCGATAATTACGTAACAATTATTGAGTAGTGCCTTCTTACGTAAGGATCAATAATTGATGCAATACCGCGGTCTTCTTGTTGAACAACGCGATTAGTGTGTTTTAACCACCGGGTATTCCAACAAGATAATCTTGCGAATAATTACTGCTCGATTATTTTTAAACAACTTATATTTGTTGTTTTCTCATCCAATCGCTTTCAGTTTATGGGGAGGCACATATGGTCTTGCTGGCCGCATTTAATATTCCCCGACAAAGAAAATATTCCACGACCAAACGAATATTCCCCACACAAAATGAATATTTTATAACCACTTTATTATTTTGAAATATTTGCGTATTTAACCCTTAACTATCCACATTAATCAAATCAACCCTTCTATTTCAAAATAATAAATAGAAATTCCTTTTTTATTTAAAAAATTTTAGGGTCTTACAGATTACCTTTACTTGAAGACTTCTTTACTCGATATCTCTCTACTCTAGTCCATCAATTCTGTCTGCCCACTATTATCCTACACAACCCTCGATCGATGGTTTCGCTGATCCGTATACAAACCCACCCACTACCGTGATCACTTTTTGCTTCACGTACCGTCTCGAGGATCCCATCCATATAAATGCACGATGGATCTGATAGTCAATCGTCATATTTTTTTATCATTATCGATCAAAGATGGAGATATTTAATATCTAAGAGGTCATCCCATTGACCCGGCCCAGTACTTGTAAAGACTTAACAAAAATAATATAAGGACTAAACCCAATAATTTTAGAATCCAATAATAATGACCAAATGGACTAATCAAATAAATAGGTCCGATACCTTCGGCCCAATATATGAAATATCATGACCCAACAAATACATATAACATATATATTCAAACAATTCCTTACAAATTTCTCTCTCCAGAGTGGAGAGCTTCATATTCTCTTTCGATTTATGATGACTAGAGAGAGAAAAGGTATTTACTTAACGCGCATAGAGAGCCAAATTAAAGCTTATTTCCACTGCCAATCATGACGGATTCAAGCTGATACTCACCACAACTCCAACCTCAGATTCGGATCCTATACGATATTCGCTATTCTGTTTGATCGGATTCCGTTATGACCTAAAACTGGATCTTCTTAAAGATCGATATGCTGTAATTACCGGAAAGATCGTATTCAAGTCGTTCAATTACTAACTCACTAAATAAAGTTTATTTCTTATTCATGTTTGTGATTTGCCTCGCAAGATGTTTTTGTGCAGTTCGCGGATTCAAGTACCCTGAGAGTAAGATCCGATTGATTGTTAATTTCATTTTTTTAACGTGAATCAAACGGGTTAGTTTTTGTGTTTTGATGTATATTTTGCTTAAGTTGGTACATATGAAGGGAACACAAAGAAAGTAAAAGTAATATAACAACTAAGCAATGATGGAAAAAACAAAAAACAAACATAACTTTGTGTTTTAAAAGAAATAAAATTTCATTTTTCCAAAAACGAAGATAAAGTTTCAGCTACTTGGATTTTTGGATTGTGTTATTCTTATTAAGCTTAGAGCCAATAACCTGAAACGCCAAACTTATATTTAGTTTTGGTAAGTGGAAAGTTAAAATAGAATATTGAATGGTATTATTATTATTTCTTTCAATTTAAAAGAAGTAAAGAACATAGCTGTCTCTTCATTTTTCCAATAAATGAAATTTATTTTTATATATTAATTTTGATGAAGTGATCATATGGGCGTATATCTTAAGAATGTTACTTACAAAAGAGAATGTTAGAATGTCATGAATTTAACTATTGACAGTGTCATGTTATGTTCATATTGCCAGGTACTAAATCCAGCAATTAAAGGCAAGGTAAGTTAGTGGTATGCAACAGTTGCTTAAGGTCTGTGTTCTTCAATTTGGCCATATTGGGAGAATAACCTACGGAACGGTTCAGTTTAGTTCTATTACGAGAAATTTGATTAGAGCTCAGAGCCTAAGATATTTGTGCAATTGCAACTTTACGACAACCAGAAAGATGATGGTGGATACGAGTGAGACTGCTAGTCGGGGATCCATTGTTGATATTTTACCAGAAAAGGATGACAATGCTGGCTATGCTAGTGGAGGATGGAAAAGGTGATTGGAATTATGGTCACATTTTGTTATGAACTACGATTATATATGTAGATTGTAACAATGCTACTACTAGAGCATAATGCAGTATGGTAAACCTTCACTTCCTTTTAGTTTCTATTCATATTTATATGGTTGGCTGAATTTACCATGCTCATAGTTGCATGTGAATTCTTGTGTTGTGAGTTGTTTGATAGACATTTTGTATGGACTTTGCAAAAAGAGTGAAATGGTTGGCTGATGTTAAAAGATATTGTGATTACAAAATGCATTATCTTGAAGCTTGACTGAATTTGTTAAATGACACTGCAGCTATCTCTAAGATTTATTTTTAAATATATGTTATATCATATCATGTAATCTTAGATTAGAGGAACTTGTGGTGAATTTTAATGGGTTTCATTTCTTCAATGGCCCCCATGTATTATGTTGGATCCGCGCCTTGGATTCATGGAAGGTGGCGGTTATATCTAAACTTTTGCAGCCTGTTGAATATGATATTGTTCATAACTTCATATTTTTGGAAAAGGACGGTTATTTGTATTTGAGTGCTATATTGTGTGTCAGTGCATTCAAATTCTGAAGGAAGAAAGCTTGGCATCTCAAAATGATTTTAGTGTTCCTTTCTAGCAGCTTGTATAAAGTGGCCTTTTGTTGATGTAAATAGGGTTTGAACTTGAGATCAATCACATTATGGAAATAAAGCTACTGCTAGATGTAAGAGTTTTATTCTGCCAACCTTCCAAGAACTGTGAATGGCCTTTATTAGCTTCTGCATACCTATCTCACCTGCTTCGTTATCTATTGAAATTATAAATTCATGAAAAACCTAACTACCGAAAAGATGACTTTCGGTTGTCCGTACGTTCGTTGAACTCTCACCAAAGTCTGGGAAATCGAGTTACTGACCTGATATCCATTGCCTCTCCTTACCGCCAGCAATTAGCTTTAGTCCTGTCTCCTAGTATTCCCAAAAGGAGATTTACATTTGTTATTGTGGCATGGGTGCATTGGTTGTCCTTGTAAAACAATAATATGAATTCTCTGTTCTGTCATGTATGGAGCCATATATATATATATATGTGTATATATATGATTTGATTTATTGTGTGCCATAATAGTGATGATATACATATTATTAATACACATTGTTCTTTCCCTCCGAAATTAAATATATATGATGGGATAATCTAACAATATTTATGCAATTTTTCTTTCTGGATGTATATATATACATATATATATATACATATATATATATAGGTGTTCATATTTCCTAAGAGTTGCACTTACTTAATGTTGCTCTCCCTTTGGCAGTGAAGATGGAAAACTGAGCTGCGGGTATTCGAGTTTCAGGGGAAAGAGAGCAAGTATGGAGGATTTCTATGATGTTAAGAATTCCAAAATTGATGGGCAAACGGTTTGTCTATTTGGGATATTTGATGGTTAGGTTCTTTCTCTTCTTCCTTCGCCTTAAATTTGAGTTGTGACATTAATTGCAGTGATGTGGTTGGGCATCTTCATGTGACAGGTTTGACATAAATATTGAGTTAATTGATACCTAAAAGTAGTTATACATAAAGGATTAGCAGCGTATCAAGGTTTTTAATGTTGTTTAAGTGGGATCTGCTGTTAACCAGGGATTTATGCTCTTAAAAAATGGATTTTTTTCATCCTTGTGGTGCTGAGGACATGTTGCCTTTTTAGCTGAAGAGGTACTAAGCAGGGTAGCTAATAAGGTAAATAGAGAGCTATTGTATTGTTAAGGTGTGTGGGTTTCCAAATTGTCATGCCTGACAAAATTTATTTGTCCACCAGAGGCATAACTAATGATATAGAAATATACCTGTCACAGATATTTACCTATATATAATAAAAATTATGTAAAGGCGGGATAAATCTTTTGTAGATTGTGGTTCGATGTGGTACGTGAGACGAAATTGGGTACAGAAAACACTAGTTTTTGTGGTTATTATACGTTGTAATGTCCTAGATATTTTTGAGAATTATTCTAGATAGTCGATCATAGCCTTCCATTAAATTTGATCCTGGTAATTGGTTTATCACAGCCTTCCATTAGAAGAGAGGCTTTTTTTTTATAATTTTTTTTAAATAAAATAATATTTTCTCAACATTATATACATGACTTGTTATGACAGGTCATGGAGGTTCACATGCAGCTGAGTTTCTGAAGAACCATCTCTTTGAGAATCTCATGAAGCATCCAGAATTTTTGACCAACACCAAATTGGCTATAAGTAAGTTCATGTGTGTATGTATCTTGTTTTTATTTATTACTTTTCTTTGGGCATCCAATATTTATGGTGTTATGAAAGTACGGATTTTAGTGGTAAATTGGTTGAACACATTGATTGATACGCATCAAAGATTCAAGGTCCATGTTCATTTGTGTTATGACAAACTATGGCCAAAAGCAGAAATCAACAAAATATAAAGACAAGACGCATCGATTTACGTGGAAAACCTAAATTGAGGAAGGCCACAGTGAGAGACTGAAGGAATTTATCTGGAAACATATATGAAGGAATACAAAGATGTAGAGATCTCTCATAACCCTAATGTTCAAATTACATCCATCCTCAGTTCCATAATGATCACAAAAGAAAATGATTCTCCAAAAGGATCCAAAAGCATAAGCTATATGGCGTATATTTATAGGCATAGGAAACAAGAAATCCTTCATAGGTTAGGAAATTCAAGTATAAAGTGGAATAAAAAAACTGTCCTTTTTTAAAGAGGATTATGGTAATAAGGAAAACTCCCCAAATCCAAATCTAATAGGATTCACTGCAACTCAATAATTTGCTCTTGCTGATTCTGGAGTCGTGAATCAAATTTCTTGCTCATAAACATGTAGTTTACCTCTCAACTTGCAGGTCAAACATATAAGCAGACCGATATGGACTTTTTGGAGTCTGAAAAGGATACATTCCGGGATGATGGTTCTACTGCTTCAACAGCAGTTCTAGTTGAAAACCATCTCTATGTTGCCAATGTTGGAGATTCACGGACTGTCATATCAAAGGCTGGGAAAGGTATTTGTAGGTTTATATTCTCTTGCAATTTGCCAGGGAATAATTACCTGTTTGATATTGTTCAGCACATTTGTGAAGGATATGAGAAACTAAAAAAAATAAAAGAATTCATTTTTATACTTGATGTTTGGGATGGAAACTACATGCGAGGGTTCTTTTAATTTAATTTGTTTGTTGTTTTATTACTGGTACCCTGGTGAATTAATGATGATTTAACAATTAATATTTTTATAATTTCTTGAATTTTGATCAAACATGTATATAGCGGTAACTATTATTTTAACAACTAATATTTGTAAAATTTCTTGTATTTTGGTCAAACTAGTATAGTTGGAAACTATAGTTGAGAATTAACCTCTTTTGACACAGCATATGGGGTGAGTTTGTGAAAGTCTCTCAACTCATCAACACCACCTTTTATCCAAACTAGTGGAGACATATTCTGTCCCAAATCAGGTCTAAGAAAAAGGAGGGTTGCGGTTGCGAGCCAACTCTAAAAATAGCTATTGCCTTTGAAAGGGAATCCATATATGATATATTTGTGAAAGTGTCTATTTAGGAAAAAAAATGAGAAAACAAAGAGAAATGAATGAGTTTCCAAGCTTATTTCCTCTGTGAATAGGAATGGTTAGGAAGTGAGATTTGGGTAGGATGGCAGGTGTGAGATGTCCATCTCTGCGAGCATTTCTGACTTGTTCTTCTTGTCACTGCTGATGTGCAGATTGTACTGGGCGTATTGTTGTGCAGAACCCTTGCCTCATATGACCATTTTAGCATTTAGATTTTGAGAGCAATTGATTTTAAATGAGCTTGTTAGGGGGGAGCTGGTGGCTGCGTCATTGTGGTTCACTGTCTTGGAAAGGGTCTATTAAGGGAAAGTTTACTCCTAGATCCTTTGATTCTTGAGGGTGAGCTATGACAGGAGTCACAGGACAAGGAGCCTGTTGATTCTCTTAGTTCATGAAGACTTGAGACAGAGTTGTGATTTTTCCCCTTCCTTTATATGTTTTTTTGGCGTTCGTGGGTCATGCTGCACTCGTTTAAGGTTCTCATTTCTATCTCGGTGCCTTTAATAGCTGGTAGCTTAAAAAAGAGATGGGATGCCACTTTGTGCCTAGCTCTGTTTGCAGGAAGCTGTTGTGCTTCTGGGTGAAAAACTTCGTCCTTTTATGACGAGTCAATATTTTTTAATCCACATGGTGTTTTATGCGAGCACATTCTATTTCATGATATAGCTGGTAGCTTGGTACTTGTCGTTTTTAGTTTGTTATCCTATGTTGAGATTGTTGGTACATGGGAATTTGGTCTTTTTACCCGGTATGACTTGGTTGGTTTATACTTTAGCTTCAACATTTGGTATTCTTCATATATGGTGTTTCCCTTGTTTGCTCTGTTATTTGTTAAAAATATCATTGTCTTAACTAGATGCCAAAATTCACTATTTAAGTGATTTTTTATTGCTCTTTATATTCTAAATTATTAATTGAGATCGCTTGCTTAATTATATTTTCTTGTGAAATGAGAAGATGCCCTGCATCTCCCATTTTATCAGTCTTTACTTAAATGGAATTGGGAAATGTACATAGAAGATAGATTAAAGTATTCGTAAATCTTCTTCGAAGTTATTTATAATATCTACGGAAATATAACAATAGATATTTGTTTTACTACATTTTTGAAATGCCCAAAATCAGTATTCTAATGCTAACTCGTGCTTCTGTACCCACAAGCATAGACTACACTTGTAACTGCTATTTTTTTTATAAAATTCTTCTTTCTATTTTTGCATTTTTGTGTGTCTATGGTTACATAATAGCAACAGAGACTATAATCTCCGTTCCAAAATAAACGTCCTAATTAGTTTCGACACGCTGATTAAAAAAGTTTTCTTTTACCTAAATTACCCTTTTTGATTACTTATTAATTGAAGTATTTTTTTACTTTTCTATGATCCCAATAATTATTTTTTCACTTTTTTATGACCTCAATAATTGCTTTTTCACTTTTCAATGACCCTAATAATTACTCTTTCACATTTCATTTAATTCTCTAGATATTTTTTTTTTGTAATTTTCACATTCCCAATAAGTATATTAAATAGATTATGAGGGTATAAGAGGAAGAATAAGATAAATATAGTTACTAATATAGAAATAGGACATTTATTTTGGACGTAAAAAAGAAATTAGGACGTTTATTTTTGAATGGAGGGAGTAATAAAAACAATAGTAGTCTAGTTGTGTTTAGCGTCTCTTTAAAAACTCTTTTTTTTATGCTGTACAGCAATTCCTCTTTCTGAGGATCACAAACCAAATAGGACTGATGAGCGAAAGAGAATTGAGAATGCTGGCGGTGTTGTGATGTGGGCAGGTAAGTCTCATCTGTTTATTGGTGTCTTATTAACTTAGTAAAATATACATTATGTTAGATGATACCTTGTAATGCAAGTGGGCTGCAATAATGAGAGCTGGTGGTATTGTTATTGTCAGAGCAACTACTGCATCATGATTTCCTATTATGTGCATAAAAAAAGTTGTTTGCTATGGCAACGACAAATATTGCTCTGACAATAAGAGATCCCTTCGAGCATATAAATATAGGGTTTGCATCATTATTAGATGTTCTCAGTCTCTCTCAGATGTTTAAGTTGTTTTACTTTCTTTGAGTGGTTATTGGAAGTTGCAAACTACAAAAACTTTTATGCTGATTTCATAGCCGTATGTGTTGAATTTTAAAAAAAGTTGGATGGAGCCAAGAGGTCTGACCTTCCTTTCACCTCTATAAATGCTCTCATATAGTTGTTTTGATATATTAATGGTTTGATTTTGGATTCCTTGTATAAAAGTCGAGGAAGATCTGGGACTTATAATTCTTGTCCGGACAATTAACTGCAATACACACACACAAACTAGGGAATAAAAAGCGCGGTAACTGTGTTTCACGGAAGTCGGGGGTTGCCTAACACCTCCCCCCACTTAATCAAGTTCCCGAACTCTATGAATCTCGATTTTCAAGACCAATTAAACAGAGTCCAATATTGGGCCATATTGTAAAAAACCTTTCAAAACTCGGTTGAGTTGGTACAACCATTTAACTCATACCAACTGGCGACTCTGTCTAATTCGGACCAATAAAAATCAAATCTTTTCAAATCGTCGACATTATATGTCGGTCTTTTCCTGAAAATCTCACCCTTCAGAGCAAACAAATTCACACAGAAAATATAAAGCGTAAGAAACACCTAGGAAGAGGGAGAAATTTTTCCGGCGTCGACATGTGTGTTGAAAGCTTTTGATTTGAAAATATATTTTGTGCTTTATTTGAAAGTAATGCTATGCCTTTTTGAACCTATATACGAAGAGGTTTGACTTATTAAAAAGTTCATTTTTAACAAGCATATGAAAATGAAGTTTTGAAAAGCTGACACAGTACGAGTGTTAGTTGTTGCCTTACAAGAATGTGGCTCTGCCTCTGAGCATGATCCAAAAAACTTAATACATGTTCCCAATGGGCATTGTTCAGAGCCTGATGATAGAGCTTTAGCCAACAAGATCCTATTCGACGTCTTCATAATCTAGTGTGAAGCCCCAAATGACCATAGTCTTCTT
This sequence comes from Panax quinquefolius, assembly GCA_020205615.1. Taxonomy (NCBI): domain Eukaryota; kingdom Viridiplantae; phylum Streptophyta; class Magnoliopsida; order Apiales; family Araliaceae; genus Panax; species Panax quinquefolius. Next base: position 41,030,658 of record CM035163.1, on the reverse strand, counting down.
TTGGTTTCATGAGGTGTTTCCAGGCTCCATACTGAATATTTTGAATTTTTTGGGGGAGTTTGCTTTACGAGCATTGCGTAGGTCTCTCTTTTTGAGTCTCTTTTGTAGCGGTCGGGGTTTGCCAAAGTATGATTTGAATAGCATGTAGTATATAGAGGTTGCTGAATACTTGAGTTTATTTCCCTATTCGCTTCCAGGAACTTGGAGGGTTGGTGGGGTCTTAGCAATGTCCCGTGCTTTTGGAAATCGCATGCTGAAACAATTTGTTGTGGCAGAACCTGAGATTCAGGTAGACCTTAAAACCATTATGAAGTGTTTTTTTGTTTTGTTTTGTGTGTTTTTTTTCTTTCTCAGAGATGCATTTCCGTTCTCGTTAGTTTTCTTTTTTTCCTTTTTGTATTTTTTTATCGCCTATGATGATAAATGTCTACTACATCAAATGGATAGAAGAAGTAAATTATGACATTCATAATGTCTCAACACTTATTATTTGAGAGAGAATCCAACATGCAACTTGACATATAGCCATAGAGAGAAAACACTATATGTACGCACTAAAAAATAGGTAATTCCCGTGAAATCACATGTCTGACATAACTGACGTTTTGTGTCCTGGTAAAAACTAATCACAAGGGAAAACTGATGGAGCTTAAACTCTCGAGCCTTCTTCGTATGCATTATATATATTTTGAATTTGAGAATGTTTCAAATTGACTTTCAAAAAGTCAACAATGATCTTATATTTTGAATCGGAGCGAGTATTTTACAGGTGTAGCTTTAGATTACATACCATGTGAACTTTTATATATATATATATATATATATATATATATATATATATATTTGGGGAAAGCTAATCTATGGCAGCCTTAGCAAGCTTGGCTAAGGCTACTTAATAAATGATGTAGTTTTGTATATAATTTAAAATTAAAGATTTTTTAATTAAACTCAAAAATAGAAAACTTAATCCTAAAGGGTAAAATTACGTGCGTTTTGTTAAGTAGCCTTGGCCAAACTTGGCTAAGGCATTGACATACATAACCTTTTCCGTATATATATATATATATATATATATATATATATATATATATATATATATATATATATATGAATACTAAAGAACCTTTCTTCTGTGGATAACAATCAAGTGAATGCTAATTGTCTTTATGCAAGAGCTGTTTATGTTGTCGATGAACTATTTTGTTTTTTTGACATAGTAATATCTTTAAAGAATAATGTATAATGCTTGACCAAGTTGACCATCTAGCATGCTTCATCCAGAACCTGTTTGTCAGTGTTCAAATTCGGTAATTATCATTCAAGTCCAGTGGATTTTGTTAATTTTTCTAACTCTTCTTTTTTAGGATCAAGTGATTGATGAAGAATTTGAACTGCTCGTGCTTGCAAGTGATGGACTCTGGGACGTCGTACCTAATGAGGTATATTTTTGATGGATGATAATCATAATGCTATTTGCTCAGCAATTAACACTAAATAATAAAAAATCTAGAAGCATGTACAGCTCGTTGATTAGGCAAGTGGAAGTTCACTCAGATGCTTACTTGTTTGTATATGTCGAGTTGTCTTGTTGTTACTATTGGTTGGTTGAGCAAATTGGATAGAGTTGACAGCATGTGCTGAAAAGGTCAGACATTGATCTTCAGATACAGCTCAAGCTCAGCTCACCTGCTTGAGCTTGACAATGGTTTTGTATGAAAACCTCAAGCTTGCATGAAGTTCACGTGTCATTTTGGCTGGATTCAACTCCTTAGCCATGCATTTCTTTGTTATAGATGTTCAACCTTATATTCTTAGAATGGTGTATCATTATGTTGGCTTATGCAAGTTATAAGCATTCCGAGTCCTGTGAAAATAACAAGATGACATCAAATCTCTCATGAATTGAAAACATCATCTTAGAAGCATATAAATTTAGGGAAATGAAGGCTTTGTTTCTATGAGCTTATGGAGTCGTGGTACAGTGCACAATATGTCTAAAATGCTGTTGTTTAAATGAAGCTAGAAGCCAATGTTGATCATTGTGTATCTAAAACTAATCTTGAGCTGCTCAGCTTTCTTCCGGTTTCGTGCAACCCTAGTTGTAAGTTAGGCATTTCTTTTTTACTAGCAGCTGAAGTTAACAGTAGATTCTTCTAGACCATGATGTAATATGTGGTGTTTAATGCAAGGGAAGCCAAATCCATCAGGAAAACTAATGTCTTCTGTGTTTTTTTTCCCTTTTAACCTTTTTATACATGCTACATTAATATAGACTGTAACCTTTGGTATTAGGATGCTGTGTCACTTGCAACAACAGAAGAAGAACCCGAGGCTGCAGCTCGGAAGTTAACAGAGACTGCTTTTACTCGTGGGAGTGCTGATAATATTACTTGCATTGTGGTGAAGTTTCATCATATTAAATCAGACCCAACTGACCCCCCCAAGAGAGATTGAAAAACTAGGGGTATTGCTTATTTTGAATCTACATATTTCAAGATTGAATCTGAAGATGTGCAGTGGCCAAGAACGCATACCACAAGAGGCTAGGTGATTTGTTGATTTATTGGTTTCTTGTTTGTTCTTGTATTCTGAGCCCAGAACCTATGTACATGTCACTATCTGCCAGTATAGGCATTATCTGGGTATTTACCTTTCATTTTAATAAAAAAAAGAGGATGCTTTTACTTGTTTCAGATTGCAATGTGACCTAGAAACTAGGAGTGAGCATTCGGATAATCACCGAACCGAAAACTGAAACTACCCTGTTTTAGATATCCGAACAATTAATCGAAATATGTAATAACCGAATTAACTGAATAGGTTATTCGGAGTTATTCGGTTATTCGGTTAATAACCGAATTTAAAAGACAATTAACAGCAGTATTGCAGTCCAGTGAATTGAACAAGTACTATTCAACTACATAGCCTACATATTACAAAAGACTCAGTCAGCAGCAAACATGAATGACAGTCAACTACATATTACACAAACATGAAACATAATGTTCCTACATGATTAATAGTTTAACACCATAAACATAATCCATGTTGAGCACAGTGTTCCTGCTGTTGAGTATTTGTTGCTGCTGCTGTTGAGTTTGTCTTTACTGCCATGCTGGAAAGAAAACAAAGAAAGATTCAAACTCGATTCCAAGAGATATATAGTATTATTTTAGCCAACACATTAGCATATGGCAACAACTGCTGCTAACCTGACTTCTCACTTCTCACAGTCACAGCCATTGTATTTGAAAGCAGTTTGTTTTCCATCTAAAAGACTTGGCAGTTCGAGACTTGAGGCTTAAGAGATCTCAAATTTGAGACTCTGAGACTGAGAGTTCGAGAAAACGAGACAGTCGAGACTTGAGATGAGAGAGATCAGAGATCTGATCTGAGAGACTGAGACTGAGACCGAGGTCTGAGAGTTCGAGTCTAAGCGGATGGAAAACAGAATCTGAGAGACTTAGACTTGGAGTCTTCGAGAATTTAGTAAAGTGCTAAATTAGTAATGAATATTGAATGGGCTGAGATGCTGACTCGCTGAGAATTTAGTAAAGTGTTGTTCGGTTATTCGGTTTAACCGAATAACCCAAAAGTAAAACCCATACAAACTAACCGAAAATCGTAAAAAAATTCGGATATAACCGAAATATTGAAAATAACCGAATTATCAGAAAATTTCGGTTAAATTATTTCGGTTCGGTTCGATAATTCGGTTATACCCGTTTTTTGCTCAGTTCTACTAGAAACGAGAGCAGATCCTCTGTCCCCAATTTTTCTGTCCCCTTGTGTCCCTCTACTTAAATGTTGACACCTAATCTCTTTCTTAATACTAATTAATTCTAAAATTAAATAAAAAGACATGTGTCAAAATTTAAGTGAGGGGACATGTATTTCTTGTACTTCCTACTTTTTCTCGACATTTTTTTAGTATTAAAGTTTAATTTCACAAACTAGGACCTTCTTTTTGGATGATTTTTTTTTTCCAATGTTAAAGTTTTAGAAGAAAATTTATTATTAGGAAATAATAATTGACAAAAAGTAAGCCAAATTGTGTAGAATGCAAATCGTACTAGTTGATGGCCACTGTAAAACTGAAAGTGCTCTATTTGAAGTTGTGGTAATAATGTTCATCAACACCTGTTTAGGGCACGAGTCTTTCTAGATTGGGATTTGATCTTTTGTTTTAGATGTTACAGAATGAGACATTACATCGTACTTAAGTTTGTTTTAAGGTTTAATAATAGTTGATTATGTTAAAATCAAATTTCGAACTGGCAGGTATAATTTTTGTAACGAAAATGACTGTTGGGCAAATTATTTGCAAGAATGCGAAAAAATGATGACTTAGGTTATAGCCGCTTGGTTTCCAAAAATCTTAGCAGGAATGGTTTCATTTATGGACGGTCAAGTGACGAGGTAAAATCTTAAAGAGTTTAATACTTTCAAGTTCAAATAATACATAAACAATAATAAGAATCACGTTATATATGATGGACAAAGTCGCCTAGTGGCTAGTGGTAAAAGGCTCACTAGTCTATTCCTTTTATCAAACGCGTCAGAGATTAAAAGTAGTCGCATATCTTTACACATCTGGCATATCGTATTGCGAGTCTCACACGTATCGAGGCGAGGGGCCACAATACTGCGTGTGTATGTATGTGAGGATTATGCGACATTTTTTATGTGATAATAGCATTGTTGTTGTCCTAACTTCTCCCTACTAGTCCTTTCTACAAGCTCCCCTAGTCCCCCTAAAACCCTAAATTTACTATATTATAATAGTGTAAAGCCCTAGATCCCTAGATTTATTACATTCTAATAGTGTTAGAGAACGCTGATGACTATTATTATTACTAGTGGTCTAAGTTTACACATTTTGTGATGTTTAGTATACACATTTTGTGATGTTAAAACATAGTGGAAAAAAAATTAAGGGTTGATAGAAAGTAAAGAAAAATTAGTAATTCTTCTCCTTCTCCTAAAGATAGATATAAGTCGTAATTATTATATACTGTGTGATTAAGTCACCTTGGATTATGACTTATTATTTGGATACATAATGAACTAAATGTCAGGAAAAATATCTTTTAAATACTTGTTGATAAATTAAACAATAAATTATTGCCAAATAAATTAAATTTATAGTTCCACCAAAATAATAATAAATAATGAGATACCAAAATAACTAAGCATAAGACATCAATATTTTTACGTGAAAAATTTTTTAAAATTAAAAGGTAAAAATTACGAAAAGATATTCAAAAAATTTACTATAATAAAATAAACTGAGAGAATATAAATATATCTAATTTGAATACACGCTCAAATTACCTCAATACAATAATACCATGTGAACCCCCATCCTTCTCCAGAATGAGATTACTCTCTCTTCCATCCTCTTTCGGATGATGGGATTTCTATCTTTTCCATCCTCTCTCGAATAGGATTAGTTTCACCCACCCTTTCTCTTTTCTCTCTCAGTTGGGTGCGTCTGTGTTAGCAACATTGGGGAAATATATATACCTTTTGCACATTTTCCATCGTTCTCTTTCTACCTAACCCACTAACATAAAAAACCAGAAGGCATTACCATAAAACATGTTTCCATGTTTTATACACCAAAATCTAAGGGATGGGCATTTTTTTCGATATTTGGGCTAAATATATACCGGTTATTCGATATAGATTTGGATAGCGACGGTGTTTTGGAAGTTGGGTACATACGGTACGGAACCAGTATGTACCGAGAGATGAAGAGCTAATAACTCATATATTACCTGTCCCCAAAGGTTTGTTACAGCAACTTTTCAGCTACAACAATTTGGGAGGTTGATTTGAACAATGTTGAGCCTTGAGATCTGCCTTGTAAGTGTTATGTTTTCTTGTTCTTCGTTTAATGTTATTATTGTATATGTTGATGAATGATTTTTGTTTAATTTTATTTTTGAATATGTTGATGAATCTGCCTCGTAACTCGTAAGCTTGTGGAGATGAAGAAAACTTTGGTTACAAAGGAAGGGCTCCAAGAGAAGAAAAAACCAACTCGGTCATGCATGAATTTAGACTGGAGAGGGAAAGTATTCCATCAATAACGTCCCCAAAACATCAAAAGCTCCTTCTCCTCTGTTTCTTAATCACTTAATCAAATTGCTCGCTCTGTTTCTTATTTTTTTTTTCTTTCTTACAGAACAAGTCGGTAATTTCAAGAAAACGTTCATGTGTAATTTCAAGAATCAACCGGTACAAGTATATGCAAAAACTGGTATCAAATCGACTGATATCTCCAGGCACTTGTAGAATGTTCTGGATTTCCTATTGTGTTGCTAGAGATAAGTCAATATGGAATCCTAATCCTGTGAATGAGATATTAATTTTTAATTTAATTTAATTTTTGTTGTAAAAATAGTAATTTTCTGTTTAAATAATAGTATGAACCATTGTGATATTATTGATTCACATTATGTATGTCTAGAATATACATAAAAATAATAATATTAATATTGACAACGGTGTATCAATAAATAAGTATTAATTCTCTCTTTTATAAGTCAAAATGATTATGAAATGTAATTATGTGAAAAATATAGCGATATTTATAAGGATAATGTTAAGAGTTTTATTTGGCATTCAATTTTTGACAAAAAAAATTAAAAAATAAAAAATTAAGACCACACTTTTTATTGTTAAAGTTAAAATTTAACCCTGATTAAAGTTATAAATAATGAATCAGGATTCTTTGTGAAGATCTTGTGAGGGTTTTGTTGTGGAGTTGACAACACATTAAAAAAGAAATCCAACGGCTCACAACGTTTTGATAAGAATTTTATTTTACAAGTTGACAGAAAATTAAAAGCCACTAAACACGTTTATTTTTACATATAATTTTTTTAAATTTCTTGATAAAATTTGTGAGCCGTTGGATCTCCTTTTTAATGTGTAAATCCCACAATAAAATCCTCATGGAGGATCCTGATTCATAAGTAACATTAATAATTTCTAAATAAGAGAAACAAGGAAAAAAATTAATTTGGTCTAACAAGAGTTAAAATTTAACCCTAATTAGAGTTAACAAAATGGTTGGAGTAAATAATAAATGTAGCTCATGCCCTCTATATCTGGCAAATGGCCCGGGCGGGGCGGGCTGAGAGTGGGCAGGGCCAACGGCGGGTCGGACTAAAAAGGTTCGGATTTTGGTGAAATTCTTGTTATGCGGCATGGCTTGGGTTGGGTTGGCCGCGGGATTCGGCCATGAGAACTATTCCTTTATTTTATTTTTATTTTTTTTGCAAAATTTTACTACACCAAAAATAGTAATAATAATAAATATTAAAAATAATAAAATAATAAATAATAATTCAAACATACACGATTAATTAATTACCTATATTAACTACCTGATTAATTTTTATGATAGTTGTTTACTCTGAAATTTTGCATGGTTACTAACAGAGATTGAAGAAATAAAGATGTAAAAAAGAGTAGTACATTATTTTCCAATAAAGGTCTATGAATCATGAGATATATATTAAAAAGAATGTCATATAGTTTCAATAAAGCAGTACATTATGTCATATTAAAAAGAATGTCATAGAGCAGTACATTATGTTCCAATATACAATATGTTCCAATAAAGCTTCAGTAGCAGCATGTCATATAGTTGTTGTAGCTTCAGTAGGAGCATGTCATATGTTCCAATAAAGCTCCAGTAGCAGCATGTTCCAGTATACATTATGTTCCAATAAAGCAGTACAATTATTTGCATTAAAAATAAATAATTATTGTAATTTAGTTGATTTGAACTCTTATTTATTTATTTATAAATCTTGTGTTCAAGTCTCATAACCCAGTAACATTTTATTTTTTAAAAAAATAAGTCGCGGGCCTGGGCTTAAATTGCCAGGTCTAATTCCCACTTGATTTTTTAATTTTATTTTTCATTTCAGTCGGATTTATTTTTAGTTTGTTCATCTCAAAGGTCGGTTTTTGACCAAAAAATTGAGCTCGTGGGAAAAAGAAGGTGAACAAGAATAAAACTTGAATTCATATTGTGATTCAAATTTCTTCATTCGTACTGGTAGTAAATTTGCATTTTTATTTCTCTTTGCTTTGTTATTTATACATACATTATACGGAAACAAAGTGCATGTTTCAATCCGGAACACTGAATTTGTGAATTCTAATTTGAGTTTTGACCGTTAGTACTACCTTTTTTTGTGCTTGAATTCTTTAAGATCAAATTTTTTTTTTTTTGGTATTTCAAATTCTACTAGTTTTTGACTTTGCTTCTTCTGAACATCTTTCTAGCTTCAGGGTTCCAATTGCATTGTCTATTTGATTATGAATCTCTGGCATTTACCCTGTTCTTTGAGTCTAACTTAACTATGTGTGAAATTGTAACTGAATTGATTAGTTGATGCAGGAGGACCCATATTTCATGTTTAGAGGAAAAACTCCAATTTTTTCATCTTGAGTTTTGGGAGCAAAAACAGAGCTAGTTGTTTAAAGGAGGGGTATGAATGTTGATGATCATTTTGGTCATTGGATTTTTGTTATAATTTTTAAGTACAAAAACTAGGAAGATATGTGATAGTTCTTATTTGTAGATGGGGCTGTAAAGTGGATTTCTAGTCTCTAAGGATTTCTATTCATTGTGATAAGTCAAATGTGTGATTTAATGATGATTTGAAGACTGGGTGTAATCTTAAACCATTTCAATGAATGTGATACTACTTTGAACCAAATTAAAATTTTAAATTCATTTGAAACTGGAGTTTTTTTTTTTATCTAACATATATTGCAATATATACAGATAGACATCTCCTTGTTTCTTGAATTTTTAGGTTTTGGTTACTTTTGATAGCATGTAACCAGTCATTTTTCTTCCAACAAATTCTTTTTTTTCATTATTTCTTTTTAATTATTAATTGGTTTTTCTTTGGGTCTGAATCAGATAATTGATGATTTCTAGGACTTCTGGTCTAACAAATGGGAGACCCTTAGCTTTTAGCATCCAATACCTCTGTTAGAATGGTGGTTAACTTTGGGTCTCCTAATTGCTGATTTTAGTAAATTGAGAAGTGGAAGAGCTAAGTCAACATTGAGGATCAGTTTGGGAAGTTATGGAATGCAATAGAGATGAGGCCATTCATGCAAAAATAATCGCAGGGAAAAAATTAGAGGACAGGGATTTTGCTGGTGCAAAGAAATTTGTCTTAAAGGCCCAAAATCTGTTTCCTCCACTTGAGGGTCTTTCCCAAATGTTGACCACACTTGATGTGTATATCGCAGCAGAGAACAAAGTTAGTGGTGAAGTGGATTGGTACGGAGTACTAGGTTTAACCCCCTCAGCTGATGATGAAACAATAACGAAACAGTATCAGAAGTTGGCTCTCATGCTTCATCCCGATAAACACAAGTCTGTTGGTGCAGATGGTGCATTTATGTTTCTCTCAGAGGCCTGGAGTTTGTTATCTGATAAAGAAAAGAGGTTAGCTTATAACCAGAGGAGGAGTTCAAAAGGATTCCAACATAAAGAGCAGAACCAAACAGGAAGGCCATCAGTAGCTCCCGGTGCCAATGGATTCAATAATTTTACAAATAGGGTACCTTCAAAGCTAAAGACTCAGAAGAGTACTGTTCACACTCCGTTGTTTCGAAGAACTGATACTTTTTGGACTGTCTGTAATCAATGCAAGATGCATTATGAATATCTGAAGGTATATCTCAACGATACCCTCCTTTGCCCCAATTGTCATCGAGCTTTTTTGGCTGCAGAGATGGCTCCACCTGTCAATATATTCAACTCATTCAATTCATCTTCTCAGCGACCACATCAGAATCTAAGCAATCACGCACCTAGTAGTAATCCAGGAAGAAACACTGCATCCGTGCAAAATATACGACAAGGAGCGTCTGTAGGTCCTAATTCATCTAAGCATACAAATTCTCCTTGGGGTGCTTACTCTAATGTGGCTGGAACTGGTAAGACTGAACCATCCATTGCAGCGAAAGCAGCAAACGTTGTTCAGCAGGCAATTGAGAGATTGAAGAGAGGGCACAAGAAGTTGCAAGATTCTGTTCGGAAGGGAGAGGCCCCCTTTAAGAAAAGAGCACTAGATGGTGATGATCACAATTATGGAGGGAAGGTGCCATTCAAAATGTCCGTGGGAAATGGTAAGCTGGCACACGAAGCATATCTGGGTTAAGGGGGTTTTCGTTCATTATTAGGCCTAACAGCACTAGAGAATTGACGCCCCTTGAAACACGAAACATGCTAATGCAGAAGGCTCGGATTAGATCTACAAAAAGCTTAGTGAATGGAAGTCTGTTTATAGGACTGCAGAGAAAAACAAGGTAGAACAAAGGAAGGAAGAAAAACTGAAAAATACCATGAAGTGTGGAGCACAGTTGAATGGGATTCACGAGTCTTCCACTACCAAGAGAGCCGAAGAGGGGAAGCATCTCAGTAGCAGTTCTGCTGATGGTAAAAATAAGGAGGACCCTGTAGCAATGTCCATGAATGTCCCAGATCCCGATTTTCATGACTTTGACCTGGATAGGACAGAAAGGTCTTTTAGAGAAAACCAAATATGGGCTGCATATGATGATGATGATGGCATGCCACGCTTCTATGCTTTCATTCATAAGATAATCTCCAGGAAGCCTTTCAAGATGAGGATTAGTTGGCTCAACTCAAAAACAAACAGCGAATTTGATCCAATGGAGTGGGTAGGTTCTGGTTTCTACAAAACCTGTGGGGAATTTCGCCTTCGGGTCGGTAAATATGAAACCAACAAGTCTTTAAATTCATTCTCACACAAGGTTAAGTGGACGAAGGGCACGCGTTGGATTCTACACATTTTTCCCTAGACGGGGGACACATGGGCTCTCTACAGAAACTGGTCCCTTGACTGGAATGAGCATACCCCTGACGAAGTAATTCACAAATACGACATGGTGGAAGTGCTTGATGACTACAATGAGGAACACGGTGTCTCTGTTACTCTTCTTGTTAAAGTTTTGGGCTTCAGGACAGTGTTTCATACACAACTAGAGCATGATAAAGTAATGAGAATACCAAAAGAAGAGATGTTCCGATTCTCTCATCAGGTCCCAAACTACATGCTTACTGGCCAAGAATCACAAAATGCTCCAAAAGGTTGCCAAGAGCTGGACCCAGCAGCTACTCCTTTGGAGCTTCTTCAGGTGACAACACAAGTTGATGATGAGGTGCCTGTGATGGAGAAAGATGGACATGTTAAGATAGAGGTGTTGGAGAATGTCCCAGGGATTAGGTAATAATGAAGGGACCAAGGCCTATCCTATCCTATGGGGATACTAAAGTCACAGGGGGTGGTGGTGGTGGCAACTTAGTTAATGTTCAAGTCTGTTTAGTAGAGAATCTGTGGATACGTATATTAGTGATATATTTTTTGGGCCTGACCATAATTAATCTTTTGGTGCCTTTTTTGACCCTGTAAGTTTTCAAATTTTAGTTTGATATTTGATCTTAGCAAATAGCAATGGAGTTGGAGATTATTACTGTGTAATGGCCAGTTCACCAACGGAACGGAACGGAACGGAACAGAACATCAACACTATTTCCAATATGTCAGTTATTCTCTGTCGATTGCCTACGGCTGGCTACATCTAATTTTATTTTATGTACATAGAAAGCTCGACTCCACTAAGAGGCAAGTCCGTCTTCTTATAAAAGATTCACAATTTTTTGTTAGTTGTTACTATATATAATATTTAATACAAGCTCATACCATAATTTTGAATTTCATATTCCTTCAAAATAGTATTCTTGTTTTATATTTTTATATTCATGAAGATAATATTATATCTTTTTCGCCAAATTAATTACTTTTCAATTTGTTCGCGATAGTTGTAACAAAAGAGTTAAAAAAACATAGGAAAATAGTATTTTCAAAAGTAAAAACAAAATTTTTCACATAAATTAAGAGTCCCTCCATTATAAAATATAAGATCAATTCTCTTTGTATATCACTTGACTTGCCTTTATAAAATACAACGGTCCTATATAGTACCATGTGAAAATATCAATTAATAACCTTTTAAAAACTTAATTTACATATCCACCAATTTTATATTTCCATTCTTGTAGTTTTTTCTTTTTTATGTATTTGCAATATCTACAAATGAAGCCTCATCTTGTTAATGGTCGAACCATGTTAATTCCTCTCTCTCTCTCTCTCTCTCTCTCTCTCTCTCTCTCTCTCTCTCTCTCTCTCTCTCTCTAGCAAGTTCATACTTCTCATGCACAAAGCCACAGAACTGTTTGATCCATGCACATGAATGATCTTTTTAGTGAATTTTACCGTCTGTTAAAGATGTTTTAAGCTTTTAATTCGCTGAAGCTCACAAAATCATTAATTGAATAATGCATCTATCTATTTATTATTGTTTGCAAATTGCAAGGGTGTACTATTTTAAGGAATAATAGCATAGGTAAGGATTCTTGCGGACTGTGGCTGGCCGAGGCAAATATAAACAGGAAAATAAATTATATGTAAATACTTTACTGGAAAAAAGAAGGCAGATGTGCAGATCAAAACAGAAAAGTCATCTCAAGGAAAATACATTGATAGTAAGCCAAAATTGAAGGGATTATGTCGCTATATATATATATATATATATATATATATATATATATATATATATATATATATATTTAACTAATTAACACCTAGGAAAATGATATACCACATTTTTCCCCAACAAAAAGGAGCATGGGAGAAAAAATTACTAATACACCATGGTACATATTATATACAATACAAAGCCGTAGCAAAGGAAACCATACCAACTTCTTTCCTAAAATGTGAACAAATAAGCAATTATGCACCATGCACGATTAGATGAATCTCCCCCACGCCCCAATTTCCCATCTTGCTCATAATTCTCCATTTCCACAGGAAATGGTAAAAAGAAAACTGTGATGTCCCAGTGTATGTGTCCAGAATATGTTTATAACATAGTTTCTTGTAACAAGGAGTGCACAGAAGAGAGGAGCAGAAAACCATGATTCCTTACATGCAAAGGGTAAGTGTGTATAAGCGTCTGGTTGTCAGATTGTTTACTGTTATTCTTGTGTCTGTTTAAGCTTTAAAGAGGAGGAAAAGCAGCATTTTTCAACTGATAATTCTTGTGTTCATCTGGCAAACAATTAAAAGCCCCTGTTACCACAAATAAATTTCATAACCATCATTTAAAGCTACACCAATCAAAAATTACAGCTAATTAGGAAAAAGAGAGGTCCAAATTATGGTCTTAAACAGAAAGCATGCATCAACATTGCTTAAACAATCAGGGGAAGAGACACTGGTTACAAGAAACCAACCTTACGACAAACCCTAGTCCACTATGAGCATTCTAATTATATGAGCAGACACAGACCAATCAAACTAGGAAACCGAGGAATCTACAAGCCTACAACTGATAGAAAGAACGACCTCCAAAATGTAAAAGGAAACATCATCTACCGGAAACTCTAGAAATGAAGTACTGGATCTTCTCAGAACTACTGTAGTGAATTATCATTCATAGGGGAAAAAAAGAAGTAAATAAGCAATTACCTTTGATGCTTTGGTGAAGAAGGTAGATCTGGTGAAGAATGACCAGAATCTACTAGAAAATTCTGCTGCTCCTTGGCAGACTTTGATGAAATTTCACCACGTTGCACCACTTCATTTATGTTAGAGAAATGTGTAGGTCCAAAAGAGCCAAACTCAAGCTGTTCGGGAGGGTAACCCATGTTCTGGTCATAAGGGTAAAACATAACAGAAGGAACAGTATTCACTGAAGGAGCAACTCCATTTGGATTCATTACTGGCATAGGATACATGCCATGTGCTACATTCTTAAAACCATGACGTGAGGAGTTTGAAGAATTGATTGGACCATTCTGGAGATGGTTAGAATGCAACGCGTCGGATCTGAATGAATCCCATGGCCTATCAGATCTATTGTTGCTAGCAATACTTCGAGCCATTCTTGAGTTTGCCTTCTCAATTTGATTTCGACCATGGCCACGACCAGAAAATCGTTGTCTCGAGTTGACGTTCGAGTACAGGTCCCTATCAGCATGGTGATCCTTGCGATCATTGCTGTAGTTCCCTCTGTTATTCCTGGCATTTGAAGATTGCCGGTCCCTTGAAGAAATTTTCTACAGAAAAATAGCAATAAAATAATGAATATGCTAAAGAAAACTGTAGCATAATCGCAATTCACAACCAAATATTAGGTGAAGCTTTAATTGAAATATCAGCAAAAGATAATAATATTTAATTCGAAAAATGCAACAAAAGTACACAGTTCCATGGTAATCAGCAGTGTGAACACCCCCTAGGCAAGTGGGTGTGGCCATACCCACTGAAGTCTTAAAAGAAAATCCAAGAATTGCTCGCATAGTAGCCTCAAACAAAATGGAATGTCCTTTGCTACTTTACCTTTTGAAAATTGTGCGTTTTTGCTGCAGGACAATGTATAAAATTGTTTTATTTCTTCCTTCTCATTTGAATTTTCCCAACTTAACATGTTGTTTTCATATAAACAATCAAATATATTTATTTAAATTAAATTCTATATAATTTATTATGCTCTCCACCTATTTTTTTAAAAAATAACACTTTTTTTATTCTAAAAAAATTCAAGCTGAAAAAGTCAAGTTATAACAATTAAAATGCGACGCGAGGAGTATAATTTTGGATTTCGGGCTTGTGGTATTATTTTGTCTCTTTCAACAAATCTATATTTATTTATTTATATTATATTATATAATTTGATATTTCAAAGAGAATAATTGTAACTATGTGTGTATTATAATACTTTGAACACTTTATTTTGTAGAGATTAAATATTAATCTTCTGATATAATATGTTTTTTTTAAAGAAAAATTATTCCATTAACTTTAGTATCAAGTTGCCAAAATTTATGGCTACACCGCTGATGGTAATGGATCCAGTTTAACTCAACAAATAAGAAACCCTATTATTCACATGGATTACTCTCTTGAGCAAAATGGTACAATTAGTGGTGGGGTTGCACTTGTAATGGCAAGAAACTATCCATGCGTCAGATATAAATATGCCATGGCCTTCAAGTTAAACAAGGATGCATACAAAATAAATTACAAGTGTATCATCAAATAATGCCAAAGTGGCATTGACCCCTGGCACAAGGGCAACCGTAAGCAAGATTCGGCAGCCACAAATTAAACCAATAAAAGCCACAAATAACCCTAGGCGCAAAGTTAGAAAAACATACAAGTTAAGGCCAAAGGCTCAACCATTTCCGATGAAGCAGCAGCACGATGGCATGACAAGGCACGTTAAAATGGACTAACAGATCCACCATATTCCATTCATAATAAAGACACTTTATGCAATGCAAGTATGAACGGCTGCTAAGCGTATATTTGGTTTTCAAGAAGGTAACACCTATGAACCAGGTGCATGAGCTGAGCAGAGTACGAGACATATGCACACCAAGACATGAGACATGGGTAAACAGAGAGTACAGTCACAAGGGAGGGAAGTGACTGTGCAAAAACGAAGCCCATATATGTCAAAAGTGAGTCCCATACTTGTGCAATCACTTGAGAAAGTTAATATACAATTTCGGTGTGCCTCCAGTGGCTTGTTATGAGTACGACAGGCCAAGATATTGGTATACTGGAACTTCATCTAAAATTTCATAACAGGTGTGACTTATATGGAAAAACCAGTTTGTCTATACAAATTATTACAAATACTCTTGTTATAATTTTTCTCTCTATAATAATATTCTCGTCATACATAAGTATCCCTACCAAGCTTGACTTTCAGAAGCCATATGTATGAGAGAGAGGGAGGGATGGGAAAAGAGAGAGAGAGAGAGAGAGAGAGAGAACAAAAGGAAAAAAAGATCTATGTGGGCCAACTTTTTTCCTATTGCGTCATGGTTTGAAGTATGTAGAAATGGAAGTATGATTTAGCAAGAAAAAAAAAGAAATGGAAGTATGATAGTTGTTGATGTAGTGCCTCAAAAATGACTACATATTATGCATCTAGTAGTGTAAAAGATGTCCCCAGGAGATACCAGTGTAGGGAAGCGAGCTGAGCGCTCTTGTTTCATCCATGGAGGTCTCCGAACTATTTAAATTGTACTAACCAGATTTCACGTGGCAAGTGTGATATGTATAATGTGTTGCATTAATTTTACCGGAGATACAAAATCACCAAATAAAAGGTAAAAGAGGCACGAATTGTAACACCCCAGTCCCACATCTAAAGATATGAAATTTTTTTTTTCTGTATATAAGGAATTAAGTTACCAACAATAGTACCTTCAATCATGACCTTTTGGGTGAGCCTGTGGTGGGCTAAAATGACCCAATAAGATACTATTGGACTAGTGGTTTAAAGTCTTGTTTGAATGGATTTGATTCGATTCAATTCGATTCGGACTTCGGATTTGACCCGACATTTGTTTTGGACTCAGGATTTGACCCGGGTTGTTTCATGAATGCTTCCGCAAACATTTGCAATTTGAGCAATCACAGGTATCTTGAAAATATAAAAAATCGTCTACAGAGAATATTTTCAAGTATTATCTACATTACTTGAGAAGGAAAATAAACAATCAAGGATTCATTATTAAGCTTTGAAAATAAAGAAACATGCTAAATCCAGTCAAAAAAAGCCAATTAAAGGTAGCAACATTAAGGTGCAAAAAACATTCATGAACAGAGTGAGAAGTTTCTTCCAGAGAGATTAGATTACCGGAATAGGAAGGTAAGTTCCAGTTCCACCGAGATATCTAGGTACTTCATCACCTGAACTTTGATAAGCACTTCCAGGTCTGTCTGAACCAGGATGAAGAGATGAAACGGAACTGCACCAGGACCATAACCCATAAGCTGACTGAAAAGGTTGGCATTAGCAGAGAGAGGTCTTCCAGGACCATCCCATGGAAAATGGCCTTGAATATACATGGGTGGTACAACATCAGGGAAGGATAAAGCATAGGCCCATGATTCCGGGGACTCTGGCAGATCGTCCATACTGCAGATTTTGCCAATGGCTGGCAAAGTCACCATTCAAGATATCAGACTTATGCACTTCAGAAAACCCCACATTTGACTTGCTGGAATTTTGTGGATGCTCAAGGTTATCAGTCAAACTTTGACCATAATGACCAATATGGGAGTTATTGAACTCCTCATCCCTATCAAAACAACTTGTAGACTCATCAGAGGTTCCCATCTCAGTTGGGAAGTTGTAAAATGGAAGCATAGCTACAAAAGGTACCGTGGCCCTGTAGGATAAAATGCAAAGGGCAACGAACCATTGTTATCATATGGTCTCTGCCTTGAACCAGAACCTACAGGCACCGGGGCAACCGGAACCATTGAATGTGACCCACTCAATTCTGCAGATTCATAACTAGGCATTTTATGGAATCGCAAAAGTGAAGGAGCAGCAGTTCCAGGAACCATGTCCTCTGCAACTTCAGATTCAACTGTTGACAGTAGAATCCACTCTCCATTGTCATCCTCAACCTGCGAAGAACCATAATCAACCGAGTCACTTTCATGATGCTTATACGCATTAGAAAGTTCTGCAGATGGAACAGATTTCCTCCCCCTCTGACCCCTTGATAAATTGGAACTCTTAACAGACAATCCGTCACATGAACCTTCAGAAGACACTTTAGATATTGAAGAAGTGGCACGGGAATCTGGCAAAGACCCTTGACGAGAAGAGTACACCTCACTTTGTCGTATATTTTGATGACGGGGATTGTCTCCATAATTTTCCCTTACACCTATGTCTTCATCCATCGACTCATGAACTTTCAGTAAACAATTTTCAGGAGTGGGAAGATGAGATGCAGAGATAAATCTGGATCCTCCGGAAGCACCCTGTTTCTTTCCTTCCAGCTGTCGCGCTTGGAAACTATCGTCATCATGGTCATATCCTCCAAGAGAATTTGCATCCCGCTCAGACCACTGACCATGATCACTATCATCGTGATAGGTGTCCTTGGATATGAAAGAATCTTCAATAGGTTCAATTATCTCCTCTTGATGATTTGAAGCCATTCCTACACTTGAATTATATTGAGATCCAGGCATAGATACTAAACCTTGAGAACAATGCATATTTGAGGCCCAGGGCATCTCAAATAAAGCTACACTATTTGGAACCATACCACCTGAATTTCTATTAGCATAACCCAATGAATGGAATATAGAAGGTGGCAAAGGAACAGGTAGATTACCAGGAGCTGAGTTCAATGGCATCGGAACATGTCCACTGAGACTATGAACCCTTGAAGACGCCATCATGTTAACAAAATCTTGTTCTTGCATCTGCATTGTCTCAGCAACAGAGGTTTGGTCTTCTGCAATGGCACTTAATCCAGATTCAGTGCAATACCTGTTTGAGGCACTGTTTGAATCAACAGCAGGATCAATTCTCTGCAAGGATGAAATCTGCCTTGAAGATGAATGTTCTTCCCTTGAAGATCTAGCAGTGTTGTGTTCTGAAGTTTTAGGGAAAAAGTTTCTCCTGCAATAGTTCAACCTTGTATAGGCAGTCTGCTCTTTTATTGTTTCTGATGCCCTGATATGCCTGACTTTATATGAAATTTCATTCTCTCTTTCGGTAAGCTCGGGACTTGATTGTGTCCTCGCAAAATGATGCCTAGAATTTACTTTGTTCCCCTGGTAATTCATTCTACAATTTCTCCCCTTATCAATATGAGCATTAATGTTACTACCATAACCTGGTGGAATCTGATGGTTCAGATCAGAAGCCACTGGGCCAGTTAAGTTGGCAAACGCCTTCTGGCTTAGAGGAGCAGCCACACTATTAATGGACTTAGAAATCTGTTTGAAGATTTGATTACCGTGCTGGGAAAGAATACCATTAGAAGCATGAGAATCACGATATTCCTGGAGCTTAGATTCATACCCAGGAGATTTCTCTTTAATTTTCTTGGTGCTTGAAGAATTTCTAAGACTATCAGACCCATTGACATGATTCAAATTAAGAGGCCGTACACCATATAGATCAAACTTCGGCGCATCAGGCCGATGGCCTTTACCATGCCTATCCCATGTGGTCAGAAAAAATTGATCGACTTCAGCAAGAATATTCCCTTTAGGACAGTCGAGCAATCTTGCTAGTCGTTGGGCCCCAAAAGCAAAGGCACTCTGAATTCTAAAAATTACCTGACAGAACAAAAGCAAAAAGTTTTGGCAATATATAGTAATATATATGTACAATTGAGTGACTTAATGCTCAGGAAAAGTTATTTGAAATTTCAGGCAGAAAGACCAACTTTCTGCCCCAGATAGATTTTATACAGACCAGTCAGGTTGCAAAACATACTTTCAGTCTCAGCTGAACAAACCTTGAGACCTTTCTCCAACCTGAAGCCAACCTCCAGCTTGCTTGAACTACTTAGAACTGAGCATATGGCTCTAAGAAACTCAAGCTCAGGTTGTTAGCTCATGCATTACTAATCTCATAATAATAGAACTCTTCCTTATTCCCCATCGAACCATCGTAGCATAGATATCAACAGACTTCCATGAGCAACAACCCTACCGGAATTGCAAAATAAATGCAGAAAAGCATAAGTGATATAACATCCTACCAAAAAGACTACTTAGAGATTCTCTCAAGTGTATATCTAAAGCTAACAAGACTACTAAAAATAAAGAGTTCAGACCAATTGCAATGGGTTACATTGTGTAGAAACAGCCGATAGGCAACAGGTAAAACTGTTGCAGGATAACTGGTATCCTCAAGGAACTGTCAAAGATATATTACAGTGCTTGAATCATTTATGATGTTCATGTCCGAGAAAATAGAATCATTTATGTGCTTCTAGTAATTTAATTGTGAAATTCTCAGACACAGTAAGAGCTGGTGCTTCGTCCTATTTGTATAGGTCTTGCTGTTAAGTTGACAATTATCTTTAGAGTTATTATTAATCAACAATACTCCTCTACTTAAGTAAGGTATAAATTAGGAAAATTGCACATTTTTTCAATGGACACAAAGTAGTCAGTTTACTGACCATATTCACAAGTGTGCATTCATCCATTTGTTGGACTGTAAAGACAGAAATAATACAAGAGACGGATTGAGTGACAGAAAATGTATAGGGAACAGTGTGTTCGATGTGGAGATTTGATAGGTATAGTCATGGATGTAAAATGGAGATGAATTTCAATTAGCCCGTACAGCATTAAAAGGTAAAGTTTTTTAGCAAGATCAGGAAGCTAACTTTGGCTGCTGCAGTATAACTCATTTGAAGGGAAATAAATAACTAGATTTCTCAAACAGGTAAGTTATCCAACTGCAATCAGAAAATTGAAAATTTAAAACACATGAAAGACTTGTTTCTTTTGGTTTTTTAATAGGTAAAAACAATGAAAGTCTTGTTGTGGAGGGGAGTTCTTACATAACTATAACGTCATGAAAAAATAATATTACTTTAAGCTTGAGTATACAATATAAATACCTTTACTCACACTGCGCCCAAGATTATTGTTTGTACGCAACGGATCTATAACATTGAAATGTTTAGAGATGAAGGGCAGCTCGCTGTTTTCTTGACCACCAGGAAAAACAGAATATACAGAGCCACATGCATGGAGAAATACTTTGCTGAGTAACAACTCTCTGCCATCTTTTCGAGGAGGGTCGGCTGCAAGAGTACAAAAGATGAGTCAAAGGCAACTGGTGCAATGTTCTTTTACATAGAATGTCATGTTATGACTCCATCTTTACCTATTACATCAGGAAGTGTACTAATAGGTACTGGACCCCAGAGACTAATACAAAAGTTCTCCCAGTCAAATTTACTGAAAAACTCCAGAAAACGGTAAAGTACCTACACATGTATGCAAGATTGCAAGTAAATATCTTTATCTAAAATTTAGAAACACATAACTTTGATAAGACTTTTAAACAAATAACTACACTTACCTCAAGTGGTCCTTTTAAGAAATTATTGAAAACATGAAATATGTACAAAACCAAGGTTTCCAAAGTATAAGTTGAAATGAGTCCATGATGAGCACCCAGTATACGACTCTCAAAATAACACCAAGCTTTGATCAATATGACACTGCGCTTGAACAGATGATTTTGGTTTATCAAACTGTCAACCTTAAAAGTGAGAATTATCTGTTAATAAAACTTAACAGCAGAGAGAATAAAATTTACATTTGAGTTAACTGCACTTTCAATCCTCCAAATTTACCCCATTTTGCACATTGCATCCTATATATCAAAATGTGACACATTGCATCCCGCACTTTTAGCGAACCGGCACATAACACCCTTCGACCCAAAATTTGTCGCTAAAAGTGCAAAATTCGACACTTCCTCGTCACTTTTAGCGACATATTTTGGGCCAAAGGGTGTTATGTGTCAGTTCGCTAAAAGTTTAGGATGCAAAGTGTCACGTTTTAAAGTATAGGATGCAATGTAAAAAATTGGGTATACTTGGGAGATGCAAAGTGCATTCAACTCTTTACATTTTCCACAAAGTAATTTTGGACCCTTGTTCCTACATACAATAGCTTTTACCTCTTCAAGGAAGCAAAGTGTACATAAACCACCAAGCTGGTTAAAGGATATGTCCACAACAATATTATCTACGAGGCACTTTATAATCTTCACCTGCAAACCAAAAGGGAAAGCAAAGGAAATCGCACTGAGAATGCTAATTGAGATGCCAAAAAATGTATTTGTGCAATTATATTTTATTCCTTGTAGGAATTTATACATAATCATTGAGCTCTCACAACAGAAATGAACTATATTATGTTGTTAAGAGTTATATCCACTGAAAAATTAAAGCGAAAGGATTAACAATCTAATATCAAGCCAGTATAGAATAACAGCACATTAGAAGAAGCTTTATCTCTGATCTTGCGTGTTGAGGACAAATAAGAATTCCAACTGCCCAAATATAAGTAAACATACAGCAGATTTCTTTTAGAGATATAGATGATATCCTCCAGTAGCACAAAAGCAGACTGAAATTAATGTAAAACAAATGTTTTATACATGATATTGTTACCCCTTCATTTGGCAAAACATTACAAAACCAACCTGCTACAAATTTGATTCACATTATTTATACAGGATTTCAACCAAATTGATCACAAGATTCTCTATGTTGTTTGCAAAACGCATAATTGCCAATATATCAGCAGTGTATAGTACCACATTCTTCCGTATGTATACCAGTCCACTGCAAATCTATTTTTACAGGACAACAAAAAAAGAAGAATTTTGTATTAAATTGAAAAATTGTCTATTGCATACTACATGGAGACAAATCCTTAAGAAAGAAACATCCATATTTTCTGTCTTGCCCCTACAATTTTCATGAATCAGCTGCAGCTTGGAAAGTCATCTTATTTATATTGCACAAAATCTTGAAGAGTGTGGGCAAGAAAATCGTACCTTGCTAGGGTTAGGATTTCGTGTTGGCTGAGAAGGAAAGAAATCCACAAAAAGTACGGAATTTATTGATGAATTGAAGAGGGGAGAAGAACAGGTAGGCGATTATCCTAGTAACACGTGGCAGAACCCTTAGGAGCCTTCTAGAGTATCAACGTTCAGAGCCTTAGTGTGTGTTTCGAGTTGAGAGAGAATCTCCAAGTCTTCAGTTTTTCAAAAGTCCCTTCCTCAATAGAATAGAAAGAGTATTTATAGAGTTTCACGAAAAGTCGTCCGCGTGCGACACTTGAACTTGAGGGAAATTCCAAAAATACCCTTAGTCACTAGAGTAATGCCTAGATCGTCATGTCATTCTAGCCACCAATTCAATCCCTCAAACAATTCCCAAAATGAGTCTCCTCTATGAGTCTTCTGCCTCGAGACACGTGGAAGCTTCTCTCGGGTCTCGCACATTTATTTTCGCCTTTTCCGTTTGTCATTCAATTCTTTTAGGTCACATATGAACCCTAATTTACACTTGGGCTCACATTTCCCCCTGCATATGAGTCACGCATTTGAAATGACGATCATGCAAAATACTTCCAAGTCTTTGAATCCTGCTTCAAATTTCTGAACAATCAATCTGCGCAGCTCGATCTTGCAAGCCTCGAAAACGAAAAATGGGAACCCCTAGGGGAGCTCTCTCGGGATATCTTGGAATCTTTTATCAAATCTTTCCAAATCTTGTTCAGTCTCATTGTTTCCTTAATTTTTTAGAAACTAAATTGAGATAAATCAAATTAAATTTGGAAAATTATATATATTATCAAATCTTATTTTATTTTGAAAATAAAATAAAATCATTCCTTATTTTATTTGGGAATAAGATCAAATCTTTTCTTATATAAATATTTTTATATAATTGTTCTATATTAAAAAAACAAAGGAAACAAAAGCTTTCAAACCCATAGCCGATGTTTCAATCCAGAAACGCATAACAAAAGGTAAGCTTTCATCTCTTTTCAAAGAGAGTCCTGTACTTGATTATATTACCAATCATAAACACACTTCAAGATTTTTCCCAAAAAGTAGGTTTTTATATATCTTTTCCCCATGAAAATCGTGTAGTCACTATTACTTCAAATCCCAAAACCCATAACTCAAAACTATATCCACAAAATTCATAAAGTTGGTATTCCCACAAGTGCTACTAGGTACCAGCAGCTCAACAATCTGTGAAGGGAAATTAGGATTTACTAAAATCAGGGAACACTTGACTCTCCAAACTTAATGATAATGCTTCATGAGGTTGATAAACATATCCACCTTTTCCGAATTTCTTGTTGTACACCCTAGTGGCTGACCTCATATATATATATATATATATATATATTATTATTATTTATTTATTTGCCCTAATCATTTATATATATTCACGCCATAGCCTTTATGAAAAAAACAGTTGGTTGATCCTGCTTCCAATAGTGTGGGGTTTAAGGAAATCATCTGGCGTGCATAGTTATCAAGGCACCAAGTCGAGGCAAAGCGACGGTACGACGGAGCTTTAAGCTTAGTTGACAAGCGTTAACAATATAAATTTTATACGTATAAAATTATATATATTTAACATTTATATGAATATTTATATATTTATATTTCTAATGATTTTCATATCCAAAATGCAGGTTATAACAAATCAAATCACAAGAAGAAGCGGACAAGATCAAGTCAAAATGATAATTTTACTATAGTATACCAACTTATAATTATATAAATGGTGATACATTTGTAATATTTAGTTTAATTCAATATAATTCTTAAATTTATGTTTAGTTTCTTAAGTTTTAAGATTGTATATAGAATAATTTCAATAATTTATGATAAAATTAGTAAACAAGCATTGTTAAGATATAGGTATAAACAAGCACATAATCATATCATAACATTAGACGACCATTCTTAATAAGATAAAGGCATGTTCACACAAGTGCTCAGACTTGCATACTCAATCATAGTCACACAGATGCAAATTAGGACTCACATCTTTGAATAAATTAAAAAATAAAAGTAATTTAGGTAATTTATAATTGTGACTAAAATTACAGGGGTCCATATAAAAATAAATTAATTAATAAGGATAAAATTGTAATAAAGTAGTCATTGTTAGTGGAATCTTGAACCAAGTAATTTAGGTAATTTATAATTGTTTAGGTAAATAAAAGACAAGTCTAGAGTATATAATTTAGGTAATATCTGAAATACCCCTTCCTTTTGGGTTTTCAACCATTCGAGAGAAGAAGAAACGAAGCGAGAGAAAAACAAAAGCGAGAACAAACACACATGTAAGTCAGCCGGGCGAGAAGAAGAAATACAAGAATCACATGGAGTCGGTTTAGTCGGTTGATCGTTGATCGATTGGGTATGGCCTCTTTTCGTTTCTCCTCTCTGATGAACTGAAGTTCCGAAGTTGTGACTCGTGAAGGATCGATTAGGATTTGAACTTTAGGCTTCTTTTTTTACCCAGACCAAACCACTCCGGCAAGTCGACCGCATATCAATATAGTAGTCCAAGTCGATCGCCTTTCGTCCAAGTCGTCCAGATCGACGGTTTTCGCTTCTTTTTTGCTTTCCCACCAAGTCGTCTGACTCAAAATTTATTCTGCAAGCGCTAAGCGCTGAGTAAATACGCTGGCGGACGACTTGAGAAGCATAACGGCGTACCCTTAAGGGATACAATTTTTCCGATGGAGGTTAGATATTCATCGGTGGGCGCGAAGTGGGACCCGAATATCTGGATCTCATCGGATAAAACGTCGTCATTGTTGTGACCACCAAGGTTCCGATAAGTGTGTTGTGCTGAGACTTACAGGAGTGGCCTTGTTTATTAATTCGACTCATTTTTAAGCTAAGCATATATTTTGCAACAATAGCATAAGAGACTAAAACATTAAAAGCCTCTGAGAAATCCATATACTCCTCAACTGACCCATAACCAAGAGCAATATCTGCCAAATTCCCATATCTGTCGGGGAATAACAAGGAGATGAGGTGTACCTCAATTTGTGAACTTGATAGAAAAATTCCCTCTTCACCTTGACTTGTTTATTTGCATGGTTTCTCATACTTCTTAATTTTCATTTTTTCTTTTTAGGTGATTGTAGTATTTCTTTTTGGGACATTTCACATACTTGAGGATCCTTGCTTTTTTCATATATTTTCAAAGAAAGATCACAATTTTTTTTCGCGGTGAATAAACATCTATTTCAGGTGATTGTCTTTCTTTTCTTGGCCATTTCACCCTAACAGGATCTTGGCTTTTTTCGGATATTTTCAAAGAAAAACCACAATTTTTTTTTCGCGACGAATAAACATCTATTTCAGGTAGTTGTAATCTTTCTTTTCTGGGCCATTTCACCTTAACAGGATCTTGGTTTTTTCTCCGGATATTCTCAAAGAAAGACCACAACTTTTTCACGGTGAAGAAGCATTCATTCTGAGCAGTTGGTTCGACGAGCACGGAGAGGTATGAGGGGAAAGCTCCCTAGGTGGCCAAACCCTGGGCCACCAAACCTAGTGGCATCTTCCTCAACATTTTTTTCATTCTTCCTCTACCCTTTTTTTTTTATTTGAATGGTTTCTATGTTTGTGCTCTTTTTTGCTTCTTTCAAGTAATTCCAATTTTTTTTTTGTTTTTCGAGCCATATTACCTTAATTATATCTTGGTTTTTTCCCTCGGATATTAAAGAAAGATTGATACTTTTGGGAACTCAAAGCGGCACTTCATTCCAATCAATCAAATAACGAACCACGAAAGGAACCAAATACCAAGGCAGGACCTCTCTAGATGGCTGAACCCTAGGGTGGCCGAACCCTAAGGGCCTAAACCCTAGGGTAGTCGAGCCCTAAGGGATTCTTCTTTTTTTACTCATTTGTTCTTTCTTCTTTTTCAGGTGTCCCTTGATCTCTCTTTTTCGGATTAAGTCTTCTTGTTCGAGCTTCAGACTTCTTTTCCGTCGGAAATTGTCAAAAGGAGATCTTTCTCAAGACAACCTCTTTCTTGAAGTTGGGCTCTATTATCCCTCTTTTCATCATTGTAAGCGCTTAATTTTGCACGCTTTATCATTTTTTCTTATTACATAAAGTTCTCATGTTAACTATTCACCATTTGTACCAATTCTGATCAGCATTCCGCGGAACCAATAACTCCTAAAGAAATCCCCTTCCTCTTAAGAATGGGGAAAACTCCTTTTTGTGGACCCCTTGATGTTTTCTGGGATCAAGTCAAGAATTATGATCGATCAACCTTTCCTCCACCTGACAAGAAAGGCCTGTTTCTATACGTTGCGGCTTACGAAAGTCGGGATAGTTTCTCCCGTTCGGATAGTACCCCTGCATGCGTATCGAGAAACAAGAATTCTTTTTCAGCCCGGTCTGCGAGATCCTTGGGGATTCAAGACATGTAAAGATGTTCAAGGATGCTGGCATCCTGCATTGTATTCAGATGTGTAAGGATCTTCGTATTCAGTAGGACCATGACGCCCTCATTTTAGTGCTTTCACACCGGTGCTCCTCTACCTGCACATTTGTCACCGCTTGGGGGAATTCACCCCTACTCGAGAGGGTGTCTATACCCTTTATCAATAAGTTTCTTTTTTCTTCCATTCATTCATCATCGTTCATTTTTCCTTAAATTACGTAAAAAGACTCGGGAGACCACCATTGTCGACTTGGAGGCTTTAGCTATGCCCCCTCTCCAATTCGACATGTCGTGGCCTTTTGATCATGATCTTCTATAGGCTTTCATTTCTTGTTTCAGAAAACTCATATTTATCCACACTTCAGTTATCAAAATAAAGCTCCTTTAGCATTAATTGTCTTTAACTTGAATTCTTCCTTACAACCCAATGTTTAACATTGAATCTTAAGTTATTCAAATAAATACTCCAAGACTACAATATGTATAACATAAGAGTAAACATAAAAAAAAATTTAATTAAAAACATATTTTTTCAATTTCTCGCAAACCAACACTTGAATCTATAATTTTAAAATCATAAATTATTCAAGTATAAGTGAAAGTTGGACATTTTATTAATAATTAGGTTGCTTTTAACGAAAAGCATAACGTTTTAGATTTTCATAAAAAAATAATAAATCTTTTTTTGTCGGATAAAGAGCCTCTTTAAGAGATAACAAGCAACTTTTTCGGGTTTGAAGACTTGTACTCAGGTGCCTCGATCACTTTTAAAGTTAAAAGTGTAACTTGACTTAAGTCAAGTGTCTCGATTACTTTTAAAGTTAAAAGTATAACTTGTTGGGTCCAAGGACTTATAGTCAAGTGCCTCGATTTTGCTTTTAGTGGTAAAGCATACCACTTGTGTCTTATCCCTTAGTGAAACAACTTCGAATCAAATCTCGTGTCAGGTAACAAATCTCGAATCAAATCTCATCCAGAATCGAATCCGATCCATCAAAATAAAGCCCTCGAACCATTTGGCTCAATAGTATCTTCTTGGGTCATCTTATCCCACCACAGGCTCACCCAAAAGGTCATGACTTGAAGGTACTATTGATAGTAACTTATTTCCTTAT
This sequence comes from Panax quinquefolius, assembly GCA_020205615.1. Taxonomy (NCBI): domain Eukaryota; kingdom Viridiplantae; phylum Streptophyta; class Magnoliopsida; order Apiales; family Araliaceae; genus Panax; species Panax quinquefolius. The sequence goes on along the minus strand of CM035163.1, from coordinate 41,002,584 downwards.
ATGCAGACAAATTTTTCTCATATCTTTCGATGTGGGATTGGGGTGTTACAAAATGCCCCACTTAAATTTCGGCGTCCTCGTCGAATCGATCACACACACGACCCAAAAATCTTTACCTCTCTAACCATTGTGGGATAATACCAAGTGGCTTTGTCCTCCATCTCCAACCTCCATCTCTTCGTTGGGGATAATACCACTTGACCTTCGTGTCCCCACCTCCGTGACCCGATCGGATAACCCAACCCGAGCTTTGAGAGTCGGTTTGTGATACCATATAAACAACTTTCGGGTCAAATCCAGTCCCGAACAAATCTCGTCGAATCCCAAGTCCGAATCGAATCAAATCAAATCCATCAAAATAAGGCCTCAAACCACTGGCCCAATAGTATCTTCTTAGGTCATCTTAGCCCACTACAGGTTCACCCAAAAAGTCATGACTTAAAGGTACTATTGGTAGTAACTTATTTCCTTATATGCAGACAAATTTTTCCCCTATCTTTCGATCTGGGATTGGGGTGTTACACTTAGTCGTGCCAATTTTGACATATAGAGTTTCATAAGGGCTTAAATTGAGTGCCCCGTCACTTGGTCATCCAATTTTTGGCAAGTGAAATCTACAAGGACTTGAAATCGGGTGTCTTGTCACTTGGGTCGTCTAATTTCTTGGCAAGTGTACTCTTCGAGGACTTGGCCACCATTTAGTGTGGACCACCATCTTTGGTGGATTTTTTAATCAATCAATTCTAGTGCCTCCTCCCTTGGTCATCCAATTTCTTGGCAAGAGATACTCCCAAAAACTTGAACCACCATTTTTTAATGGACCACCGTCTTAAGTGAATTTTAAATTCATCAATTCTTATGCCTCCTCTCTTGGTAATCCAATTTCTTGACAACGGATATTCCTGAGGACTTAAACTGCCATTCTTGATGGACCACCATTTTGGGTGTATTTTTGATATTTTTGTCTCTACATCTCGGAGATTTTTGATGGTAGAACCAGTGTTTGAGTTGTCCATCATCATCTTGAAATTTAGTTTGAGCATTCATTCAACTTGTGATCAAGCTCCAAGGTGTACTCTTTGACTCTTTTTCAGACATTCCCTAAGTCTTCTCCGTGTCCTTTTGGATATTTCTTGCCACTTTCCTTAATTTTAATCACCTTAATTAGCTTTTAATGATAACCAAACTTCGAGGTGATCATCCCTAATCACCATGTATTTCTTGCCACTTTCCTTAGTTTTAATCACCTTAATTGTCGCGATAACCAAAGTTCGATCGAAATCCTTTCAAGCTCAAAAGAGTTCTTCTTCTTTTTGCTTAGGGAACTTCTGAGTTTTCTTTGCTTATTTTTTATTTTGGTCTTCGTTTAGTTAATCTTGTGTCGAAAAAGGAACTTCATCGGCATAAGTTTGAAGAGTTGAACCCTTAAGGGTTTTTGAGCTCAAACATCCTTGAAGCTCTCTTGTGGGCTTGCTTCTTGCCACTTTCAAAATTGAGTTTGTTAACCCTTTCTTAGTAATTGTGATTATATGTCTTTCCTCTTAGTGAGATTCTTCTTTAGATCTTAGTAGCATCTTCATATTTATTGAGTTGCTCTAACTCGAAGAGGACATCCATGTGGTGATCTGGTGTGCCACTTAAAGATTCTCAACTATGTTTGGTGAGTTCCCAATACATTTGTGTCATCCAGCTTGATTCCAGTAAAGCTTTTAATCTCCGTGAACTCAATGCGTAATCTTAGGAAAAGATAAAATGCATACACAATTGTCAGTGTATTGTTAAACATCATGAAAAAGTTTAAAAAATCAAATTATGCGGACATGAAATTTGTTAATCATGTTTTTCTTTTGATATTTGCATTATACTATAATTATTATTTTTTTATAATAGAGCCACATCAATATATAATATATTACTATTACTCAACTATAACAGTTTGCATCAACAAAGAGTTTGCAACAACGAGAGTTCGGAGGGTTCGGTCCTTAGGAGGGTTCGAGTCAAGCACGACTCACATTTGATCAGGATGATCTAAACAGCTTGTCTAGACGCGATTATATTGTCGATCAGATCTGGCCTAGCCGGACCTTGTAAGGTCGAAGCCTACAAGGCCGAACCTTACAATTCCAAGCCTTAGGTGGTGATTGGTGAAGCTCTTGCTTTTTTAGTGAGATGCATCATGTCAAAAAAAAATTTAGTGGGACTTAAATAGTCTAGACTACAATCCTTAGATAGCTTCTGATCCTGGGGATGTGGCAGCCGAACCTTGCCTAGCCGAACCGACGAAGCTTTATGTGGTCTACCGAATATTAGGTAGCACTTCGGGACCATGATTCCAAAATCCATTTGTGCTTGTGATTGACCCTTTGTTTGATCTCTGAGTTGCTTTGGTCGATCTGGTAGTTTTTTTAACACCGCACTGTGATGTGCCAGTAAAGTAATTTGATGGTATGGGTAGCTTTGGGGTTCTGTTAGAACATAGTCCCTTGAATATAACATTACAATATTCTTTCATGACTTGGATGGCACGTGGAGGGACTGTTAGAGTAGCAAATGATCAATGCTTATGCCAGGCTAGTATTTAATGGTAGTGACCCCTGACTTATCAAAAAGAAGTTTGATGATAGTTAGTTATTCATGTAAAGTACTTCAAATCTTCATAAAGAGATAATAATATATACATATTATGAATGAATGTGTGTGTGTGTGTATATATATATATATATATATATATATATATATATATATATATATATCTTGCTCACTTAAAATGCCATTTTTTTAGCGAAATAACGGACCAGGTTTTTTACATGACGAAGTTTTGGGTGTGATTTGGATACATATAAAATGCATAGAACCGTTTTTGGTATAGGTATCCAAATCACGCTTTTAACGACGCAAATTTATTTTTTTAGTTGTTTTTTAAAAAAAAGCAAAAAAAAAATTTAATCCGTCTTTTACTCCATCGTCGTCGTCATAACATATAAATCGTTTTTTATTTAACATACATTCTATACCACCTTTAGCGCCGGACCAAAGCTACGTCCGTCCGTCGCTAAAGATAGTGAACAGGGTATGTAAAATAAAGGGGTATGTACCAAAAACGGACTGTATATATATATATATCCTTAAAAAGTTTCGGAAGGTTAAAAAACGTATTCTGTCCGTTGAATACTCATATATCTACAATTTTCAATTGATATACTCCAGATTGCTAGCCATGGCTATTTTAGCAATTAATGACTCTTATATCCTTAAAGAAATAAATAATATATATTGAGAAGTAGCATTTTCTATTGGCACTTTTTTCCTAAATGTTCACAGTGCTCCTTCAGAAAAGAACTTGTCAGATGTTCCTTATTAATAAAATAATTCCATATGGCAAAGATAATCCCATGCTTTACATATACAAATAAGGTATAATAGATACTCATATGCCAAATCCTAAAGTAGGATCCAAATCCTAATGTGTTGCTAAATCTTGGATGCCACTTCGGAATATATACATGATATTTTTTTTTATATATATATATATATATATATATATATTTAGGTCATTAATAAGATCTTTTAATGCAAATACATTAAGTTTTCATATGAATGAATAAAAGGAATGGTATAGTATACTTCCCTTGGTATGAATGGTAAAGTGTACTTCCCTCGATATGAGAAGTATGACTTATAGAGTTCATCTTGCCCCCAAGTTTTTCTTTTACTTTTAAGGAATTGAAAAGTAAAGAAAACTTCTTTATCGCTTCCATGGGTGAAAAACTTGTTGGGACTTGTTTTCAATCACGGTTAGTGGTGAGACCTCATCTTTAGCCTCAGTCTTTAGCGACATTCACCGGTGAAATCTGCGTTGGCCTTTTGTTGTCAGAAGCACACTTTGAATGTGTTTGGCTTGAAAAGTCGGCAATTGTATTAATTGTTGACGAAAACTCCTCATTTCCTCTTGTTGCTTCTACATCATGGACCTCATCATTCCTTATCCCTCGCATGCATCCTTCAATGCCTTCAACATCTCCAACTTCTGAGGTGTTTTCTATGATGGGTATGTTTATATCCAGATTTGCAACTTGAAAAGCTTATTTGATCGCCTTGAGGTTAAATCAGGTGATGAAATATTTGTGGTCGAAGAAGCTCTACCCCTTGTTCTTCCACTTCGAGTTATGAGCATACCCTTCACGAATTCTACACCTCACCAGCAGAGTCGCCAAAGAAATGTGAGCAAGACCTTGTTAGGGTTAAGATTTCGTGTTGGCTGAGGAGATAAATTCACGAAGAGTACGAAATTGATTAATGAATTGAAGATGAGAGAAAAACAGGTAGGCAATTAACCTAATAACACGTGGCAGAACTCCTAAGTCCAAGAGCCTTCTAGAGTATCTGGGATTCTGAGAGTCTTAGTGTCTGTCTCTAAGTCTTCAATTTTCCAAAAGTCCCTTCCTCAATGGAATAGAAGGAGTATTTATAGAGTTTTCTGAAAAGTGATCACGTACCAAGTACGTAACCTCGGGAGAAATTCCAGAAATACCCTTAGTCACTAGAGTAATGCCTAAATCGTCCTATCATTCTAGCCACCAATCCAATCTCTCAATCAATTCTCAAAATGAGTCGTCTCTATGAGTCTTCTGTCTCGGGACAAGTGGAGGCTTCTCTCGAGTCTCGCACATTTATTTTCGCCTTTTCCGTTTGTCTTTTAGGTCACATGTGAACCCTAATTTATACTTGAGCTCACAAAGAGAAAGAAGTAGCCAATGAGCATAGTAGTTATTTTAAACCCACAATTCCATAAGGATTCATATCACCGCCAACAAACTCCAGGTTAAACAGTTTCAAATCTAGTCTAATAATGGATAATTGAGAACATCGTCATGTTATGTACACAAACGATAAACTTACTAAGCTAAATCTATTCAATTTTCCAAAACATTCCACTAAATTGTGGGGTAGTACACATTTTATTGAAAGCCTTGTTAGGGAGGGAGACATAATCTAATCGCAAGGTAGTAGAAACTCCTCTTTATAAAAAAAAAAAAAAAAAGAATACTAATTGAATATCAGATATTATACACTTGGAAAAGAAAAGATGAAGAGAATTCCTTGTTATATTAGTAAGACCAGTAAAAGAATTCGATTAAAAATAAATATATTACTAAGAAGTTATGAAATGATGCTGGGAATTGAATTATGTCATTAATATTGAATGTTATGAATATTGAAGGTGAAAATGGTAGATCAATAAGTAAAAAAATTGAATGTTCACATATGAACATGCAAACGTTTTCTTAATTGACCAACCTCTGCCTGAATGTACTGAACTTCTTTCACGCGAAATTCAGCATTTTCATTCTTCTCCTCATTCTCAAGCATATCCCGAACCTCATTAGCCCAAGTGTCCTTTAAATTTTGATTACTGAATGCTGTTAAATCTATGTCCCCATCAGGTAGGTAAGTCTTGAGGGGAACCGACCCAAAAGCAAACACCTGTAACCAAAATGAACACATTCAAGATATTTGTAGGAAAATAAATGATTGCATATTATTATAAAGAATCTGCAGCAAAGCAATAAGCCAAAAAATCAATGTGTCTATCCTATAGTCTTGTATGACCAGATTAGGATTCTGACCATGTCTTTCAATAGATTTAGGCAAAAATAGAGAAGCAATGGATGTGTGGCCAACATACATTAGTAGTCAATGACTGTTAGCACTACAGCAACCGACAAACGATAGTAATCCATGTGCACAAAAATGAAAAAGGCTAAATGTTCAGGAATATTCAGAAAGCAAAAAAATAAGTAAAATGAAACTCACACCTGACAACAGAAGCACTTTGTGATGAGCTGTTGCACGTAATCTGTGACTGCTTTTCTGTGGTTCTCAGAGGGTTGGTTGGGCTGAATGTGGGCAATGAGCTCAGCAATTCTCTCTTCAGCAATTGACCATCTCTCCTCGTCAAGCACTCGGGCCACTGAACCTGCTTCATCCGGCAAGAGACCATTAGGATAGAAACCATCTGGCTGAACCCAACCCTCGTGACTACCCATGTAATTGTTCCCTGTTGTTCACCTGTTATCTGAAAAACCTATTTTCCTCTGTTCTTTCCAGATTGATAGAGCAAAAGAAAACAAAAAAATAATAATATGAGCAATCTAATATCTGAAGTGAAATGAACAAATCAAAGTTATGGGGAAGGAGCAAGGGATAGTGAAACACAAAAGAGCATGAACAGTATAAAAAGAAAACACATTTAATTAAGCACAACAATAGTTATATATACACACATATATTTGAAAATCTAATACCAAGTGAACTAATATCCCCAAATATTTGGCAGTCGTTAGCTTTAGAATAGAGGCAGGCCAAATTGCTAATTACATTCAGGTAATTGTAGAATGATTCTGTTTTATGAGCTTCAATAGAACAACGCAATAAGATTCTCACAAACAAAAAAAGAATCCATGATTGTCCTACAGTTTCTCATCAAGCAGACAAAGACTATACAATCTTTAAAGAAATTTACCACCAGCAGATTGCCAAAACTTTTTCAATACTTCACATTGCTTGAATCAAGTATAAATACACAGGGGAAAAAACATTCATATACTTGTAGTCAGAAGATTAAAGATGAAAAATAAAACCCTAACTGAACAAAGATCAAAAGTTCTATAATCAATCAAACCCAGAGATTAAAACCCTAAGCGACAAAGCTTTCAGCAAGCATATTACAATCGAATATACCTTACAATCACTTCAAAATCGTTTGATAAGTACACAGATACTCTTCAGAACCTTGGACAATTCTTCAGAGCTCCGCCTTCCGAATTAATAAACAGTGTGACGCTCACAGAGTCGCAGATGATATTTTTTTTCAGTTCGATAACTATAGGATAATCATACATTGAGAAAACAATGAGACATTAGCTTATTTTGTCTGCAGTAAAATATGACTGAAAGTTACGTTTTGTTTCTGAGTTTTAGGAAGGAAAATAAAAGAAACGAAAACTTATTTTATAATGGGGAAAAGATTATAGAAAATTTTTATGTTTTCTTTTATGTGTTCCTGAGTTTATAAAAGAAAAAAAATTATGTTTCACATTTAAGTTATTAAGTTGTCTTTTATATTAGTTTTACTATGTATATAATTTAGAGAGTATAATAGGAATTAAAAAATACTAATTAGTTTTTCGTTTAAATTCATTTATTTTTTGATGAAAAAATTTGACAAGAAAGACAGGTAAGTTTTTCGTCTATTTCTTTATTTATTTTTTTACTAAGAAAGTCAAAACAAATGAATTAAACAAAAAATTTAATTTTTCGTCTATTTTTTTCTTTTCGGTTTATTTTAAAATTCAGTAACCGTGTTAATAGGCCCAAAAACTTAGATAAAAGGGTTTATGTAAGAGTGTGAATGAACTAAGTCGAGCTGAATATTAAGTTGCTCATATTTGGTTCACCAAATTTAGTGAGTATAAAATAAGGTTTGATTGAAGCTTGTTTAGCTACCGAGTCGAGTATGATCTCGAATCGAGCCCGAACAGTTTGAACTTTTTAAACGAATATAATTCGAGTATCAATAGAAAATTACAATTCGAGGAGGTTCGAGTAAATTATCGAACTTTAAAATTTGATCATATTTGACTCATTTACATTTCGAGTCACGCTCGAATCGAACTTTTTGTCAAGCAGATACGAATCGAATGTAAGACCTCAACTTTTTGAATAAAGATGAATTTTTTATAATTATCATTTTTGAATATTATGATATAATGTTATAGTTGTGGGTAATAATTATAAATTTTGCAAAGTACGCAAGTTGTTATATAATATTCGATTGATAGGGGAATAATCGTTTTAAACAGAAAATATTCGAACGACGGCACAATCATTGGTGGACCCCTAGCGGCGAAATTATTATTTTATTGAAAAAGCGACAAAAATATTTTATTGAAATAACTAGGCGGAAGTTTTACCGTTAATACTATTGAACTACTCGGTAGTAAAAAATGCAGAATATACATGTGGTTGCGTAGTAGCACCAAGTATTGATTATTAATGCTTACGTGAAAGTCATCTCAGGTTTTGTTTTATTACTTATATATATATAGAGTTATATATATATATATATATATATATATATATATAGGTATGTATTTATATATATTATATATATATATATATAAATAAAGTGGTTATGTTGTCAAAATTGGGTGGGATGAGATTGATGTTGTTCGGGTGAGTAAAATTTCAAAAGGCGTGTGTTATATATATATAAATATTATATAATAGGTTTGGTTTATTTGATCATTATTGGTATCGGTTGAAAAAGTTAGCAAGAGGAGTATTATTATGTTGAATCATTTACGATTTTGACAGGTTGAATCACGGGGTGATGTCCCGAGAGATTATATATATATAATATATAATATATATTATATTTTATTCAAAGATTTTGCTTTAATTATGGATAGTCAGATTAAAGTAAATCAATCCGGATCGCTTAAATGAGTTAGTTACTATGCATTCCATTCTTACATAAATAGAAGCTCATTCCTTCATTATTTCTTACGAATTCACTTTGAAACTACAGAGAAAAATATAGAGAGAAAAGAAGAAGAAATGCGCTAACTTTCTTTTCCTATATTCAGTTTCTTTTACGGTAAGGCATGTTATTCTTTTGTATTCATGAAGAGAACTTCTGTTATTCCATTTCTTATTATTCTGTTGGAATAACCTGTATACGCGGTCTACCCTATACTACTCATCATGCAAAAATTGATTATTTTCGTAAGGTTATTAGCTTTCATATTCCTAATCAATCTATTATGCGAATTCAAGCAACCAAACCATTAAAATCAATCATTGTTATTTCAAGCCATAAAGCTATTCGTTTATTGAAAAACGGATATCAAGCTTTCTTAGCTCATGTTACGATCTAAACAAAAATACGTCAGTTTTGAATGATATTTCTATTGTTGATGAATTTTCGGACGTATTCCACGAAGAACTTCCCGACTACCCCAGGCGTGAAATTAAATTTTGTATCGACCTTGAACCCCAGATACAAAACCCATTTCTAAAGCCCATATCGAATGGCTCTATTGAACTTCGAGGAGTTAAAGACCCAACTACATGAATTGTTAGATATTGGCTTTATTCGTCCTAGTACTTCTCCTCCTTGGTGCTCCTTTTCTATTCATGAAGAAGAAAGATGGGAGTATCGACTTTGTATTGATTATCGGGAGTTGAATCATGTCACCATCAAAAATAGGTACCCATTACCACGTATTGATGACTGTTTGACCAGATTCTGAGCCAAATTCTTTTCAAAGATTGATCTTACGTTAGGATATCACCAATTGAAGATTAGAATCGATGACATTCCAAAGACGGCTTTGAGAACTTCGAAGACGGGCATTTTGAATTCTTAGTCATATCTTTTGGATTGACTAATGCTCCTCTTGCCTTCATGGATATGATGAACCAAGTATTCAAGGAATATTTGGATCACTTTGTGGTCGTCTTTATTGATGACATCCTCATATATTCCAAAACCAGTAAAGATCATGAAAGCAACACTGAGGTCGATACTCCAAAGCTTAGTGAATATAAGCTTTATGCCAAGTTAAAGAAATGCGAGTTATGGCTTGAGGAAGTAGCACTCCTTAGGCACGTGGTATCGAGTCATGGAATATCTGTGACCAAACAAGATTGAAGCTATACAAAGTCGGAAGCAACCTAAATCGATAATAGAAACGTAGCTTTCTCGGCTTAGCTAGTTATTATCGAGAGATTCGTGGAAGGATTTTCTCAAATCGCTACTCCATTAACTCAAATTGACTCGGAAAGATACAAAGTTCGGTTGGAGCGAGAATGTGAGAAGAGTTTTCAAGAACTCAAGAGGAGACTCATTTCAAAGACTGTTACGACAATACCATCCGGCTCGAGGGATCATCATCTCACATGATGCTTCGTGAGCAAAGGGTTAGGATGTGTTCTCATGCAACATGGGAAAGTCATAGCTTTATGCCTCCACGACAACTCAAAGAATATGAGAGGAATTATCCTACTCATGATCTAGAGTTAGCGTTTGTTATCTTCGCACTAAAAGATATGGAGGCATTACTTGTAAGGGGAGAAAGTGGAGATCTTTACGGATCATAAAAGCCTCAAATATTTCTTCACTCAAAAAGAACTCAACATGCGACAACGACGTTGGCTTGAATCATTGAAAGATTATAATCATACCATCCAATACCATCCTAAAAGCGAACGTGGTGGTAAGCGTTGAGTAGAAGATCATATCTTGACGAAAAGTGCGATATTGTCAACGCAAAGGCCTATTTTGTGTGACTTGCAAAGAATGGAGATAGAGATAAAGACTCAGGGACCCACGTGATGATGGCGAATATCTGAGTAGAATCCGACTTTAATTGATAAAGTTAAAGTTGCTCAAACTACGACTGGAGTACGATCGTATGAGGAAGAAAGTCAAAGGTCTTATGCCGAAGCAAAATCGATGATGAAGCAATACTTCTAGTCAACTCTGGACTTTGTGTTCCTAATGACCCTGATTTAAAGTATAAAATCATAGTGGGCGCCAACACACCGTTTTACAATCCATCTAGGAGTACCAAAATGTATCGTGATTTTAAATCATACATTTTGGTGAAAGCAATATGAAGAGAGAGATATATTTGTTTATCTCAAGGTGTCTAACTTGTCAATGAGTCGGTGCGAGCATCAAGTACCAAAAGGTCCATTACAACCACTTGAAATTCGGAATGGAAGTGGGAGCACATTACCATGGATTTCGTTCTTTGGGTCTTCCCAAGGTTTCTCAAGGCGTTAATGCAATTTGGGTCATTGTTGATAGATTGACCAAGTTTGCTCATTTCTTACCAATATGAGAGACTTATACACTTGAACGTCTTGCTCGTATGTATATAAACGAGATTGTAAGATCTGCATGGTATGCCAAGATCCATAGTTTACGATCGTGACCGAGATTCACTTCACAATTTTGGGTTGGTTGCAAAAAGCTATGGGCGCGGATTTACGATTTAGTTAGAAGATATATCATCCTCGGATGGACCAGACAATCGAGAGGACTATTCAAACTCTGGAAGATTTATTAAGACTCGTGTCCTCGACTTCAGGAAGTTGGGACAAGTTCTTACCATTGGTGGAGTTTTCCCACAACAACGCTTATCAAGCAAGTATTGGCATGGCTCCATTCGAGGCGTTGTATGGAAGAAAGTGTCGTTCTCCGGTATCTTTGGGATGAGGTGGGTGAAGCAAGCGTTGTTGGGGCCGGAGTTGGTACGTATGACTACAAAAAAAAGATTGACGATCCGACAACGTATAAAGACCTCACAAGATCGATAAAAGAGTTATGTTGATCTTCAACGAAAGGGGACGGAATTCCGATATAGAGATCATGTCTTTACATTACGTGTTGCTCCATGGAAGGGAGTTACAAGATTTGGAAAGAGGAAAGCTCAATCCTCGATTCATTGACCCATTTTTAATCCTCGACCAATTAGGAGCTGTAGCTATAGACTCGCCACGCTTAAGTATGTCCAGTGTTCATAACGTTTTTCATATATCAAGTATTACGTAAATATGTGAAAGATCCAAACCACATTATTGAGTTGGAACCGGACGAAATAGCGTAAGACTTAACGTATGAAGAGGTACCTATTCAAATCTTGGATAGGAAGGAATATATTTCTGGCTACAAGGTTATACCTCAAGTCAAAGTTTTGTAGAGAAACCACGATGTTGAGGAAATGACACAGGAGTTAGAATCTGAAATGAAATCAAGGTATCCTTACCTCTTCGATATACCAAATCGTCTTCTAATTTAGGGCTTAATTTTCATAAGAAGGGAGATTGTAAGACCCCAACTTTTTGAATAAAGATGAATTTTCTATAATTATCATTTTGAATATTATGATATAATGTTATAGTTGTGGGTAATAATTATAAATTTTGCAAAATACGCAAGTTGTTATATAATATTCGATTGGTGGGGAATATTCGTTTTAAGCAGAAATATTCGAACGACAAGACAATCATTAGTGGACCTTGTGAAATTATTATTCGGATTGAAAATGACAAAAATATTTTATTGAAATAACGGTGGAAGTTTTACCATTGATCTTGTTGAACTACTTCGGTAGTAAAAAATAAAGATGTCGTGTGTTCTTGCATAGTAGCACACGCAGTATTGATTATTAATGTTTATGTGAGAAGTCATCTCGGTTTTGTTTTATTACTTATATATATATTAGAGTATATATATATATATATATATATAAGGTATGTATTTATATATATATATATATATAAGTAAAGTGGTTATGTTGTCAAAATTGGGTGGGATGAGATTGATGTTGTCGGGTGAGTCGAAATTTCAAAAGGCATGTTATATATATATAAATATTATATAATAGGTTTGGTTTATTTGATCATTATTGGTATCAGTTGAAAAGTTAGCAAGAGGAATATTATTATGTTGAATCATTTACAGATTTTTGACAGGTTGAATCACGGGGGTGATGTCCCGTGAGATTATATATATATAATATATAATATATATTTTATTTTATTTAAAAGATTTTGCTTTAATTATGGACCGTTCGATTAAAGTAAATCAATCCGGACTGTTCATGAGTTAATTACTATGTATTCCATTCTTCTATAAATAGAAGCTCATTCCTTCATTATTTCTTACTTAATTCATTTGAAACTCTGAGAGAAAATTATAGAGAGAAAGAAGAAGAGAAGTCTGCTAACTTTCTTTTCCTATATTCCCGCTTTCTTTTACGGTAAGGGATATTATTCTTTTGTATTCATGAAAAGAACTTCACATTATTCCATTTCTTATTATTACATTGGAATAACTTTTGTATCTGTGATACCCTATACTTGGTGACATTCTTCTATTATTACATTGGAACATCCATGCATGTGTTTTACAGGACTGGTTAAAATCTTTATTATTATTCTGTTGGAACATCCTCATCAATGTGTTTACACAGGACTGGTTTAAAATCTTTATTATTATTCATTGGAATATCACATGCTCATGTGTTTTACAGGACTGGTTCCGTCTTACTTATTATTACATTGAATAACTCATCTACTGTCACAGTCCGCATACATAGTGATTTCATTGTTATTCTATTACTTATTATTACATTGGAACATCACAGCCTTGTGAATTTCACGACCGGTTCCGTTATTATTATTCTGTTGGAATAACCGCATACATCTTGAAATCGCATGCGTGGTGATTTCTTTTGTTATTCTATTCGTTATTATACTCGGTTGGTTAAAATTTTGACTTATACTCCATGAAATTAGTGGAATATCCTTGATATTTAAACTTCATCCAAAGTATTTTTATGAAAATATTCTTACGAGCATTCTTGAATTTTACTTCTACAAAGCGATATCATGTTGACAATTTGGGCGTTATTAGTTCTGAATAAATTAATTAAATGAACTTGTTTTATTGAATTCTTATATCATTGTCATCATCCTCATGTTTATATTTTTAAAGTCATCTATGGCTTTAGTAGAGCGTGGATGGACTTGGTATGATTATGACGAGGGATTATTTGGTAATAATCATGGTAGTAATGTTACAAATGATGTGGTAAAAGTCCTCATTGGCGTAGTGCATTGATGGACGATTGTTGGCATGATCATGACCATTGATGAATACACAAAAATATCCTTGGCAAGTGGTGCATGGAATTTGTGTCGCATTGATACTAATGAATATCCTTGGCCGTAGTGCGGGGGATGATGTGAATTATTTAATAAGTCGAGTCTCGGCGATAAAAGTGATGAAAAACTTTTTAAATCATAAAAGATAGTAGATTTTATTCTCTACTTGAGTCTTTTAATGGATTGCTTGATCCGTTGCAGTTAAACTTGATGTCTATTGTATTTTATCAGTTTAACAATGTTGAAGGCTAATAATAATTTATTTTTCATTATCTTAGTCATAATATTTCTTGTTGGGCTAGTTGGGCTCATTTCTCTTTCACCGCTCTTCTCTTGAAGTGAAATGAGAACGTGGTAATTTGTACAAGTCGAGGGAACAGAGTGATGGTCCTCACTATTCTGTTAAATAGTGTGACAATAAATGTAATGAGGACTTATTCTGAGAGTGGATATTGTCTAGAAGACAATATTTGTATTTAAACTCACAAAAGATATGTTTTGTCGTATTTCACACTGTAAGACCCAAAAATTTTTTAAATAAAAGGAATTTCCTTTATTTATTATTTTGAAATAGTAAGGGTTGATTTGATTAATGTGGATAGTTAAGGGTTAAATACATGAAATATTTCAAAATAAGCAAGTGGTTATAAAATATTCATTTTTGTTAGGGAATATTAGTTTGGTCGTGGAATATTTGTCTTTATCGGGGAATATTAAATGCACTCACGGTATGCAATGCATGTGGGGCCCCATAACGAAAAGCGATTGGATGAGGAAAACGACAAATATAAGTTGTTTAAAATAACTGGCAGTAATTATTCTGAGATTACTTGTTGGAATACCCGGTAGTTAAAACACACTAATACGCGTTGTTGAACGATGGCACCAGGTATTGCATCAATTATTGATCCTTACGTAAGAAGGCACTACTCAATAATTATTACGATGAATTACTTATTCAATATTTTATTTTATTGATTCAATAATTCTTTGCGTTAGTATTTTATATTATTCATTGCTTTGATAATTGTCAACATACAATATTTCCCATTATCGGATCAATAATTCATATTATTTGAATAATATTATTAGATAACATTATTGGCAATGTCTAGAAAGTTACATCTAAGGAGGGTTTGGTCACCTAATCATGCCGCGATGAAGAGATATCCTTATTGAAAGCCCCTCTTTCTGAGAACAAACTGGTTGTTATAAATGTGATTCTCGTAATATTATTTGTGAATAATTAATTATTGATTCATATGATAAGGAAATATTTATTTTATATGAATATAAATGATGGATTTATTTATGTGGTTATTAATGAAGGAATTAATCTTTGAGATGTTTTATTTGTATTTTGTCCGGATTGGAGGTATTAAAAGATCAAATTGGTGTTATTACGGTTTTATTGTGTGAGTTATAATATTTAATCCGAAATAGTTGGATCGTTGTAATTTTTGGATATGTTATACATATATAAGTTGAGTATATGTCCACAAATTTTGAACCGTTAAAAATGAGCGATAATTTATTATGAATTTTAAGAGGTGATTGATTCAAATTAAGTTATAAATGATTTTGGTGGAAAATTCTAGAATTGGTGGGCCCCACTTGTGGTTGGTGAAAAATGTCTTGAATTTTATTTCAAATGTGGTGGGTGGCAATAGTAGCGAGTAAAGCCATCGTGTAGCAGGTCGTCTGCTTGACGAAATAACATTTTCCTATAAATAGAGGCTAAGTTAAATTGAAAATCACACCGTAAACAAAGTTTTCTCTTTACTCTCTCTATATTATTGGCGATTTTGTGAGTATTTAGATACTTTGAGAGTTCTTTATTCAATCTAAGTTTCATTCAAAGATCACTTCCGATCTTTCCTTAGAAATCTTGATTCTTTGAGGTGAGGATATTATTTTTTCGAAATGATATTATTTCTTCATATCATTATCTTTGAAATGTTGATCTGAAGTTTTATCAAATTTGGAACTTTTTCATGTCTGGGTTTACTATTCATGAGTTACTATTCACGAGTTACTATTCATGAGTTACTATTCACGATTCTACTATTCACGTAGTACTATCTATGAAGCGTGAAGATGTTTTTATGGAATTTCATCTTTTGTGTGTGAGTTACTTATTCACGATACTACGGCACTATTCATAGAAAAATAAAATTTCTTCTTTTCGTCCAAAAATATCTATTCGGATACTAGCTTTGATTGTATCCATGTTTTGATTATTCTTGAATTTTACACCACTATGATTATTTTGAGGTATTGTTGGACATGGATAAAACAAAGCACGAATCCTTAATCCTTAATCCTTGTCATTTTGTTTCACCGGATTCGTTCTTTAAAAATATTTTTCATCATCCTCGGTCTTAAATGATGATATTATTGAATATCTTTGGCTTGTAGTGCAAAGATGAATGATTTCTGAAGAATATCTTTGGCGATGAGTGCAAAGATGAACAGTGTTGAGATGAACACGACCGATGATTAATATCTTTGGCTCAGAGTGCAAAGATGAACAGTGTTTAAATGAACATGACCAATCGATGAATATCTTTGGCTCAGTAGTGCAAAGATGAATATTTGATTCCAGATGTATATTGATTGATGTTACGGGGGATAAAAGATGAGCGATGAACTTTTAAATTCATACATAGAAGATAGTAGTTTTGCATTCTCTACTTAACTTCTTAATGAATTATTATCTCCATTGCGAATATTGATTTAAAATTTGTTGTCTATTGTATTCTATTAGATTTTTTCCTGTTGAAGACTAACGATAATTTGTTGTATGTTATCTTAGTCATAATATTCTTTACTTTGGGCTAGTTGAGCTCACCCTTTTCCTTGTTGTTCCATTTTTCTTCTCAGAGGCGAGAATGTAATGAGTACTAGTCGGGTATGGAATGAAGGTTCTAGAGAGTTGTTTAGTAGTCCTTACCATTTTTGTAAAATAATGTATCAATAATTATGATGGGGATTTATTTGCGTGTGGATATTGTCTAGAAGACAATATTATATTTAAACTCATGAAGATATATTGTCGTATTTCACACGACATTTGTATTATTGAAGTTGTAGTTTGTTTCTTGTACCATGTATTTGGCACTTCGAATGGGTGTTGTGTATACCTATTTTGGGGGCGTCAAAGTTGGTATCGAGCTTAGGATATGATCTCTGGCGAGATCGGGAATAGAACTAGGAGGAGAGGCAGAGTAAAACCTTCGCTAGTGTGTCCTACCTAAGCTTATTTGTTGGTTGGTCGTAATATAGGGGTATTATGTGATATGTTAATTTATTTAATTAACCCTTGTTTTATGATAGTTTTAAGAATGGGCGAAAACGTTAACAATGGAGTGAATGAGATCGTGGAGACACCTCTAATCGCCAACCGTGGATAATGTGATGTCGGTGAAGAAGGAATTAGAGATATCCATTATGGTGAGTGAAGAATTGATAGTTACTTTTAGAGATAGTCAGCAGAGGTAACAAATGAGAGTGAGGAAGAAGAGGTACTGAAGAGAGTTTATTAGAGGTATTTTATGATCAAAATGTAGAATTGCAAAATCGTATTCATGAGTTAGAAGAGCAATTTGAAGAATTGCGAGGCGATCGTGGAGCAAAAGGATGCAACGATTCAAGCTTGTGTTAACCGATATGTGATGCTTGAAATGAAGCACTCTTTGGCGAGTATAAGATGATAAAGTCGGAATCGAAGTGAAAGAAGAAATAACCGAACGAGTGAGAATGAGTGATGCATGGGTAAAAGCGCATTTACGCGTTGATATTATGGAAAGAGATGTCCAATCTAAAAAGAGAAGATTTAACGATGACGGAAGATCGTCGGCGACAGAGATCGGCACCATCAACAAATTCTAGGGGAAGAAGAACGATCGCCCGCTTAGATGCTACGATGTGGAGAGGAGGACATATAAGGTCAAACTGCTCAAAGCCTTCCAAGGTATGTTTTAGTTGTGGAAAAGATGGTCACATAGCTTCGATTTTGTCTATAAATAAAATCAAGTCCATTGGGACGTTGGCACCAGAGCGGATACGAAAAGTCAAAGTCAACGATTCTAAGAAGCGTTTGTCGTGACCAAATAAAATGCGAGGAACCCGAACGGTTAGCACGGGTTAGTTAATTATAAATTCTTGCAAGTATATACCTTACTAGATATTGGTTCTACCCATTCTTTTATCTCTCTTACTTGCACTCAACGTTTGAACTCGACTACACGTAAATTAAACTTTGACTATCATGGAGACTCCATTAGGAGAAACTTTCATTACATCCGTTGTTTAAAAATCTTGTTTGATTCAAGTTAGCACTTATCACATTACTGTTAACCTTATTTCTATAGAGATATTTGCTTTTGATGTGATTTTAAGGTTAACTACTCATCACGCCAAATTGATTGCTTTTGTAAGGTCATTAGTTTTCATATTCCTAAGCAACCTGTTATTCAATTCAAGCAATCAAACCATTGTAGTCAAACATTTTCATATCAAGCCATGAAGTCATTCGTTTATTACGGATGTCAAGTTTTCTTAGTCCATGTTATGGATTTGAATAAAGACACGCGTCGATTTGAATAATATTCCCCGTGTTATTGATTTTTCCCGACGTATTTCAAGAAGAATTTCTTGGTTTACTCCCAAAACCCGATATTAAATATTGTATCGACTTTGAACCCTTACAAAACTCATTTCTAAAATCTCATATCGAATGGCTCTATTGAACTTCGTGAGTTAAAAATTCAACTATAGAATTTGGTACCAGCCTTTATCCGGTGACTTCCTTTGTGGAATTTACCTGCCGACTCTCTATAGGGGACGTCATATTCGTGCGATAAGAAAAGCCGATAGGTGTCATTGTGACGTGCTATCCAAGATTGGGATATGAGTCACAGTTGAATAACAACAGTTGAATAGGTGTCTTTGTGCAAAAAATCTTTAAGTAATGTAGTATTTTTTTGTTACGTGGTACGCTTTAAACGCACGCATAATTACTAATATATATATATATAGAAAGAATACGTTGAATGAAGAAGAAGGGAGATGACTAACTACAGTTGTTATAGATGAGGAGAGAGAGAAGAAGCCATGTGTATAACTAATCTTTAAATTAAGGAATTCTAATTGAATACTAATTCCCTAAATTAAGGAATCCTAATTACACTAGTATTGTAAAAAAATATGGAAGTGTATTAATTGTATAAAGATTTTATAAGAACCCAAATTATTAATAAATGAAATTTATTTTCCTCTATTTATTATTTTGAAATAGTAAGGGTTGATTTTATTAATTTGGATAGTTATGGGTAAAATACGCAAATATTTCGAATAAAGTGGTTATAAAATATTCATTATTGTTTGAAATATTCGTTTGGTCGGTGGAATATTCGTGATCGTCGGGAATATTAAATGCGACGGTAGCCGATCTTTTATGGGCCCCATAACCGAAAGCGATTGGATGAAGAAACGACAAATATAAGTTGTTTATAAATAACAGGCGTAGTTATTACTGAATTATCTTGTTGGAATACCCGTTGGTTAAAACACATTAATGCACGTTGTTGAACAAGAGTGAGCATTGGTATTGCACGATTATTGATTCTTTACGTAGAAAGGCACTACTCAATAATTGTTATAGTAATTATCTTATTCACATTTTATTTTATTGATTCAATAATTCTTTGCGATTGATATTTTATATTCTCATTGTTTCAATAATTGTCATTACACGTATTTTCCATTATCTGAGCAATAATTCATATTATCTGAATAATATTATTAGAAAACATTATTGCAATGTCTAGAAAGTTACGTCAAGGAGAGGTTTGGTCACCTAATTGCTACCAAGATAGAGGAGAGATCCTTATTGGAAAGCCCCTCTTTCTGAGGAACCTGCCTCGTTGTCGATATCATGCGATTCTGTAATATTATTTGTGAATAATTAATTATTGATTCATATGATGAGAAAATATTGATTTTATGTGGATATAGATGGAGAAAATTTTTAATGTGACAATTGTTGAAAATTGAAATTTTATCTTTTTCTCGATAAAAATAATTCATTTAAATATATTATTATATTTTAATAATATAATAATGATGATATTTTTACGATGAATGTGGGATATATGATTGATTATATGTGAAGGAGGAGTATTTTTGTTACCAAAAATATTTAAAGCATGTTTTATGTGTTTGGACCCCATTTCTTGATCGAAATTTGATTATAGCACGTAAAATCGCTTTGTTTGTGGATTTCTACAATTTACATTTGGAATTTGGAAAACTTTCTTACGCAAAGTTGTAGAGAATTGAATTTCTTATAAAACTCTCGTGATTCAATTTTACGGCAAAAGGGCTATTTATTGTGAATTATTAAAGTTCAAGTTCAAATAATTGATTTTTGTATGTTTTAATTATTTATTTTATGAAAAACGTTTTTTTTATTACTTTTCTAGAAGGTTGGCATGTGGGAAATTTTAGGAGCTGATTTTCAAAGAGGCGTAGGAAAATTTATTATTAATAATATATTATATTAAATTTTCTGCTTTGGTGTTCTAAGCAATTTCCTATAAATAGGGTGCTTAGGTTAGAATTGAAAATCATACCAGAACTGAAGTTTTCTCTCTATTATCGAGCGTATTCTTGTGAGTATTTTGTGTATACTTTGAGTATTGCTATACTGATGCAAGTTCAAGTCATAGCCTATATCCTGTTTCAACTAAAATCTTGTCTTTTCGAGGTAAGGGATGTTATTTTATTCGAAAATGATATTATTTCTTCAATATCATTATCTTAAAATATTGGTTGGAAATTTTATCAAATTTGGACTTTTTCATCGGAAGTTACTTATTCACGAGTTACTATTCACGAGTACTATTCACGAAGCGTGAAGATGTTTTTTTGTGAAATTTCTATCTTTTGGTGTCTGAGATTCTTATTCACGTGATACGTCACTATTCACGTATCTGACCTTATTCATTTAATACTGGCACTATTCACCTAAAAATGAAATTTCTTCTTTTGTCCAAAATATCTATTATGGATACTAGCTTTGATTGTATCCATGTTTTGATCATTCTTGAATTTTACTCCACTCGATTACTTATGAAGTATTTTTGAACTTGGATTGTTTAAAATACTTAATTCTTAATATTTATTCTTTTGTTTCACCGGATTCGTTTCCTTTAAAATATTTTCAAAGAATATCTTTGGCACAGTAGTGCAAAGATGAGCAGTGTTGAGATGAACATGACCGATCGATTAATATCTTTGGCTTAGTGCAGATGAACAGTGGATATTATTTAGATGGCAATATCTCGTATTTAAACTCACGCTTTATATGTTGTAATAATAAAGTTGTAGTTATTTCTGTACCATGTATTTGGCGACTCAGAATGGGTTGGATGGAATGGACCTATTTTGGGGGCGTCACAATGTATATCTATTTTGGGGGCGTCACATCGAACCCAAACTGTTTGATCATTTTATAGCCTTAGGTTTATGTGTTCATGTGAATTTGATTTCTTTTAGCTAAACTAGGGATGACAATTTGTCTCATCTCTGCGTTGATTCTCATGTTACACTTTGAATGAGGATGGTGATTTTGATTGTGACATGTGTTGGATCAGTTATAGAAAATTACTGAATATTATTTATGAGAATTGGGAGGGGATAATATATGCTTCCCTCGCCCTAATCCCCACCTCGTACCCACCATTGAATAGTTATATACTAATTAAATTAATATTTATACTATTATATATTACATAATTAAAATATATGTCATTTTGTGTATTATTGTTATTATTATTTAATTTTTCTTAATTTTATCATGTATGTGTTAAAATACTTATATGATTAATTTTTATGTGTGTATTATTGTAAATATAACTAAATTTTTTAAAAAATTATTTAAAGAATTCACAAAATATTAATTCTCGCGGTGATATAAATTTTATGTGGGGTTTAAATTTCTCGTGGGATGAGGATGGTTATCAAGTTTTTAATTCTTGTAGGGGAATGGATAGTGGCGGAACCAGAACCAAATTTGAGGGTGGTCAAAATTTGAGGCGATTCTTCGGAGGTCCTGAGCTTGTCGTCGTGTAGGTTGGTCAGTAATGCTGACGAGGCGGAGTTAAGGTCTTTAGGTTTGATTTTAACCTAGATTGAAAAAAATGGAAAGTATATTAGCAGCCCAACAAAAAATCAATTAATTGAAAGAACTCTAACATCCAATAAGAGCTACTTTCTGATTTTCTATCTTTCAAGACGTACATCCAATATAAACCAACTTTTAATATGTTGTAGAAAGCATATCATAATATTTTTAAAAAATATAAACCTACTAAAACAAGCATCTTAGATAGGTTTTTATAAAATTTAAAACTGCTTAGCTAAAAGCAGTTTTTCAACAGAGCTAACTCATTCAATTCTTACAAACTTGTTTTGGCTCACCCAACCAAAACTAATTGACTTACTTTATAAAACATGTATAAAGAATTTCTTAATCACAAACTTGACCAAATCTTCTTATTTATGCTTGACAACCTCTTAGAGAACATTTATCAAACATAACATGTGCACAGCTTTTAAAAGACAAATTTCACTCTCTAGAATACATGGTTCGATGCATGTATTTTATCCTTATTTTTATTGTGTTATGATTGTTACTTGAATCATTGTTATAAGAAAATCTTACTATTTTTTTTTAAAACATTAATTAACGCCTTAAATATGTATAAATATTAATTATATTAAATAAAATAAATTAGCCATGCTACTTTAATGGGTTAAAATTAAAAAACTAATTTTATTTAAATAGTAATTTCAAACTCATTAAAAACATCATCATCATCACTTTCTCTCTCCTCTCCATGACTCCACGTCTCCACATAGAAGCTTATGGTACCGTTTCATTTGAGTCGTTATCGGTTGTCCAAGTCGAAAGTGCGGATAGATTAATGCGATCAGGTGTTGGTGTCGTGACTCAAAATTCCCCAAAGAAGTCCTCAGGCCAAGATCGGCCTCAGTGGCCCTCGGCCTCCCACTTACAGCTCGGCAGCCTCACTTCTCTCCTCGTCGCCCCCTAGTTACTCCGCTTTTGCTACTGAGCGCAGATGCCCCGACCCTCCCCCTAGTTCCGTCGCTGGGAATGGAGGTGGTATGGAGAATTTTTATAAGATCGGAGATAGGAGGATGTGTAATCCCGTCCCGACACATTATCATCCCTAAGGCGAATTGTGAATCAAATTTTGAGTTAATAAACGGAATAAAAAATTATAATTTTCAATATTAACAATATCCAAATCAACTAAAATCAACAAAAAATATTTATAATTATGATAAAACTATGTCGACATTTGTTACTAGTAGCAATCAATTTCTTATAATTCAAAAATTATGTCCTCCTTAAATATTTTTAGTGCAATATATTATAATAACTCCAAAATGAATTTAAGATTGAATATATTTTGTTAATTTGAAGTAGGAGTTATGGGTGAGGTTTGGATTCAAACCCTTTCATAATTCCAAATATTTTGTTTGGATTAAACGGCAAGAATTTAGATTTAGAAATTCAATCATTTATTTAAATTGAAAAGCGATTATAGTAAAAGCCCTAAGAAAATAAATTCAAAGACTTATTTGAGAGTATTAAAAATTAATATGAAAATTTAAATTTCATTTTTCTTAAGAAAACTTATAATTTTTATTATGTGAAATTATTCTTTCATCCATAACTTTCAAATACAATGTTAAAAAACATTTAATTTATGGTCATAGCATTTGAAATTAACCTATCAATCTTATTTTCTTGTAACGAAACAAAATATATGTATGATGGAAATAGTAGAGCAGATTCTTTGTCCCTAATTTCTCTATCCCCTTGTGTCCTTCCACTTAAATTTTGACACCTAGTCTCGTACTTAACACTAATTAATTCTAAAATTAAATAAAAAATATGTGTCAAAATTTAAGTGAGGGAATACAAAGGGAACACAGAATGAGTATATGCATAGGGTTAGGCCGTCACATCCTTTTAACTGGTTATTTAAATAAGTATACAACAAATAGAATGTAATTACAAGAAAAGCGTATCAACCAAATAATTACAAAAAGAGTGTAATTAGGACTCATATTATAAAATTAGTACAATTCACATTAATAAGGAAACCTAAAATCAAGGAAAAATAACTGCCATAATTAATAATTCAAATTCAAATATTTGGATCTAACAACAAAAACAAATTCAAACTCAAAATAATAATTCAAATTTAAATATTCAAATTCAAATTTCATCTCCCTCACATACACTTTGAAATAATAGTCCACCGCTACACCGCCGCTACACAGCCGCGAATCTCCGTTGTCCAAAACGCCAATAAGAATAAGAAGAAGATTCACCATACAAGAAGTTTTAAAATAAATAGATGTAACTATTAATGTTCTGAATTTTTTTTATAACTATTTTGTTACTCATAAATAATAAAATGGTTACCTTTGTATGGATGGTTGGCTACCAACTTCATCACATTCAAACGAAATTGGTAACTTAATAAAATTGAATTGGTTATCTTGGTTTGAAGGTTTGGCTACCAACTGCAGGTGTGGATGTGAATTAGTTACTTTGGTATGAAGGTTTTGTTACCTTGGTACGAAGGTTTGCTTACCTTGATCTGAAGGTTTGGTAACCAACTGTATTAAGAAAAAAATTTAAAGTGTGGAGGTTGATTGGTTACTTTGATATGACAGTTTGGTTACCTTGGTATAAAGGTTTGGTTACCATCATCCAGTAATCATATCCACCGCCACCATCGTCTGAATCTTCATACCCTCCTCAATCCACTTTTTGTGCTCCACCGTCAAATTAGACCCAGCTTCCACCCAAGCCTTCAAAGATTTGATGAAAAGCTAAAGCCAATGACGAGAGGCCTAAGCCATGACAGGAGGAATCTAAATCAATTAATTAAATTTCGTATGAAAAAACATAAAACTTAAAATTCATTTCGCAAACCTCTCTTTTTCGATTCCAAGGCAAGTTGAAAGAAAGCGGTAAACGAAATGCTTCCCAACAAACTATGCCAATTTGATCCGACTAAGCTTGATAATATGAAGTCTCAAGCCTATCGAATCGACAATTCACGATCTCTCAAAGATCATGATCTATATATATATATATATATATATATATATATAATCTATATAATAAAACAGAACCCATTTTGAATCTTTCATTAGACAAAGCACAAGAACGGTTCAGATTCATTCTAACTTAATTCTTCCAACTTAATCTAAAGACTCATATTTCTTCCCTCCCAAATAAAATTCACTCATACACCATACTCTCTCTCATGTTCACACACAAAATCTTTCTCTCTCCTCTCTTCTTCACACACAAACAAATAATAATAATAATAATAATTATTATTATTATAATAATACTACTACTAATAATAATAGTAGTAATAATAATAATAATAATAAATATTATTATAATAGTACTAATAATAATAATAATAAGTATTATTATTATTATAATAAAAATAATTATAATATCTATATAATAAAATAGAAACTATTTTGAATATTTCATTTGATAAACCACAAGAACGGTTCAGATTTCATCTCAATTCTTCCAACTTAATCTAAAGGCTCACATTTCATCTCACACTAAAAATTCCCGCCCAAATCAAATAACAATAATAATAACAATAATGATAATAATAATAATAATTATAATAGTACTAATATCTATATAATAAAACAGAACCCATTTTGAATTTTTCATTTGACAAAGCACAAGAACAGTTCAGATTCATTCTAACTTAATTCTTCCAACTTAATCTAAAGGCTCATATTTCTTCTCGCCCAAATCAAATTCACTCATACATCATACTATCTCTCATGTTCACAAATAAAATCTTTCTCTCTCCTCTCTTCTTTACACACAAAAACAAATAATAATAATAATAATAATAATAATAATTATTATTATTATTATAATAGTACTAATAATAATAATAATAATAATAATAATAATAATAATAAATAAATAAATAAAATAAAATAAAAAAACAGAACCCATTTTGAATCTTTCGTTTACAAAAAACAATAACTGGTTCGATTCATCCTAACTTAATTCTTCCAACTTAATCTAAAGGCTCATATTTCTTTCCTTTTCAAATCAAATTCACTTATACACCATACTCTCTCTCATGTTCACACACAAAATCTTTCTCTCTCCTTTCTTCTTCACACACAAAAACAAATAATAATAATAATAATTATTATTATACTAATAATAATAATAATAATAATAATTATTATTATTATAATAGTACTAACAATAATAATAGTAATAATAATAATAGTAATAATAATAATAATAAATATTATTATAATAGTACTAATAATAAAAATAATTATAATATCTATATAATAAAATAGAAACCATTTTGAATATTTCATTTGATAAACCACAAGAACGATTCAGATTTCATCTCAATTCCTCCAACTTAATCTAAAGGCTCACGTTTCATCTCACACTAAAAATTTTCGCCCAAATCAAATAACAATAATGATAATAATTGTAATAATAATTATAATAATAGTAGTAGTAGTAGTAGTAATAATAATAATAATAATAATAATAATAATAATAATAATAATAATAATTATTATTATTATAATTATAATAATAATAATTATAATAGTACTAATAATAATCTATATAATAAAATAGAACCTATTTTGAATCTTTCATTTGACAAACCACAAGGACGGTTCAGATTCATTTTAACTTAATTCTTTCAACTTAATCTAAAGGCTTATATTTCTTCCCGCCCAAATCAAATTCACTCCTACACCCTACTCTCTCTCATGTTCACACATAAATTCTTTCTCCCTCCTCACTTCTTCACACACACAAACAAATAATAATAATAATAATAATAATAGTACAAATAATAATTATAATAGTACTAATAATAATAAATATTATTATAATAGTACTAATAATAATAATAAATATTATTATAATAGTACTAATACTAATACTAATAATAATTATTATTATTATAATAATTAAAATAATTATATTATCTATATAATAAAACAGAACACATTTTGAATCTTTCATTTGACAAACTACAAGAACGGTTCAAATTTCATCTCAATTCTTCCAACTTAATCTAAATGCTCACATTTCATCTTACACTAAAAATTTTCGCCCAAATCAAATTCACCCCTAAAAATTCTCGCCCAAATCAAATAACAATAATAATAACAATAATGATAATAATAATAATAATAATAATAATAATTATTATTATAATAATATTAATAGTAATAAAAATAGAAATAATAATAACACTAATAATAATTATAATTATAATAGTAATAATAATAATAATAATAATAATAATAATAATAATAATAA
The DNA here is from genome assembly GCA_020205615.1 of Panax quinquefolius. Taxonomy (NCBI): domain Eukaryota; kingdom Viridiplantae; phylum Streptophyta; class Magnoliopsida; order Apiales; family Araliaceae; genus Panax; species Panax quinquefolius. The sequence continues at coordinate 40,975,376 of CM035163.1, read as the reverse complement.
TAATAAATATAATAATAGTAATAATTTGAATAATAATAATAAAACATAATAATAATAATATTAATTATAATAATATTAATAACAAAAATAATAAATAATAATTATAATAATTATTATAGTAGTAGTAGTAATAATAATAATAATAATAATAATAATAATAATAATAATAATAATAATAATAATAATAATAATTGTTATTATGGTGGTGTGGTAAATTATGAAAATTGTTATTGATGATTTTTAAGTATTGTAAGCGAGGTTTAGATTTTTTTGAATATTTATTTTTAAAGAAAAATTAATTATTGTGGAGGTTTGGTGAATTATGATAATTGTTATATTTGATTGTATGTTATTTTAGGTTGCAAAAAATCTTTAAGTAATGTAGTATTTTTTGTTACGTCGCATGCCTTTAAAGCACAGACAATTCTAATATATATATATATAGAAAGAATACGTTGAATGAAGAAGAAGATAGATAATTAGCTGATTTGTTATAGATGAGGAGAGAGAGAAGAAGCCGTATGTATAACTAATCTTTAAATTAAGGAATTCTAATTGAATACTAATTCCCTAAATTAAGGAATCTTAATTACACTTTGTAGTATTGTAAAAAATATGGAAGTGTATTAATTGTATAAAGATTTTGTAAGACCCCAAATTATTAATAAATGAAATTTATTTTCCTCTATTTATTATTTTGAAATAGTAAGGGTTGATTTGATTAATGTGGATAGTTATGGGTAAAATCTGCAAATATTTCGAATAAGCAGTGGTTATAAAATATTCATTATTGTTTGAGAATATTCGTTTGGTCGTGGAATATTAAGTGCTTGTCGAGGAATATTAAATGCGACGGTATAATCTTTTGTGGGCCCCATAACTGAAAGCGATTGGATGAAGAAAGCGACAAATATAAGTTGTTTATAAATAACAGGCGTAGTTATTCTGAATTATCTTGTTGGAATACCGGTGATTAAAACACACTAATACGCGTTGTTGAAGAAGATACGCAGTATTGCACCAATTATTGATTCTTACGTGAAGGCACTTTACTCAATAATTATTACGGTAATTACTGCTTCAATTATTTTATTTTATTGATTCAATAATTGTTTGCGTTGATATTTTATATTACTTGTTGTTTCAATAAATTGTCATTACACAAGATTTTCCATTATCGAGACAATAATTCATATTATCCTGAATAATATTATTAGATAACATTATTGGCAATGTCTAGAAAGTTACTTATGCAAGAAAAGGTTTGGTCACCTAATTGCATGCACCAAGTAAGAGAGATCCTTATTGAAAGCCCTCTTCCTGAGGACCGGCACAGGTTGCCGATCTTGATGATTCTGTAATATTATTTGTAAATAATTAATTATTGATTTATATGATGAGGAAAATATTTATTTTATGTGGATATAGATGGAGAAATTTTTTAAAATGACAATTGTTGAAAATTAATATTTTATCTTTTTCTGATAAAATAATTTATTTAAATATATTATTTTAATAATATATTAACGGTGATATTTTTATAATGAATGTGGGATATATGAGTATGTGAGGAGGAAGAGTATTTTTGTGGCATTAAATGTTTAACACATATTTTGTGTGTTGGTGGACACAATTATTGACCGAAATTTGATTATAGCCTGTAAAATCGCCCGTGTATGGATTTCGGTTAATTTCTGTTTGGAATTTGGAAAAACTTTCTTCTGCAAAGTTGTAGATAATTGAATTTCCTATAAAAACACGCGAGATTAAAATTTTCTGATAAAAAGGCTATTTATTATGAATTATTGAAGTTCCGAAGTTCCGAAATAATTGATTTTTGAAAGTTTTAATTATTTTTATTTACAAAAACATTTTTTACATTTTTGGGACTCATTTAACATGTTTTAGGATGGCTGAGTTCAGATTCATGGATGCGTAGGAAGATGTGGAAAATAAATAATATTAATTTATTAAATTTTCTACTTTGGTGTTAAAGCATTTTCTATAAATAGGGTCTTGGGTTAAATTGAAAATCACATCGAATGAAGTTTTCTCTTTATATTATCGAGTATTCTTGTGAGTATTTTGAGTATACTTTGAGTATTACTATATGGTGCAAGTTCAAGTCATAGCCTATATCCTGTTTTTATTAAAATCTTGTCTTTGTGAGGTAAGGGATATTATTATTTTTCGTAATGATATTATTTCTTCATATCATTATCTTTGAAATATTGATCTGAAGTTTTATCAAATTTGTGAGGAGGGAGGTTGTAAGACCCCAACTTATTATTAATGAAATTTAATTTTCTATTTATTATTTTGAAATAGTAAGGGTTGATTTGATTAATGTGGATAGTTATGGGTAAAATACGCAAATATTTCAAAATAAGCAAAGTGGTTATAAAATATTCATTGTTGTCGGAAATATTACGTTTGGTCGTGGAATATTAAATCTTTGTCGGGAATATTAAATGCACCAGCCAAGCATGACCAATATGTGGGCCCCATAACTGAAAGCGATTGGATCAAGAAAGCGACAAAAAAATAATAAAATAAGTTGTTTAAAAATAACAGGCGTAGTTATTCACAGATTAATCTTGTTAAAATACTAAATTGGTTAAAACACAAAGATGTACCAGCGGTATTGCACCAATTATTGATTCTTACGTGAAGGCATTACTCAATAATGGTTACGGTAATTCTTCATTCGATATTTTATTGATTTAATAATTGCTGCGTTGATATTTTATATTCTTTATTATAATTGTCATTACATATTTTTCATTATCGAAGCAATAATTCATATTATCTGAATAATATTATTAGATAACATTATTGGCAATGTCTAGAAAGTTACTCTAAGGAGAGGTTTGGTCACCTAATTGCGCTACCAAGAAGAAGAAATTCTTATTGGAAAGCCCTCTTCCTGAGGAGCTGCTCGGTTGTCGATATTGTGATTACGTAATATTATTTGTGAATAATTAATTATTGATTCATATGATGAGGAAAATATTAATTTTATGTGGATATAGATGGAGAAAATTTTTAAAATGACAATTGTTAAAAATTAATATTTTATCTTTTTCGATAAAATAATTCATTTAAATATATTATTTTAATAATATAATAATGGTGATATTTTTACAACAAGCTGTGGGATATATGAGTATCTGAGGAGGAAGAGTATTTTTATTGCAATAAATGTTTAAAACATGTTAAACATGTCGGTGGACCCCATTTATTGATGAAATTTGATTATAGCTTTGTAAAATCGCCTTGCTTTGTGGATTTCTTTTCAATTTACATTTGGAATTTAGAAAAACTTTCTTCGCAAAGTTGTAGAAAATTGAATTTCCTATAAAAAGCGTGAGATTTGAATTTTTTTTAATAAAAGGGCTATTTATTACGAATTATTGAAGTTCAAGCTCAAAATAATTGATTTTGGAAGTTTTAATTATTTTATTAAGAAAAACATTTTATTGTTTTTTGGCACATGTGTTCTTCTTTGAAGTTTGGACCAGATTTGTGTGCGTAGGAAATTTGATTATATATATTATTATTATATTAAATTTTCTACTTTGGTGTTCTAAGCATTTTCCTATAAATAGGGTGCTTAGGTTAGAATTGAAAATCACGCCGAGAAATTGAAGTTTTCTCATCATATTATCGAGCGTATTCTTGTGAGTATTTTGAGTATACTTTGAGTATTATTTATCTGGTCTGCAAGTTCGGTCATAGCTTTATATCCAGGTGTTTAACTAGAAGATCTTGTCTTTGTGAGGTAAGGGATATTATTATTTTTAGTAATGATATTATTTCTTTAATATCATTATCTTTGAAATATTGATCTGAAGTTTTATCAAATTTGGAACTTTTGGTGTCTGATTCTTATTCACGTATCGACCTTATTCACGATATCTGACCTTATTCACGAATACTGCACTATTCATCGAAAAATGAAAAATTTTCTTTTTAAATCTAAAATATCTATTCTCAGATACTAGCTTTGATTGTATCCATGTTTTGATCATTCTTGAATTTTACACCACTATAATTATTTTTTGAGGTATTTTTGGACATGGATAAAACAAAAGTACGAATCCTTAATCCTTAATCCTTGTCATTTTGTTTCACCGGATTCGTTTCTTTAAAAATATTTTCATCATCCTCGGTCTTAAATGATGATATTATTGAATATCTTTGGCTGTGGTGTCAAAGATGAATGATTTCGATGAATATCTTTGGCGTAGTCAAAAAAGATGAGCAGTGTTTAGATGAACATGACCCGTGATGAATATCTTTGGCTGTAGTGCAAAGATGAATTTTGATTCGGATGTATGTTGATTGATGTCACGGTGATAAAAGATGAGCGATGAACTTTTAAATTCATACATAGAAGATAGTAGTTTGCATTATCTACTTAACTCTTCTAAATGAATTATTATTTCATTGCGAATATTGATTTAAAAACTTGTTGTCTATTGTATTCTATTAGATTTTTCCTGTTGAAGACTAATGATAATTTGTTGTATATTATCTTAGTCATAATATTCTTCTTTGGGCTAGTTGAGCTCACCCTTTTCCTTTTTGTTCCATTTTCTTCTCGGGAGGCGAGAATATAAGCGAGTACGAGTCTGGGGTTTTGGAATGAAAGTTCTAGAGAGAGTTGTTTAGTAGTCCTCACCATTTTTGTAAAATAATGTATCAATAAATGTGATGAGGATTTATTTGAGTTTAGATATTGTCTGAAGATAATATTTGTATTCAAACTCACGCTTTCTTTGTTGTAATAATAAAGTTGTAGTTGTTTATGTACCATGTATTGACAACCTCGTAATGGGTGATGTATACCTATTTTGGGGCGTCGCGGTTGGTATCGAGCTTAAGGATATGATCTGCAAGCGGAGATCGGGGAATAGAAACTAGGAGGGAGAGCGAGTAAATCCTTCCGCTAGTATCCTACCTACCTAAGTTTATTTGTTAGTTGGTCAAGATATAGGGATATTATGTGATATATTGATTTTCTTAATTAACCCTTGTTTTATGGCGGATTTGAGAATGTCGAACGAGAATATTAACAATGGAAATGAGGCCAGTGAGACGCCTTTGTACTCACCAACGTGGAGAGCGTCTGACAGTCAATTGGCAATGTTCCTTGTGGCGCCCCCAAAATTAGGTATCGTCCACCCATCTTGGGTCGCCACTTACATGGTACATAAATTCAAATACAAACTTAATTATACAGCAGTCGTGTATAATACGACAAAACATATGCTATGAGTTTGAATACAAATATTGTCTTGTAGATATTATACAAACTCAGAATAAGTCCTCATTACATTTATTGTCACACTATTTCACAGAATAGTGAGGACTACTAATGCTATCTTCGTGACCATCACTGCGTTTCCCAGACTCGTCCCAACTATATTCTCATTTCACAGAAGAAAACGGTGAAAGAAAGGGTGAAATTCAACTAGCCCGATAAGAAATATTATGACTAAGATAATGCGTAATAAATTATCAATAGTCTTCAACAATGTTAAACCGATAAAATACAATATACAACCACGGTTAACTGCGCATGAATATCTGATCCATTAAAAGAGTCAAGTAGAAAATAAAGTCTACTTTCTTTTAGGTTTTAAAAGGTTTTCATCAATTTTTATCACTAAGACTCGGTTTAATGAATAAACCACAATATCTAATCATCCTCATACCACGGTCAAGGATTTTCATCAAATTATCAATAATCATGACTATACTTAATCACACCCTCGTCATAATCATACCAAAAACTATCCATCATTTGCATTACGAGCCACCGAGGACTTTTGTCACATTGTTTATAACAAGCCATGATTATACCGAATGATCCCTCGGTCATAATCATACTAAGTTCATCTATGCTGCGTAAGCCAAAGATAACATAATTTAACATGAGGATGATGACAATGACATAATAATTCAATAAAACAAGTTCACGAATTAATTTATTCAGGAACTAATAACGTCCAAATTGTCAACATGAAACTTCTTTGTAGACTAAAATTAAAGAATCTTCGAAAGAATATTTCCATGAAAAATCTTGGATGAAGCGCTTGAATATCAAGGATATTCCACTAATTTCATGGAATATAGAAATCAAAGTTTTAACCAACCGGGTATAATAAAGAATGAAATAACAAAAGAAATCACCACGCATGCGATAAATCGCACAGCAAAGTTATTCCAATGAATAATAAATAACGGAACCAGTCCGACGTAAAACGCATGCACGTGATATTCCAACGAATAATAAAGAATGGAACCGTCGTCCCAAAAACACACGACGGGATATTCCAATGAATAATAAAGAATGGAACCAGGTCAATCCTAAAAACACAGACGCACATATTCCAATGTAATAATAAAGACGGAATAATATAAGGATTTCACCAAGTATAGGGAGTCCGTATCTGAGTTATTCAAATGAATAAATAAGAATGGAATAACATAAGGATTTCACCAAGTACGGGTATGCTGGCGTATCTGAGGTTATGTATAGGGTATACTGCATATACAAAGTTATTCAAAGAATAATAAAGAATGGAATAACGAAGTTCTCTTCATGAATAAGAAAGAAAAACACCCTTACGAGTACAACAAATAATATCCCTTCTTTGTAAAAGACACCTTTGGATATCAAAGTAGTGAAGTACCGAATACTCTTCTTCTTTCTCTCTATAGATTTTCTCTCTATAGCTTCTCTACATAATTTCTCTCTCAGAGTTTCGGTGAATTAAATAAGAAAATAATGAAGGAATGAGCTTCTATTTATAGGAAAATAAAATGCATAGTAATTAATCCATGAGCAGGTCCAGATTGATTTACTTTAATCGACGGTCCATATTTAAAGCAAAATCTTTTAAATAAAATATCATATATTCTATTTATATAAAACATTTTACTATGCAAACACTATGCAACACTTATGCAAAACACTATAACACTATGCATAATAAAATATAATATATTCTATTTATGAATAACTTTAATAAAGTATTACATTTTATATAAAAAGATGTTTACATTTTATTACGTTAATAATACTGAATAAAACTAAACGTCATTATCGCTTATAATAATTCATATTATTAATCGACAATAATGGAATCAAACCGGTGACTTCTCATAAGCATCGATAATCAATACCGCAGTGCTACTTATGCAACCACATCGATACTTTATTACTTTTACAACCGAGTAGTTCAACAAGATCAACCAGTAAAACTTCCTATGAATTATTTTCATAAAATATTTTGTTCGGGTGAATAGTAACTCATGAATAGTAATTAAATGAATAAGTAACTTCGTGAATAGTACTACGACACAAAAAGTGTCCCAATTACTAGAGTGAACAATACTTAGAGTGAATAGTAATTTTGGTGAATAGTAACCCGTGAATAGTAACTTTCGTGAATAATAAGCGTATTTTATGACAACTTGTCTACTTTGAAAAATTTTCAAATATGACCCTTAACTTTAAACTTTTATCAATTTAACTATTCACCAAAATAGAAAAAATTGAACACTTTTATTTCATAAAATTTGGGGTCTCACATTCCTCCCATGAACAACACCAATCGGCGAGATGATGAACGAGGGATGTTTAGAAGCTTTTTGCGATTCATGAAAAATCGGGCCGAGGAGACTCGTGTTCAAAATATAGGAGGAAATGATAACAATTCACGGGTTGTCACAACCCAAGGCGGTTTAAAGAGTTGGGACCACCGAATTTAAGGGATAGCGGATCCGATCATGGCGTAAACATGGGTCGAAACAAATTACCAAGATATTCGATATCTTGGATGCACGGAGGAACGAAGGTTTCATTCGCCACCTTTATGTTCCATGGCGAAGAGACTCATCAAGGGAGTCTCGTGAAGCGTACCCATCTAGCCGCGCTTCAGCATATCTTGGGAGAGCGTTTGAAACTATATAATGACAAATACTTTCTGAAAGTGTTCAATCGTATGAAGGAAGTGGAGTTCATCGATTAGAACAAAACAACATGGCGGTGTCTTAAATACGAGGCAAAGTTTGCGAGTTATCCGTGTTTGCACCTCATTTGATGGAGAATCGAGGAACGTTATGGCGGACGTTTACGAGAGGTTTGAAACCTAGATATCTGACAATATCTCATTTCTCATAAATTTTCTCTATTTCGGATGTTGTTAACGGGGCTCAATTGTTAGAAAGCGAGATAATGAGTATGTTCAACCGAGGGACCATAACGAGGATCATACCGAGATAGCGATCAATGTAATAACAATAACCAATGGAGAAAAGCAAAGTGGACAAAAATGGTAACCACTCTGGTGGTAATCATGGCCATGAAAATAAAAAATGAATCGGGAGGAGATTTTAAAAGAGGAGATTTAACAACGACCATGTGAAGACGAGCAAATCCGGCGAAGAATCGGTTCTAAGGGAGGAGAACGACCACCGGTCGTATCGCTACAAATCTGGAAAAGAGGACATATCGGTCAAACCGTCCCACAACAGTTCAAGGTATGCTATAATTGTGGAAAGGAAGGACATATCGCCGAGATTATGCTGATAGCGAAACCTAGTTCAATGAGGACGGTGACTCAAAAGACCGGTCCTAGAAAAAAGTCAAAGTCAACGATTTCGGAAGAAGCGTTTGTTGTGGATGGTCATAATGCGAGGAACCCAAGCGAGGTGATCACGGTAAGCTATTTATAAATTCTTGCGAAGTTTATACCTTACGATAATCTGGGTGCTACCCATTCATTTATCTCTCTGCGTGTGCTCAACGTTTAAACTTGACTCCGAGAAATTAGACTTTGACCTATCTGTGGAAACTCCGTTAGGAAGAAACTTTCATCACATCCATCGCTTATAAATCTTGTTTGATTCAAGTTGGCACCATCACCTTACCATTGACCTTATCTCTTTAAAGATACTTGCTTTTGATGTGATTTTAGGGATTGATTGGTTAACTACTCATCATGCCAAAATTGATTGTTTTCGAAAGGTTGTTAGTTTTCATATTCCTAACCAACTTGTTGTGCAATTCAAGCAACTAAACCATTAAAATCAATCAACATCATATCTAATCATAAAGCTATTCGTTTATTGAAAAACGGATGTCGAGCTTTCTTAGCCCATGTTATGGATTTGAATAAAGACACGTCAAATTTGAATAATATTCCTGTTGTTATTGATCGACTTTCCCGACGTATTTCTGAAGAACTTCTGTGGCCTACCCCCCGCGTGAAGTTGAATTCTTTATTGATCTTGAACTGGTACAAAGCCCATTTCTAAAACCCCATATCGAATGGCTCCTATTGAAATTCGGGGAGTTAAAGGTCCAACTATAGGAATTGTTGGACATCTGGTTTCATTCGTCTAAGTACATCTCCTTGGGGTGCTCTGTTTTATTCGTAAAGAAGAAGAGCGGGGAGTATGCGACTTTATATTGACTATCGGGAATTGAACCATGTCACCATCAAGAATAGGTATCCTCTACCTCGTATTGATGACTTGTTTGACCAATTCAAGGGCACAATTCTTTTCAAAAAATCGATCTTAGATTACGGATATCATCGGTGAGAAGATTAGAAGCGAGGATATTCCAAAGACGCTTTTAGAACTTCGATGCGGGCATTATGAATTCTTAGTCATGTCTTTCTGGACGGACTAATGCTCCTGCGGCTTTCATGGATATGATGAATCGGTATTCAAGGAATATTTGGATCAATTCGTTGTTGTCTTTATTGATGACATCCTCATATATTTCAAAAGCCGTGAAGATCATGAGCACCATTTGAAGTTTGGTACTCCAAAGGCTTCGTGAAAACCAACTATATGCCAAATTGAAGAAATGCGAGTTACGCCAAGGAAGTAGCATTCCTTGGGCGCGTGGTGTCGAAACATGGAGTATCTGTTGATCCGTGAAGATTGAAGCAATCTGAAGTTGGGATCAACCAAAAAGTTCGATGGTGAAGTCGTAGTTTTTGGGCTTAGTTGGTTATTATCGGAGATTTGTGGAAGGGTTTTCTCGAATCGCTACTCCATTAACCCACTAACTAGGAAGGATACAAAATTCATTTGGAGCGAAAAATGTGAGATGAGTTTCCAAGAGCTTAAGAGAGACTCATTTAAGCACTGTTCTAACAATACCATCCGATACGGATGGATTTGTTATCTCTGATGATGCTTCGAGCAAAAGGGTTAGGATGTGTTCTCATGCAACGTGGGAAAGTCATAGCTTTATGCCTCGCGACAACTTAAAGAATATGAGAGGAATTATCCTACTCATGATCTAGAGTTAGCGTGATCGTTTTCGCTTAAAGATATGGAGCCACTATCTCAGAAGACCGAAATTTTTAAATAAAAAGCAATTTCTTTTATTTATTATTTTGAAATAGTAAGGGTTGATTTGATTAATGTGGATAGTTAAGGGTTAAATACGAAATATTTCAAAATAAGCAAGTGGTTATAAAATATTCATTATTGTCGGGGGAATATTCGTTTGGTCGTGAAATATTAAATGCTTTGTCGGGAATATTAAATGCATGACAGTAGCGACCGTAATGTATGGGCCCATAACTGAAAGCGATTGGATGAAGAAACGACAAATATAAGTTGTTTTTAAATAACGGCGTAGTTATTCAAGATTATCTTTGTTGGAATACCCGGTGGTTAAAACACACTAATACGCGTTGTTGAGCGATGGCACACCAGATTGCACCAATTATTGATTCTTACGTGAAAGGCACTACTCAATAATGGTTACTGAATTAATTCTCAAAGATTTTTATTGAGTTAATAATTGCTGCGTTGATATTTTATATTCTTTGTTGTTTCATAATTGTCATTACACACGCATTATTTTTCATTATCGAAGCAATAATTCATATTATCTGAATAATATTATTAGATAACATTATTGGCAATGTCTAGAAAGTTTTGTCTAAGGAGAGGTTTGGTCACCTAATTGCAAGGCCCGATGAAGAAAAATTCTTATTGGAAAGCCTGCTCTCTGAACCCGCTGCACAGTTGTCGATATTGTGATTACTGTAATATTATTTGTGAATAATTAATTATTGATTTATATGATGAGGAAAATATTGATTTTATGTGGATATAGATGGAGAAAATTTTAAAATAACAATTGTTGAAAATTAATATTTTATCTTTTTCGATAAAATAATTCATTTAAATATATTATTTTAATAATATATTAACTATGATATTTTACAAACGAATGTGGGATATATGAGTATCTGAGGAGGAAGAGTATTTTTGTTGCAATAAATGTTTAAAACATGTTAAACATGTCATTGGACCCCATTTATTGACCTGAAATTTGATTATAACACAATAAAATCGCTTGGTTTGTGGATTTCTTGGTCAATTTTATTTGGAATTTGGAAAACTTTCTTCTGCAAAGTTGTAGAGAATTGAATTTCCTATAAAAAATCGCGAGATTCGAATTTTCTGATGAAAGGGCTATTTATTATGAATTATTGAAGTTCAAGCTCAAAATAATTGATTTTTGTAAGTTTTAATTATTTATTTTATGAAAAACGTTTTTATCATTTCTTTCTAGAAGGTTGGCATGTGGAAAATGTTGGGATCTGATTTCCAAAGAGGCGTAGGAAATTTATTAATAATAATATATTTTATTAAATTTTTACTGCTTTTCTGTTCTAAGCATTTTCCTATAAATAGGGTCTTAGGTTAGAATTGAAAATCACACCGAAATTGAAGTTTTCTCTCTATATTATCGAGCGTATTCTTGTGAGTATTTTGAGTATACTTTGAGTATTGCTATACTGATCTGAAGTCCAAGTCATAGCCTTTATATCCTGTTTCAAATTAATAAGAAATCTTGATCTTTCGAGGTAAGGGATATTATTTTTTTTTGTAATGATATTATTTCTTCAATATCATTATCTTTGAAATGTTGATCCAAGTTTGTATCAAATTTGGAACTTTTTCATGTAAAGGTTACTATTCATGGGTTCTTATTCATGAGTTACTATTCACGAAGTTCTTATTAAGAGATTCTTATTCACGAGTTCTTATTCACGAGTACTATTCATGAAGCGTGAAGATGTTTTTGTGGAATTTCTATCTTTTGGTGTCGAGTTAGTTACTATTCACGTATACGGCACTATTCACGATATCTTGATCTTATTCAATAGAAAAATAAAATTTCTTCTTTTCGTCCAAAATATCTATTCCGGATACTAACTCGATTGTATCCATGTTTTGATCATTCTTGAATTTTACACCACTATGATTATTTTTGAGGTATTTTTGAATGCGTGGATAAAACCAAGTACGAATCCTTAATCCTTAATCCTTGTCATTTTGTTTCAATGGATTCGCTTTCTTTAAAATAAAATATTTTTCATCATCCATGAGTCTTAAATGATGATATTATGGAATATCTTTGGCTTTGTAGTGCAAAGATGAATGATTTCTTAAGAATATCTTTGCCTGTGAGTGCAAAGATGAATGATTTCTGAAGAATATCTTTGGCCCGTAGTGCAAAGATGAGCAGTGTTTAAATGAACATGACCCAATGATGAATATCTTTGGCCGTAGTCTGAGATGAATATTTGATTCCGGATGTATATTGATTGATGTTACGAGGATAAAAGATAGACGATGAACTTTTAAATTCATACATAGAAGATAGTAGTTTGCATTCTCTACTTAACTCTTAATGAATTATTATTTCATTGCGAATATTGATTTAAAATTTGTTGTCTATCAGATTCATTATATTTTTCCTGTTGAAGACTAACGATAATTTGTTGTATATTATCTTAGTCATAATATTCTTTATTGAGCTAGTTGAGCTCACCTTTTCCTTTTTGTTCCATTTTTCTCGGGGAGGCGAGAATATAAGCGAGTACGAGTCGGGTATGGAATGAAGGTTTTAGAAAGGGTTGTTTAGTAGTCCTCACCATTTTGTAAAATAATGTATCAATAAATGTGATGAGGATTTATTTGAGTATAGATATTGTCTGAAGATAATATTTGTATTTAAACTCACAGCTTTCTTCATTGTAATAATAAAGTTGTAGTTGTTTACATACATGTATTGACAACTCGAATGGGTGATGTATACCTATTTTGGGGGCGCCACTTTATCTATATGGGAGAAAGTGGAGATATATTCAGACCGTAAAAGCCTTAAATATTTCTTCACTTAAAAGAACTTAACACGTCACGGCAATGACGTTGGCTCGAAGCTATTGAAAGACTACGACCACACTATTCAATACCATCCTGGAAAACCGAACGTGTGTAGGTGACGCGTTGAGTAGAAGATCATATCTGCGGGGATGAGTGCGATGATGTCAAGTATACGCGTAGAGCCAACTTTAATAGAAAAAGTTAAGGTTGCTTTCGAGCCACCAAACCGGAGCCGATCGCGTATGAAGAAGAAAGTACAAGAAGGAGCTATTCGGCGAGAATTGATGAAGAAGGAATACTTGAGTCCACTCTGAGACTTTGTGTCCCTAACGACTACGATTTGAAGTACAAGATTATGATGGAGGCACCTGATACACCATTTGCAATCCATCCTGGAAGTACTAAAATGTATCGTGATCTTCGACATACATTTTGGTGGAACAATATGAAGAGAGAGATTGCAAAGTTTATCTCGATGTGTTTAACTTGTCAACGTGTAAAGGCGAGCATCTAGTACCTAAGGGTCCGTTGCAACCACTTGAGATTCTGAAATGGAAGTGGGAACATATTACCATGGATTTCGTTCACGGGTCTTCCTACGGTTTCTCAAGGCATCAATGCTATTTGGGTTATTGTTGATAGATTAACCAAGTTCCGCTTTCATTTCTTGCCGATACGAGACTTATTCCTTGAACGTCTTGCTAGGTATGTGCGTGAATGAGATTATGAGGTTGCATGGCATACTGTATCCATAGTTTTGGATCGTGACCCAAGATTCACTTCAAGATTTTAGGTTAGCTTGCAAAAAGCTATGGGCACGGATTTACGGTTCAGTTCGACATACCATCCTCAAACGGACGGACAATCAGAGAGGACTATTCAAACTCTTGAAGATCTATTAAGACTCGTGTCCTGACTTCAAGCGGTTAGGATAAGTATTTACCATTGGTGGAATTCTCCTACAACAACGATTATCGAGCAAGTATAGGTGTGGCTCCATTTGAAGCATTATATGGACGAAAAGTGTCGCTCTCCAATATGTTGGGATGAGGTGGGGTGAAGCAACATTGTTGGGACCCGAGTTAAGATACGTATGACTCAAGAAAAGATCCAAATGATCCGACAAAAGTATACAAACGGCACAAGATCGACAAAAGAGTTATGCGGATCTTCATCGAAAGGACGTGGAATTTAGTGTGGGGATCATGTATTGTTGCGAGTTGCTCCATGGAAGGAGTTACAAGATTTGGGAAGAGAGAAAGCTCGATCCACAAATTGTTATCCGAGGATGATACTTTAGTATAAACTCGATAGTTCCATAGTCGATGCAATTAGTCTTCCCAAAACATCGTTATCTTCCCAATACCTTCTTCCAAGGTTGATCTCAGATACACCACTATTAAGCTGACCTTGAAGTACTTCCCAAACATTCATGATCGGCTATTATTAGAGGTTGAAGGTGAACTTCTCAAGGTTCGAATTCCTTGTCTCTGCATACCTTAGGGCATGGTTCACATAGTAAACCGGGTGCTGCTTACCCCCAATCTCTCACACCAAAACTTCTCCCACAGCTAATGAACTCGCCGCCAAATACAAGTATAGAGGTTCAGCAAGAACTGGCTTCACCAACAAAGGAGTCGAAGACAAATACCTCTTTATCCACTAAAAGACGTCTTTACATTCCAAGTCCACTAAAAACTCTTTGCATTCCTCGGCCCTTTTAACGTATCAAAGAATGGTAAGCATCTTTCTGTCGACTTAGACATGAACCTCCTGAAAGCTACAATCTGACCCGTCAAAAACGCTGAACATCCTTATACGACTGTGGGGACTTCATGTTTAGAATAGCTTAAATCTTCTCGGGATTATCCTCAATCCCCCTCTTGCTGACTAGATAACCCAAGAACTTCCCTGCACCCAGTCCGAAGGTGCACTTAGTCAGATTCAACCTCAAATTGTAGTGTCAAATAGTCTAAATATATTCCTCCAAATCATCCAAATGACCTCAAACTAACTTACTTTTGACGATCATGTCATCCACATAGACCTCCATGCTTCGCTCTAACTACTTCATGAACACGTAATTCATCATCCTTTGATATGTAGCCCCCGCGTTCAATAAGCCAAAAGTCATCTTCTTATAAGCATATACCGACCGATGAGTGATGAACGTTGTCTTCGGGATGTCCTCCTTGCACATTGAGATCTGATGGTATCCCAAAAAAACATCCATAAAGCTAAGTAAAGCATACCCAGAAGTTGCATCGATAAGTCGGGTCGATGTGTGGTAGAGGATAAAAGTCCTTTAGGCACGCCTTTATTCGGATCGGTATAATCTATACAAACTCGCCACTTCCCATTCTACTTCTGCACTAACACAACATTCGTCATCCACTCCAAATAGTCAATTTTAAATATAAAGTTTACAGCTAGGAGTTTTGTTATCTCCTCATCAATTATCTTTTGCCTTTTTGGTGCAAAAATTCTCCTCTTCTGCCGAATCGGCCTCTTCGTTGGGTTCAAATACAGCCTATGTTTAGCAACTTTCCGATCCACCCTAGGCATGTCACTGGGAATCTAAGCGAAGATATCTGCATAGCACTAAAGCAATTCCACCAAGTTCATCTTAAAAGGTTCCGATAATCCTGATCCGATCCTTACAATCTTATCCTTCGTCCCTGAGATCAACTCAACCTTTTCGGTTTCTTCTGCTGGCATAACCAAGGGCTCAGTGCTACTTTCTATAAATAGCTCAATCTCTATAGTCATAGCTTGCTTCTGCTTACTGACCCCCACTCCTGAAGTGATCAAAGCATTCCTATAGCATCTCTTTGCCAAATCCAGATCACCAGTAACCTCCCTAACTCCATGCAGCGTAGGGAACTTAATCTTGAAGTGGGGAATCGATGTCACTACCTAAAGAGATGTCAGAGTGGGCCTTCTCAGAATCGCATTGTACGACGAATCCACTTGCACCACGTAGAATTTGCACATGATTTCCACCTGTTGTGGAGCCATTCTGAAGACAACTGGCAACTCAATTGTCCTTACAACTCTAACTGGCTCATTATTGAACCCATATAACAGAGATTCCTACCCGATCTCCATTTTCTTCCCATCCAGGTTCATCCTTTGGCAAGCATGTGCATACAGGATATCCACCGAAGACCCATTGTCTATCATCATCCACTTTATATTCGTCGAACCCACCTGTGCAGTAATTACCAATGCTCTTTTGTGTGGTTCAATTGGTTCTGCAGGGAAATCATCATCAGTGAATGAGATCACCGAACTAGGGTATGCCCTTTCACGCCTTGCAGTTTGACCCGCCATTGACATTACCGTATCCAAGTATCCACGTCTCTTTCTTTTGGTAACTTTCCTCATAATTTTGCCTGTGATTACATCCATAACTTGACGTGTCACCTGAGACTGATTTGGCTGTATGGGCAGACTAATCTGGATAGGCGCACTATTCCCTTACTGTGTCCTCGGGGCTTCTCTTTCGGCCACATACTGAACCAATGCCCCATTCTGCACGTTTATTTCTATCATATCCTTTAAGTCTCAGCACGTGGCATGCCCTGCCACCTGATGGTAATCATCGTACTTATTTGGATTCTCTATACCTAGTTTTATATTATCTCTTGGCAGCTCGAAGTAGGGTTGCCCTCTTATCTGCTCTAGTATGGTAGCCCGATCAGTATTAAGCTTTGTGAATACCCTATTCACCTTTTGACTAGGGAAAGGTGGGCGACCTCCCCCCGAACCCCTAGTGATATTGTACCTCCTTTGATACCCATCAGATCGATCGTTATTACTGCCGAACTTCTTCTGATTTCCATCTGATCTGATCTTATCCTTTTCAATCGGTTTCTCTGAAGTGCCCTGCTTCAAACTGCTCATGGTTTCCTCTACCACTATGAAGCCTTGACTTCCAAATTTTCGGCTTTCTCAAACGCTTGGCCAGTTCTTGGATGATTAAACATCGCTTTCATCACCAATTTTTTTTGACTTCACCAGTCCAACCCGTTTTAAAAGAGCCCTACTTCTTGGAGGTCATTGAGATCTGCCACCTGTCCTACCGCCTCCCTGAATCATTTTACGTACTGGACTAGCGTCTCATTAGAATATTGTCTGATCTGTGACAACGATCCAATGGGCTTCCCCTTCTCTTATTGCTCCCGAACCGAGCATGGAACTTGCCGCATTGCTCTTCCCATGACGAGGCTGAGTTCGGAGCCAAAGTCATCATCCATTGCATGACATCTTTCCTTAAAGTCGTCATGAAGGTTTGACACTTGGCCGCATCTGTGTAGTCATAGTAATCCATCAATCTATCATCCACCTGACTGTATTTGTACGGGTCTCCCAAACCATCATAACTTTCTATATAAGAGAGCTTTTTGATGGGGTTTGCCTTCTCTCGAATGATCTCGGGAGAGAAAGGGGACGCCCTTTTTCCCGAACTCACCTTCCCCTATTTGACTTCAGCTAATTCTTTCTGAAGCTCCTCCAATTTTTTGGCCAATAGTTCCATCCCATCCGGCTTTGTGGGCACTTCTATAACGACCGAGAAATTCGGATTTATTGTAAAATAATTTTATTTAATTAAATAATGAATAAAATTATATTATTTATTATTATTATTATGTGTTAGTAAGATGAATGTCGTTCTATAACATAGAGATATCAAATTGTCGTAGTATTTCGATTACGTGAAGGAATTAAAGTGTTTGAATTTCCAAGATGAATATAAAAGTTTTTCGAGAAATTTTCTGAAAAACACTAGTCACTGATTTCCACTCGGGAATTATTTTTGAACTTTCGAGAAATACGTAATGATAGAATATCGAGGTGAGATGGATTATGTAATAATAATTCACGTATGACGAACGCAATTTTTCGCCTGTGGACTTAATTCGAGAACGTTAGGAAAAGTAAAGCGTTAACTAGTTAAAGCAATGATCGTATAATACGTAGGTATTTTACGAGGTAATGAATACAAGTATGATACGAAGTATTATACGAGTATGTATGAATGATGATATGTCGTATATGTTGAATAAGTATACGAGTTAGAATATGAGATTAATACGTAGACAATACATTATAAGGCTTTAAGCCATATGTAATGGACTTGTAGGATTGTATAGAAGAAAGTTATGAAGTCCAATTGGAATTATGCAAGCCCAATGGTAGGAATGGTTAAGTCCAATGTGAATTAATGAACAAACCAATGTTGGTTTAATTCAAGCCCAAAGTACAAGTTAAGCTAATTGAACTTAAAGCCCAAACTAATCCAATGGGTAAGGATGATCCATGGGGCAATCCATGTGGGCCCCATGATCACATGGGTGATCTTGGTAAGCAAGCGAGGATAAAAGTTGTGATGACCAAGTAAACTTGGTAATCAATTAATGAATAAGTAAGGAGGTTTAATTAAGGAGATGGGATGGGTTTAATGACTAAACTACCCTAACTTTGGTTTTCCTATAAATAAAAGACTTGCTAGATCATTTCTCACTTGTTAACTTTCATCCAACAACTTACAACTAATTTGTTAGAGAGAAAAAAGTAAGAAAAGCTAGTCTTTCATAGTAGAAAGAAGAAGAACCAAGTGATCTTCAAGGGTATGAATACTATATCATTAATCTTTCATCTCTTCAATTGTAGTATGATGTAGAAAGTGTTGATTAGTGGAGTATGTATGCTAAGAAGTAAAGAGAATGATCAATCAAATGACTTAAGCTTTAATAAGCCATGAATAAGTAATTAACACTTATTTAAGTTATGAACTTATGAAGAACAAGTAAGAACTTATCATGTATATAAGTTAATTAAATATGTATGTTAAGATGTTAGTATAATGGAATGAATCCATTTGAAACGATGAACAAATCTTAAGTAACAAAGTTATGGCGGAATTTACAAGATTAGACGTTAATCATCGAAATCCTGAAATTCTCGGAATGGAAGTCGAATTTTAATATTGAGCTCGGAAACATTGGTTTTCTATAGGGATAAGTCTTATTTTGCATTATAGAGTTGCGGACTCAAAATGACCAAATTCCGACTTAGAACGAAGAAACGAGTGTTAAATGTTCACGAATGTTTATCATTTTCGTTAAAATGAACTCAAAGGTGAATTTTGAGTTAACAGATTTGAAAATGGAAAATACTTGCATGAACACGTAGAGCATGTGATTTTTGAGCTAATGGCTTTTGAACGAGCCAATTTGGACTTAAAATGAATAAGATATGGCCCCAAAAAAGTTCACGTAAGAAATGAACCGTGGTAATCGCTCGAGGCTCGAAATCCGCCGTATTGCCATGCGACCCAGAGAGTCATGTGTGTGCGTTACCGCAAAGACAAGGCCGAAATTGGAGATACTGGGAAGTGGTTCCGCAACGCGACCCCCAGTATTGTGAGTGGTGCCGCAACGCCAAGATTGAACGTGAGACACTGGAAACTCGTGCCGCAGCGCGAGTTCAAGAAGGGAAGCTGGCGTCGCAGCGCCAGCACTAGGGTTTGCACAGTAAAGAAAGCTTATGAAGATAAAAAGAAAGGCAGTTGGTTAATGATGAAGTACAACATTAATTAACTTAATGTAACATTGTTTAAAATGTTATAAACCTTAAGTATGATAACTAAAGGTTGAAGATAATCATTCACATGTGAACGTAATAATAAGGTAATGTGTTAAGCTGGAACCAATAATAACAAATCTAATAAATGATTAGATTGAGAAGAAGGGTAAGATACGTTAGGTGCCATACATATTAGATTATGACCTAATGTGGAATATTATATGGTTATGTATTTGTAGAGACTCTAATGGCTTAAAGGGAAAGTATAGTAACCATAGCAGACGCTAAAGGCAAGTGTTCTAACCCTTGTCTATGTTCAATCTGGAGAAGCTTTGTGATTCATGTATTCTTACGCATGAATTGATGTATGATGAATTCGAAGCTAATTCTTTCGGCTAGACTTACGATATGTTGGATTTCTTATAATCTATCAAAGTATTGTCAATGTTTTGTCAAACTATTTTGGTATGGTTTTCAAATGAAGACTAAGTATGCTAAACAAATGCTTTGTCATCAAACGACAGGCACATGAGGTTGCCAAAACTTAAACGTATATACGTTTAAAGAATGTAGTGTTGTACAACATAGAGTACAGGCTGATCACCTAGACGTGCTCGTAAGTAATGTCGGACTTACGAACTTAGTGTCGGGTTGCCCTTTTCAAAGAAAGTATGAAATGCTCAAGGTCTTGGACCAGAATTGATGTTTTACTGAATGTTGTCATTGCAAAATGTTTTAAAGAAAAGAGAAGTGCTATTTTGAATTATCGATAGTACTTCATAACTATTGTTCAGTTATTGAAGATATATGATTTGTATTATTCAAGCATATTGTTTAAATGGAATTGTTGTACTTACTGAGCTAGTTATGCTCACTTTTGCTTGAACCATATGAATGCAGCTAAGACCGAACAGATCGAAGGATCCGTCAAAGATAAAGGGAAGGCTAAGGCGAACCTGTAGATTACCTATGTAATATTATAGGTGAATGATGTTAATATTTTATATTATGACAAGAACAAATGTAACGATTATAAAGAACCTGGGGAATGGTAATATTTTTTTGGAATATATATAAGACATAATCTTTCTTTTGAGGCATTTCAATTAAATGTTTGTGTGAATTGTAGTACCGTGTAGCACCATATGTCGAGTTGGAAGATACCCGAATTTGGGGGCGTCACAACTTCTTTCTTTGGGGAGTTCTTTTTACCATGGTCGGTTCGACCCTTCTCATCCTAACTATATGCCCTGGACGGGCTTCGTCTGTCGTTCTTGCTATGCCGAGAACCCACAGGGCGGTGTACCCTCTTCAGATTCTCGGGTGAGCGACCTCTCGATCTGCTTTGATCACAAGAGCGGCTCTGAAGCCTACTCTCGAATCACCTTGTACGTTCATCCCTCTATGCCCTGGATCATCTATCTGGAGACCTACCCCACCTTCTGGATTGGTTGTGGCTTGAGGCCTTGCTTTCTTGTTCAGCCACAAGGACCATCTACTTCGCAATCTCTTCCCTCTACTATAACAGCACTTTCAAAGCCTCCTCCGTCTCTTGCGCCTTTTTGGCCAGAGCAGATTTCCTATCCTCCTTATCATCTCAGAGTTGGGTTCAAGGTGGTGTACCTCCTACCCTCCTCCGATCATTCTTAATCCCCTTACTGGCTGTCGAGAACAGCCTCCTCCTGACATAATCGCGATCACTAATTTCAGATCGCACCGAAGTGCTCTGTGGACCAAGCTGCTCATGGATGCTCTTAGATGGCCCCAGACTATCTTTAAAAGACCTTCTCTATTGAGAAGAGTCTCCCGCCGTCGATATTCCTATGACTGAAACTGTTCTACTATTCACCATGATCTTAGTAGCAGGAAATCAATATTTGTGATTGTAAATCCAACAACACTAGAAAGCCCTCCTTCTAGTGCCAATGTTAACACCAAGGTCCGTCCATGTGCTCTAATTACCAAAGCACGTCCAATCCTGTACATAAACGAGTAAGCACCAAAAGCTTGACGGCGTAGGCCGCCGAGGGATAGCTCCGGTGTGAGAATAAGTACAGGCTGGTATAAGGTTAACAATGGAGGCTTAATTCTCTAGTGCTGGAAAGTAATAATTTGCATGTACCTTAGAATCGAGAAAAACCTTGTATTTATAATGTTCCCACCATCTTCATGAAATCCTTCTACTACCCAGATTAAGGTTTCCCACCCAACTAATAGTTCTTTAAAAGGATTACACCAAATCTCCAAGAATTAAGGAAGTTGGTTTATAACCCAACACTTCTTTCCACAACCGAGACCAAATATAATTAGGAACCTTAATCAACAAATTCTCCATCCACCAAAATGCCTCCTTATCCAAGCCCACACAACATCAAGTGGAAAACAACCCAATATTTATCATATGCCTAAATATCCTTGACCCAACATTGGGTTTTAGGAGAAATTGATGATTTAGAGGTAATCTTGTGTAATGTGGTGGAGATGGGATGGAGAGACAACTAGAAGTGAGTTTGTCTTTGTAGTGGGCATGTGAAATGAATGGTATTGTGGCGCCCCAAATCTGGGTCCCTTAGAACCCTGGATCCTATTCATGGCGATACTACTATCGTCAAACTATTTATATCTTTTATTCATAACTTAATGAATATAAATTTGCTTATTACAATTTAGAATATAAATTCTTTCCATTTCCGTGGATCTCGTATAATGACCCCAAACTTTTATAATTTTTAAATCTTGGTCGTTTACCATTCATGTCTTACATTATATACGATGTTATAAAAATATGCGAAATAATTTAAACTTTTAATCTCCTTAAAATAATCTTTTATTGATTTCTTAACTTGAATCAATTACATATCCTTGAATCAAATTATGTTATGATTCATTCTATTCAAATTCTTCAGATAAAATTTTACATCTCGATTCAATTCCTCTATGTATCGTATAAGTACAATTTTATAACTCAACAAGTATTACACATCGTAAACTACTATCATGTACATCTTCTAGAACCTAAACATGGTTCAAGAGCATATAATTAAATAAATAAATCAATCTCCTTCGATACTATTGAACTCTATTAATCAAGTAGCACGTAATCTTTACCGTGAGTCCTTAACCTGTAAAAGTGCTTATTTGAAAGGGTGAGCTCAACAGCCTAGCAATTCTAACAGTTTCCATGCAGCACATAGCATATAATAACATTCTCAGCTCATGCATTCATAATCCATTAATATTTACTATGCATGTTACTTCTCATATGACAATCATATAGATTTACTTCACAAGCATATCATCAAAGATCAACTTTTAAATTTCATACATATCTCATATGCATTTCATATATATACATCAACATTCTCATAGCATAATATAGCTCAACTAATAGTTATTGAATTAATATATCAAATAGAAATGAAAGACTTGTTTGATTAAGTAGTTTATCAACTACGACTTAACCGCTTAAAGCTTATCTCATCCTGCGTGTATTCCTACACGCTTATATAATCATGGATTCATATTCATCACCATACATTTCATACTCTCTTAATATAAGAACAATTATTGTTTCCTAACTTGGTTTCATTTTTACTAAAACTTAGGATAACCATGAGACTAGCTCATTCTATTATCATATTTATCTAAACAATCTTGTTTCATATCTTGTAGTTCTTAAGGACAACATATAACCATAACTTAAGACCATGCAGTTAACAAACTGCTCTTGGTCACTTTTTATAAAACAATGCACATGGCCATGTGTATTTAAGTTTAGGGAGTGGCGCTATCACGCTTACTCCTCTGCTAGAACCAGACTTAGGCTTTTTATTGCCCCATATAATTTCTAGCATAACATGTATTCTGATATGTACTATAAACTTACATCAAGTAGGTTGTGATCTATTTTCAAGTTCATATTCAAACTACTTAGCTCCATAATGATTTATTTCAATCAATAAGGCTTAACAACTTTCTTTAACAAGTTTCGATGTTATAAGTTTTTAAACCATATATTAGTACTAATAAGCCTCTAATAGCATGCTTACATGTATATATCTTCTTTACATACACATAGCATAGTTCATTATTTGAAAACTTATTTTAAACAACACTTGAAAGGTCCAATTCATGCTTAGCTAGATGATGAACATATTCATCATGTCTAGAGGCATAAGGCGTCTTAGTATGCATGCTAGAAAGGTCAGAGTATACTTTACACAATATTTAAAACTATTAGTTCTCAAAACTTTCGAGTTTTCTTTCAAAACATTTTAAACCAAGCTATATCAATCTAGTATATGCAAGGTAACTTTAAAACTACATTTCATGCACGTTGATATGTGTACATAGGGTCCAAGGTCAGAACTCAAAGGACACCAAATTCATCAACTTCGTTTTCAAAAACTTTACGTTCTCTTTTAGAAAATTATGTTAAAGCATTCCATTATGAGTAAAGTAATCTTAGTTATATGACATGTCTATTATCATGCATATTTATATTTTATCACTTAGAATAACATATTTTATCGTCGGGAGCACTACACTTGCATACGTGCATGCCTGACGCCCTCCGATTGCCTCCTATTACACATCAGTCCTAAATATGACTATTTTGACCCCTTCTAACGAACTCAAATTGAAAAATGTAAAGAACAAAAGTTGTAGGTCTATTCGTCCTCGTTCCGTATCATCTTGAATCGCCTCAATTGGAGTCCGTATAAAAATGTTATGGTTATTTTACCAAAATAAGTCAAAGTAGACATACTTAACACACTTTGGGCGCGGCCGTGCCCAAATCCTTCACACTCCAGCGCGCCCACATCATTTGGTAGCGCCCAGCCATGCGTTCGCGTTCCTGGGCAGCGCACCTGCACTTGGCCTTGCCCAAATTACAGTTTTCTCAATGTTTTTACTTCAAATCTTTATAACTTCTTCATTTTAAGTCATAATTAGTTGATTTTCGATTCGTTGAACTCGTTAAACTCCTAGCTACACATCTACAGAATAATAATAAGACTTCAAAAACATTAACAAATCATTTTAAGGTTTCTAATTTAGTGTCCATGCTATATTTTCATGTTTTAAACATATTTAGCTAATTCATTCACCACTTAATTCGCTTCTCAACCAATTTGGTCCATTTAACTTTCGTTGTTTTGTATTTAATCAGTATTAACAAAGATTCTAGCAACAATTCACATCTTGCAACAAGTTTTAGTCATCAATTTTGTGACTCAAAAACAAGTATTTCTTACATTTCTAAGAAATTCAAAACTTGAAATGAAGAACATGTATTATAATCACCCAATCATCATGCTCAACACATTACATTGATATATAATACACATGTAAACTATGTTAACCCCATAACACTCAACTTTCAACCCACTTAACAGAGAATTTTGGAGAATTATTAGAATTCATCAAACTTTGGAATTAAGAACATGTATGATAGTAAGGTTACCTCTTGAAGATTTAATTGGTAACTATAACTCCTCAATTCTACCACACTCACTCTCCAATTCTATTAACTTTTAATAGCAAAACTCAGACACTTCAACAAACAGGAATAAAGAGGAGGAGTCTCTATTTATAGAGGAATCAATATCCAAGCAATAGCTTTGCCCAACAATTCAAACCAAGAGGAAGAAGAAGAGTTCAATGGATTGAGAAGAGTTGGTTACCAACTCCACCTTCCTCCATCATTAGCAGTTATCTAGCTTTTATCGAGCTTAAGCAATAGATGAGTAGGATAGGCCAAAGGCCTATTCACGTATGTGAAAGAAATGATACTCTAATTGGGACAAAGCTTATAACTCAGCATTTTAGCAATTTGGACCATCTAGTAAATTTTTATAGCTTAATATTGCTTCATTATATAAAGTTATGTGTACATATACACAAACATATATGTACACCCACATAAGTACATTTGTAAAATCCCAAATTTTACGAATAAAGATTTAATTTTCTCGAAATATTTTTTCAAAATTATGGTGTGGATTTGAGATAATGTTATAGCTATGGGTAATATTTAAAAATTTTGAAAAGTATGCAAGTTGTTATATAATATTCGATTGGTCGGGGAATATTCATTTTGTCGGGAAATATCCGTACGACGTTACAATCATTGGTGGACCCCATAACGGAATTATTGTTTGGATTGAGAAAATAACAAAAGTATTTTTATGAAAATAACTACGGAAGTTTTACTGAATTAATTGTTGAAACACCCTTGTTAAAAAAGTACGATGTCTGGCGTGGTTGCATAGTAGTACACGGTATTGATTATTGATGCTTACGTGAGAAGCCACTCAGTTTTGTTCAATTAATGCTACAATAATTGTTACATAGTATCTCACGTTATTTGATTTAATTATTGTCGATGTTTTATATATTATTAAATCAATAATTGAGATAACAAAGTTATTAATATTATTATTTGCAATATTAACGATGTCTAGAAGTTCTACCAAGGAGAGGTTTGGTCACCTAATTGCGCGCCAATAGGGAGAAATCCTTATTGGAAAGCCCCCTCTTTCTTGGGAACGACCTGGTCGATTAATATTGTGAATTATAATAAAGGTGATAAGTTTTGTTTTATTATTATTATAAATGTAATAAAATAGAAAACTTTTTATATAAAACAGAATACTTTTATAAAGTTATTCGCTTTATTAGACTATAAATAGAATATATAATATTCTACTATGCCTGTGTGAGACCCCAAATTTTATGAATAAAGATTTAATTTTCTCGAAATATTTTTTTGAATATTATGGTGTGGATTTGAGATAATATTATAGTTGTGAGTAGTATTTATAAATTTTGCAAAGTATGCAAGTTGTTATATAATATTCGATTGGTGGGGAATATTCCTTTTGTTTGAGAATATTAAATGCGGCAGACAATCATTAGTGGACCCCTGGCGAAATTATTGTTTGGATTGAGAAAACAATAAAAATATTTTTATGAAAATAATGGCGGAAGTTTTACCATTAAAACAGTTGAACTACTCGGTAGTAAAAGTACAAGATGTCGTGTGGTTGCATAGTAGCACACCAGTATTGATTATTGATGCTTACGTGAGAAGTCACTCGCTTTTGTTCAATTATTGCTACGATAATTGTTGCACGGTATATCACGTTATTTGATTCAATTATTGTCGATATTTTATATATTATTAAATTAATAATTGAGATAACAAAGTTATTAATATTATTATTTGCAATATTAATGATGTCTAGAAGTTACATCGAAGAGAGGTTTGGTCACCTAATTGTGCACCAATAGGAGAAATCCTTATTGGAAAGCCCCTCTTTCTCAGGAACGACACAGTGGACCTTTCTTTCCAGGAACGACATTCAATTGATTAATATTGTGAATTATAATAATGATGATAAATATTGTTAAATATATTGAGGTGTTTTTTTATGAATTCACGGAAGTTTATATATATATATATATATATATATATATATATATATATATATATATATTGTTTTATTAGTATTATTAATGTAATAAAATGTAAAAGCTTTTTATATAAAACACAATACTTTTATAAAGTTATTTATTTTATTAAACAATAATTAAAATATAATATATTTTATTATACATAGTGTTTTGTATAGTAAAATCTTTTTATATAAAATGTAATACTTTTATAAAGTTATTTGTTTTATTAGACAATAATTAGAATATAATATATTTTATTATGTATAGTGTTTTTGCATAGTAAATTTTTTTATATAAAAATGTAAAACTTTTTTAAAGTTATTTGTTTTATTAGACAATTATTAGAATATATTTTATTTTATTATGCATAGTATTTGCATAGTGCTCTGCATAGTATTTTGCATAGTAAAATCTTTTTATATAAAATGAATACTTTTATAAAGTTATTTATTTTATTAGATAATAATTAGAATATATTATATTTTATTATGCATAGTGTTTGCATAAGTGCTGCATAAGTGTTTGCATAGTAAGATCTTTTTATATAAAATGAATACTTTTATAAAGTTATTTGTTTTATTAGACTATAAATAGAATATATTATATTTTATTTAAAAATTTTATTTTATTAGAATATTTTATTAATAATTTGCATAGTAAATCAATATGGATCGTCTGCTTAAAAAGTAAATCAATATGGACCGCTTCATGATTTAGTTACTATTCATCCAATCTCCTATAAATATAAGCTCATTCCTTTATTATTTCTTATGAATTCAATTTGAAACTCTCAGAGAGAGAAAACTATAGAGAGAAAGAAAAAAAGTATTCTGCTACTTCACTACTCCTATATCAAGTTCCTTCTAAGGTAAGGGATATTATTTCTTTCGTATTCATAAAGAGAACTTTTGTTATTCCATTCTTTTTTATTCTGTTGGAATAACGTGTATACGCGGGCTACCATATACTTGGTGAAATTCTTCTGTTATTCCATTCTTTATTATTATGTTGGAATAACCTGTATATGCAAAAGTACCGCATACATGGTGAAGTCTTTTGTTATTTCATTCTTTATTATTCTGTTGGAATATCATGTCTGTGCGTTTACGCATGACCTGATTCCATTAATTATTATTCTGTTGGAATAACCTTTCTGTGTGGTCTATCGCATGCATGGTGATTTTTGTTATTATTCCATTCTTTATTATTACATTTGGAATATCCTCACATATGTCGCAATTTACTTTGACGAGTTCTCGTTATTTATTATTCATTGGAATTACCATGCATGCGATTACATCGCATGCATGGTGATTTCATTGTTATTTCATTCTTTATTATTTTGTTGGAATATCCCGTCAGCGGTGCAAATTTTGCCTCGACTGGTTCCGTTATTTATTATTCATTGAAATAACTTTTGCATGCGGTATATCGCGTACCGGTGATTTCTTTTGTTATTCCATTCTTTATTATACTCAGTTGGTTAAAGTTTTGACTTCTATACTCCATGAAATTAGTGGAATATCCTTGATATTTGTGCTTCATCCAGTATCTCTTCATGGAAATATTCTTCTGAGCATTTTCAAATTTTACTTTACAAAGAAGTATCATGTTGACAATTTGGACGTTATTAGTTCCTGGATAAATTAATTCTTGAACTTGTTTTATTGAATTCTTATATCATTGTCATCATCCTCATGTTTATTTTATGTTGAAAGTCATCTGTGGCCTGTAGTGCATAGATGGACTTGGTATGATTATGACCAGGGATTAATCAGTATAATTATGACCGTAATGTAACAAATGATGTGGTAAAAGTCCTCATTGGCCCGTATTGCATTGATGGACAGTTGTTGGCATGATCATGACCATTGATGAATACACGAATATCCTTGACCCGTAGTGCATGGATAATTTGTGGTTGTGATACTAATGAATATCCTTGGCAGTAGTCGAGGGGATGATGTGGATTATTTATTAAAATTTGAGTCTCGTTAATAAAAAATGATGAAACCCATTTTAAATCATAAAAGATAGTAGATTTAATTATCTACTTGACTCTTTTAATGGATTGCTTGTTATTCTGATTAAACTTGATGTTTGTTATATTTTATCAGTTTAACATTGTTGAAGACTAATGATAATTTATTCAACATTATCTTAGTCATAATATTTCTTACTGGGCTAGTTGAGCTCACCCCTTTCTTTCACTGTTCTCTTCAGAAATGAGAACGTAACCGGGACTAGTCGGGGAACGGAGTGACAGTCCAGATGATTGTATTAGTAGTCCTCACTATTCGGTTAAATAGTGTGACAATAAATGTAATAATGACTCCATTGAGTGTGGATATTGTCTAGATGACAATATTCTTATTAAAACTCTCAATTTATGTTTTGTCGTATTATACACAACAGCTGTATTATTAAGTTGTATTTGAATTTCATACCTTGTATTTGGCGACTCAAGATGGGAGATGTATACCTATTTTGGGGGCGTCACAGTTGGTATCAAAGCTTAGGGATATGTCTGACGCCCCCAAAATTGATATACATCACCTATTCTGAGTCGCCAAATACATGGTACAGAATACAAATACAATCTTAAATATACAACAAGAGCTGCGAGTTTTAATATAAATATTGTCTTCTAGACAATATCCACTTTCAGAATAAGTCCTCATTACAATTATTATCACACTATTTAACAGAATAGTGAGGACTACTAATGCTATCATCCGGATCACATCCACCTCGCTCAATCGACTAGTCCCAGCTATGTTCTCATTTCCTGAAGAGAACAGTGAAAGAAAGGGTGAGCTCAACTAGCCAGTAAGAAATATTATGACTAAGATAATGCAGAATAAATTATCGTTAGCCTTCAACAGTGTTAAACTAATAAAATATAATAAACATCAAGTTTAACTGCAGCGGAACAAGCAATCCATTAAAAGAGTCAAGTAGAGAATAAAGTCTACTATCTTTTATGATTTAAAAAGATTTTTCATCATTTTTATCGCTGAGACTCAGCTTAATAAATAATCCACATCATCCCTGCACTACGGCCAAGGATATTCATTAGTATCACGACCACAAATTATCCATGCACTACGGGCCAAAGATAATCATGTTTTCATCAACGGTTCTGATCATGCCATAAAATAATTCATCTTTGCACGCTTGGCCATGGAGTATCATAGCCATAATCATACCAAAAACTGTCCATCAATGCATTACGGGTCAATGAGGATTTTTTTCACGTTATTTGTAACATTACGGTCATGATTATACCGAATAATCCCTGGTCATAATCATAACAAGTCCATCTATGCACTACAGGCCACAGATGACTTTCAACATAATATAAACATGAGGATGATGACAATGAAATAATAATTCAATAAAACAAGTTCAAGAATTAATTTATCCAGGAACCAATAATGTCCAAACTGTCAATATGATACTTCTTTATAGAGTAAAATTCAAGAATGCTCAGAAGAATATTTCCATGCAAAGATACTGGATGAAGCGCAAATATTAAGGATATTCCACTAATTTCATGGAGTATAAAAGCCACAACATTAACCAAGTGAGTATAATAAAGAATGGAATAACCAAAGAAATCACCAGGCATGCCATAGACCGCACAGACAGGTTATTCCAATAGAATAATTAATAACAGAACCAGGTAATGCTTAAATGCACGCATGTGATATTCCAATGTAATAATAAATAATCGGAACTAGGTCAAAGTAAATTACATGCACCGCGGGATGTTCCAATGTAATAATAAATAATCTTAAACCGGGCCATGCGTAAACGCATGTATGTGATGTTCCAACAAAATAATAAATAATTCGGAACTGTGTCAAAGTAAATTACATGCATGTGATGTTCCAATGTAATAATAAAGAAAGGAATAATGTAAGAATTTCACCATGTATGCGGTATTTTCTCATAGAAAGGTTATTCCAATGTAATAATAAAGAATGGAATAATGTAAGAATTTCATCATGTATGCGGTGATTGGATGTATATTATTCCAACATAATGATAAAGAATGGAATAACAGAAGTTCTCTTCATGAATACGAAAGAAATAATACCCCTTACGAGTATTGAAAGAAAATAACTCTCTTCATGAATACGAAAGAATAATACCCCTTACCTTAGAACAAACTAGATATAGGAGTAGTGAAGTAGCAGAATACTTTTCTTCTTTCTCTCTATAGTTTCTCTCTCTAGAGTTTCAGTGAATTCTTAAGAAATAATAAAGGAATGAGCTTCTATTTATAGGAGAATGGACTGAATAGTAACAAATTCCTGAACGGTCCAGATTGATTTACTTTTAAACGGACGATCCAAATTGGTTTACTATAAAATATTCTAATAAAACAAAATCTTTTAAATAAAATATAATATATTCTATTTATAATCTAATAAATTGAATAACTTTATAAAAGTATTCTGTTTTATATAAAAAGATTTTTACTATGCAAACACTATGCAGGCAATATGCAAACACTATGCATAATAAAATATAATATATTCTAATTATTGTCTAATAAAACAAATAACTTTATTAAAGTATTCATTTTATATAAAAGATTTTACTATGAAAAATACTATGCATAATATAATATAATATATTCTATTTATAGTCTAATAAAACGAATAACTTTATAAAAGTATTCTGCTTTTATATAAAAGTTTTCTATTTTATTACATTAATAATACTAATAAAACAAAACTTCATCATCATTATTATAACTCACATTATTAATCGACCCGAATCAGTCGCTTCGCGGGAAAGAGGGCTTTCCAATAACGATTTCTCCTATCATGCCGCAATTAGGTGACCAAACCTCTCATCGGCGTAACTTCTAGATATTGTTAATATTGCAAATAATAATATTAATAACTTTGTTATCTCAATTATTGATTTAATAATATATAAAATATCGACAATAATTGAATCAAATAACGTGACATATTATGCAAAAATTATCAGTAGCAATAATTGAACAAAAACCGAGTGACTTCTCACGTAAGCATCAATAATCAATACCGTAATGCTACTATGCAACCACGCCAGACATCGTACTTTACTACTACCGAGTAGTTCAACAAGATTAATTCAGTAAACTTCCGCCATTATTTTCATAAAAATATTTTTATCGCTTTTCTCAATCCGAGAATAATTCCATAGTGGGGTCCACTAATAATTGTGTGTAAATCAGCATTTAATATTCTCTCATTAAAACGAATATTCCCCACCATTCAATATTATATAACAACTTGCATACTTTGCAAAATTTATAAATACTACCCACAACTATAACATTATCTCAAATTCACACCATAATATTCAAAAAAATATTTTAAGAAAATTAAATCTTTATTCGTAAAATTTGGGATTTTACAATCTCCACTCCTTATGAAATTTCGCCCTCAAAATTTACGTGCGTACCTTGTACGCCGAATAGGTGAAAACACTTCATCAGATTCTAACTCTTGAGGTATAACCTTTAAGCGTAGAATATATTCCAGGATTTTAACAGGTACATCATCATACGTTAAATTATCCGCTATCTCGTCCGGTTCTAAATCAATAATGTGGTTCGGGTCGTCCACATATTTACATAACATCGATATACATGAAAACGCGTTATGAACACACGACATACTTGGCGGTAAAACGAGTATATAGGCCACTGTTCCTACTCGATCAAGGATTTCAAATGGGCCAATAAAATCGAGGGTTGAGATTTCCTCTCTTCATCGATTCTTGTGTCTAGAATAACGCCCTCTTGAACCTTCTTCTTCACATTTATCAGCTCTGAGTATTTAGCTTGAGCGGCTTTAACTTTATCGATTAAAGTTGATTCTACTCGTATATTCGTTATCTTCATGTGGGTTCGTATATTAGCACTCATAAACGCATACGATCTTCTACTCAACGCGTTAGCTACCACGTTCGCTTTTCCACGATGGTATTGAATGGTAAGATCGTAATCTTCAATAGCTCGAGCCAACGTCTTTGGCGCATGTTACGTTCATTTTAGTTAATGAAATATTTAAGGGTTTTAGAAATGGGGTTTTGTACTGGGGTCAGTACAAAATTCGATTTCACGCTCTAGGGGTAGACTAAGAAGTCTTCAGAATACGCCAAGAAATTTATTAACGATATAAATATCATTCAAAACTGTGACCCTCATCTAAGACTTGGATAACACGTCACATTGATACCTGTCAACTTGCCACCGTTATTCCCGACGTCCCCTATGGATAGTCTGGCTTCGGTGCATTCCACACAAAGAAGTCAACAACGAAAGGATTGGGGCTCTTTACTTATGGCTTGATATAACAGTGATTGACTTTAGTGGATTGGTAATTGCTTGAATTCACATAACAGGTTGGTTAGGAATGTAAAAGCTAACAACCTTACGAAAAGCATGATGAGTAGTTAAACAATCGATTCCTAAAATCACATCAAAGACAAATATTTTCAAAGAGATCAGATCGACAGGTAATGTGAAAATGTCGACTTGAAACAAACAAGATTTATAAATAATAGATGTAACGAAGGTTTCTCCTAACAGAGTTTTAACAGAAAAGTCAAAGTCTAATTTCTCAATAGCCAAGTTCAAACATTGAACACAACTAGGTGAAATACAAGAGTGGGTAGAACCGGTATCGAATAAGGTATAGAATTTGTAAGCGTTTATAATTAACTTACCCATGACAACTTCATTCGGGTTCCTCGACAAACACTCTCACTTAAACTACCAGCTTTGACTTATCTGGGAAATCCTTTGGCGTCACCATCCCAGCTGGACTTGACTTCACTACACTACAAAATCGAGCTAGGTGACCTTCTCTTCTGCAATTGAAACACGCTTTGGATTGCTGCTTACAGTTTGGACGGATGTGTCCCTCCTGTCCACATTTGAAATATATGACCGGTGGTCGTTCTTCTTTTTTTGAAATGGGTGTTGATGCTATTGTTTTTCCATCATTATTGAACATTCTCTTGTTGAAATTTCCACTTCTATTATTTTGGCCATGATTACCACCGAAGTTGTTACCATTCTTGGTATGATAATTTCCCCCACGATGGTTATCATTGTTCCGATGGCTGTTGCCATCGGTACAATTATTATCTTGTTGTTGGTTCTTGCCTTTTGGTTGTGCTGACTCATTATCGCGCTCCAATAACTGAGCCCTATTCACAATATCTGAATATAAACAAAGTTTGTGAGAAATAAGGTATTGACGTATATCGGGTTTCAAACCTCATAGAAACATTCGCGTCATTCGCTCCTCATTATCGACCAAATGGGATGCAAATCGAGATAATTCCTCAAACTTAGCCTCGTACTGCGACACGGTCATATTGTTTTGCTCCAGCTTGATAAATTCCACCTCTTTCATGTGACGAATACTTTCAGGAAAATACTTATCGTTGAACAATTCTTGAAATTTCTCCCAAGACATCTTGAGTGCGTCAGGCTGGGAATATTTTATAGATTCCCACCAATGATCTGCTACTTCACGCAACATAAAGGTGGCGAATGGAACTTTTTGCTCCTCTAAGCATTCCAAGACATCAAATATCTTGGTGATCTGCTTAATCCACGTCTCTGCCTTAAGTGGGTTTGGCTTTCCCAAAAACTCTTGTGATCCCAGCTCCTTGAACTGCTTAGTGGTGACCAACCGTGGGTTGCCATTGTTTCCACCTGTATTATGAACATGAGTCTCTCTCATTTGGTGATGCATGAATTCTAAAAAGCTCCTAAACGTACCATCATTCGTCATTTGATCAGTGTTGTTGTTTACAGGAGGATTATCGCCTTCATGTTGCATATTATTCTGGCTATTGATCAGCAGTGACTCAACGATCTTATGTGCTCCATTTCTTACCTCAACATTTTCAAATGTTATTTTCAAATACTATCACAAAACAAGGGTTAATTAATAAATCACATATTATCCCTATACTCTGACCGACCAATTAAATACCAAATAAACTTAGGTAGGTCATACTAGCGAAGGAATTCCCCATCTCTCTCCTCCTAGTTCTTGTCTCACATCTCAGCCAGGGATCATATCCCTAAGCTTTGATACCAACTGTAACGCCCCCAAAATTGATATACATCACCTATTCTGAGTCTCCAAATACATGGTACAGAATACAAATATAATCTTAAATATACAACAAGAGCTGTGAGTTTTAATACAAATATTATCTTCTAGACAATATCCACTCTCAGAATAAGTCCTCATTACAATTATTATCACATTATTTAACAGAATAGTGAGGACTACTAATGCTATCATCTGGACCGTCACTCCACTCCCTGACTAGTCCTAGCTATGTTCTCATTTCCTGAAGAGAACAGTGAAAGAAAGGGTGAGCTCAACTAGCCCAGTAAGAAATATTATGACTAAGATAATGCAGGATAAATTATCGTTAGCCTTCAACAGTGTTAAACTGATAAAATATAATAAACATCAAGTTTAACTGCAGCGGAATAAGAAATCCATTAAAAGAGTCAAGTAGAGAATAAAATCTAATATCTTTTATGATTCAAAAAGGTTTTTCATCATTTTTATCGCTGAGACTCAGCTAATAAATAATCCACATCATCCCTGCACTACGGCCAAGGATATTCATTAGTATCACGACCACAAATTATCCATGCACTACGGGCCAAAGATAATCGTGTTTTCATCAACGGTCCTAATCATGCCATAAAATAATTCATCTTTGCACCCTTAGCCGAAGAGAATCTATAGCCATAATCATACCAAAAACTATCCATCAATGCACTACGGGCCAATGAGGATTTTTTTCACATTATTGTAACATTACGGTCTTGATTATACCGAATAATCCCTGGTCATAATCATACCAAGTCCATCTATGCACTACAGGCCACAGATGACTTTCTACATAATATAAACATGAGGATGATGACAATGACATAATAATTCAATAAAACTAGTTCAAGAATTAATTTATCTAGGAACCAATAATGTCCAAACTGTCAACATGATACTTCTTTGTAGAGTAAAATTCAAGAATGCTCAGAAAAATATTTCCATGAAAAGATACTGGATGAAGCGCAAATATCAAGGATATTCCATTAATTTCATGAAGTATAAAAGCCAAAACTTTAACCAATGAGTATAATAAAGAATGGAATAACAAAAGAAAGCACCGTGCATGCGATAGATCGCAGACGATGTTATTATTCCAATGTAATAATAAATAACGGAACGTGTTAAAGTAAATTGCATGCAAGCGGGATGTTCCAATGTAATAATAAAGAATGGAATAACAGAAGAATTTCACCATGTATGCGGTACTTCTCATAGAAAGGTTATTCCAACAGAATAATAAAGAATGGAATAACAGAAGAATTTTATCATGTATGCGGTACTTCGCATAGACATGTTATTCCAACATAATGATAAAGAATGGAATAACAGAAGTTCTCTTCATGAATACGAAAGAAATAATACCCCTTACGAGTATTAAAAGAAAATAACTCTCTTCATGAATACGAAAGAATAATACCCCTTACCTTAGAACAAACTTGATATAGGAGTAGTGAAGTAGCAGAATACTTTTCTTCTTTCTCTCTATAGTTTCCCTCTCTAGAGTTTCAGTGAATTCGTAAGAAATAATGAAGGAATGATCTTCTATTTATAGGAGAATGGACTGAATAGTAACTAATTCCTGAATGGTCTAGATTGATTTACTTTTAAAAGGACGGTCCAGATTGGTTTACTATAAAATATTCTAATAAAACAAAATATTTTAAATAAAATATAATATATTCTATTTATAATCTAATAAAATGAATAACTTTATAAAAGTATTCTATTTTATTTAAAAAGATTTTTACTATACAAACACTATGCAGGCAATATGCAAACACTATGCATAATAAAATATAATATATTCTAATTATTGTCTAATAAAACAATTAACTTTATAAAAGTATTCTGCTTTTATATAAAAAGATTTTACTATGCAAAACACTATGCATAATAAAATATAATATATTCTATTTATAGTCTAATAAAACGAATAACTTTATAAAATTATTTTTTTATATTAAAAGCTTTACTGTTTTATTACATTAATAATACTAATAAAACAAAACTTCATCGTCATTATTATAACTCACATTATTAATCGACTAGGTCGTTCGCAGGAAAGAGGGGCTTTCCAATAAGGATTTCTCCCTATTGGCGGGCAATTAGGTGACCAAACCTCTCCTTGGCAGAACTTCTAGACATCGTTAATATTGCAAATAATAATATTAATAACTCTGTCATCTCAATTATTAATTTAATAATATATAAAATATCGACAATAATTGAATCAATTAACGTGAGATACTTATGCAACAATTCTTCAAGCAATAATTGAACAAAAGCGAGTGACTTCTCACGTAAGCATCAATAATCAATACCATGTGCTACTACAGAACCACGCCAGATTCATCGTACTTTTTTACTACCGAGTAGTTCAACAGTATTAACGGTAAAACTTTCACAGTTATTTTCATAAAAATATTTTTGTCGTTTTCTCAATCCGACAATAATTCCGTTGTGGAGTCCACCAATGATTGTGTCGTCGTACGAATATTCCCTGT
Source organism: Panax quinquefolius (assembly GCA_020205615.1). NCBI lineage: Eukaryota > Viridiplantae > Streptophyta > Magnoliopsida > Apiales > Araliaceae > Panax > Panax quinquefolius. The sequence continues at coordinate 40,937,437 of CM035163.1, read as the reverse complement.
TAAAACGAATATTCTTCGACCAATCGAATATTATATAACAACTTGCATACTTTGCAAAATTTATAAATACTACCCACAACTATAACATTATCTCAAATTCATACCATAATATTCAAAAAAATATTTCGAGAAAATTAAATCTTTATTCGTAAAATTTGGGATTTTACAATATGATCTCTGGCTGAGATGTGAGATAAGAACTAGGAGGGGAGAGACGAGGAATTCTTTCGCTAGTATGACCTACCTAAGTTTATTTGGTATTTAATTGGTCGATCAGAGTATAGGGATAATATGTGATATGTCAATTAACCCTTGTTTTGTGACAGTGTTTAAAAATGGCATCTGTAAATGTTGAGATAAGCAATGGAGCAAAATAATATGACCGTATCGCAGTAGGAGGCTAAGTTTGTAGAGTTATCCCGGTTTGCATCCCATTTGGTCGATAATGAGGAGCGAATGACGCGAATGTTTCTAAGAGGTTTGAAACCCAATATACGTCAATAACTCATTTCTCATAAACTTTATTTATATTCAGATGTTGTGAATAGGGCTCAATTATTGGAGCACGATAATGAGTTAGCACAACCAAAAGGTAACGACCAACAACACGATAATAATCGTACCAGTAGCAATGGCCATCGGAACAATGATGACCATCATGGGGGAAATTATCATGCCAAGAATGGTAACCACTTGGGTGGTAATCATGGCCAAGATAATAGAAGTGGAAATTTCAAGAAGAGAAGGTCATTTAGCTCAATTTTGTCGTATAGTGAAGTCAAGTCCAACTGGGACGGTGGCACCAAAGGTGGATACGGATAAAACAAAGTTGGTGGTTTCAAGAAGAGCGTTTTTCGTGACTTCTCAAAAAGCGAGTAACCCGAACAAAGTTAGCACAGGTTAGTTAATTATAAATTTTGTGAAGTCTATACATTATTAGATACCGCCTCTACCCATTCTTTTATCTCTCTTGCTTATGCTTCAACGCTTAAATTTGACTCCAGAGAAGTTAGACTTTGACTTATCTGTTGAAACTCCGTTAGGAGAAACCTTCATTACATGTTATATCCAAGTCTTGGATGAGAGTCATAGTTTTGAATGATATTTCTATTGTTAATAAATTTCCTGACGTATTATTGAAGACTTCTTAGCCTACTTAGAGCGTAAAATCAAATTTTGTATTAACCCCAGTACAAAACCCATTTCTAAAATCCTCAAGTATTTCTTCACCCAAAACGAACGTATAATGCGCCAAAGACGATGGCTCGAGCTATTGAAGGTTACGATAATTCAATACCATCGTGGAAAAGCGAACGTGGTAGCTGACATGTTGAGTAGAAGATCGTATGCGTTTACGAGTACGAATATACGAACCTACGTGAAGATAACGAATATATGATTAGAACCGACTTTAGTCGATAATATTAAAGTTGCTAAAGCTACAGACCCGAAGCTGATGAATACGAAGAAGAAGGTTCAAGAGGGCGTTATTCTAGAAGCAAGAATCGATGAAGAGAAAAAATCTCAACCCTTTATTTAATTGGCCCATTTGAAATCCTCGATCGAGTAGGAACTGTGGCCTATAGACTCGTTTTACCGCTAAGTATATGTCAGCAGTGTTCATAACGCTTTTCACGTGTCGATGATACGTAAATATGTGGATGACCCAAACCACATTATTGAATTGGAACTAGATGAGATAGCAGAAGATTTAATGTATGAGGAGATACATGTTAAAATCTTGGATAAGAAGGATCCTATTCGACACTCAAAGGTTATACCTCAAGAGTTAGAATCTGAAATGAAGTTAAGGTATCCTTATCTGTTCGGCATACCAGGTACGTACGTAAATTTCGAGGGCGAAATTTCATAAGGAGGGGAGATTGTGAGACCCCAAATTTTATGAATAAAGATTTAATTTTCTCGAAATATTTTTTTGAATATTATGGTGCGGATTTGAGATAATGTTATAGTTGTGGGTAGTATTTATAAATTTTGCAAAGTATGCAAGTTGTTATATAATATTAGATTGGTCGGGGAATATTCCTTTTATCGGGGAATATCCGTACGACGGTACAATCATTGGTGGACCCCACAACGGAATTATTGTCGAATTAAGAAAACGACTAAAATATTTTTATGAAAATAACGGCGGAAGTTTTACCGTTAAAACTGTTGAACTACTCGGTAGTAAAAAGTACAATAAATTCGCGTGGTTTAATAGTAGCACACGGTATTGATTATTGATGCTTACATGAGAAGTCACTCGCTTTTGTTCAATTATTGCTACAATGAATTGTTGCATAAGATCTCACGTTATTTGATTCAATTATTGTCGATATTTTATATATTATTAAATTAATAATTGAGATAACAAAGTTATTAATATTATTATTTGCAATATTAACAATGTTTAGAAGTTCGCCAGGAGAGGTTTGGTCACCTAATTGCACGCCAATAGGAGAAATCCTTATTGAAAGCCCCTCTTTCCTCGGGAACGACACGGTCGATTAATATTGTGAATTATAATAATGATGATAAATGTTGTTAAATATACCGAGGTGTCTTTTTTATGAAGTCACTAAGGTATACAACACCCATTCTGAGTCGTCAAAATATATGGTACAGAAACAACTACAATCTTATTAATACAACATATAAACTGTGAGTTTAAATACAAATATTGTCATCTAGACAATATTCATACCCAACTAAGTCCTCATTACAATTATTGGTACATTATTTTATAAAAATGGTGAGGACTACTAAAACAACTTCTAGAATCATCATTCCATACCCCGACAAGTACTCGCTACATTCTCGCCTCCTAAGAAAAAAAATGGAACAAAAAGGAAAAGGGTGAGCTCAACTTGCCTAGTAAAGAATATTATGATTAAGATAATATAGAACAAATTATCGTTAGTCTTCAACAGGGAAAAATCTAATAAAATACAATAGACAACAAGTTTCAGATCAATATTTGCAGCGAAAATAATAATTCATAGAAGAGTTATGTAGAGAATGAAATCTACTATAATCTATGAATTTAACGAACCATCATCAATATTTTATCCTCAGTAACATCAATCAATATTCATCTTAAATCAAATATTCATCTTTGCACTACAGGCCAAAGATATTCATCAATTGGTCATGTTCATCTCAACACCTGTACATCTTTGCACTACGGGCCTAAGATATTCATAATAAAATCAACCATCTTTGCACTACAGGCAAAAGATATTCAATAAAATCATCATTTAGGACTGAGGATGATGAAAATAATTTTAAAGAAAATGAATCCAGTGAAACAAAAGAATAAGTATTATAGATTCGTACTTTAAACAATCCGAGTTCAAAAATACTTCATAAATAATCATAGTGAAGTAAAATTCAAGAATGATCAAAACATGGATACAATCAAAGTTAGTATCCACAATAGATATTTTGGACAAAAACAAAAATTTAATTTTTCTATGAATAAGTCTTATTCATGAATAATTATCGATATCGTGAATAGTGTTGTATACGTGAATAGTAACCCCGACACTAAAAGACAAGAATTTTACAAGAAAAATCTTGCCAATAATCTGGCATAATGATATTGAAAGAATTAATATCATTTTTAAAAAAAAATATCCCTTACCTCGGAAAGACAGTACTTCTGACTGGAATACTGGATATAGTGTTGAAGGGAACTTGCACCGTATAGCAACACTCAAAGTATCAAAATATTTACAAGAATACGCTCGATAATATAGAGAGAGAAATAGAGAGAAAACTTCAGTTTCTGGTGTGATTTTCAATTTTAACCTAAGCACCCTATTTATAGAAATTTCTTAGAACATGAAAGTAGAAAATTTAATAAAATAATAATATATTTACAAAATTTTCCTTAGCCCACCTCTAGACATCTGAATTCAACACATTGATAACACATGTGAGCTCACTCAATTGAACAAAAACGTTTTTCTTAAAAAAAATAACTAAAACTTCCAAAAATCAATTATTTCGGAACTTTGGAACTTCAATAATTCATAATAAATAGCTCTTTTATCAAACAAATTCGAATCACATGTCCTTTCCATAGGAAATTTCATTCTCTACAACTTTTCAGAAGAAAGTTTTTCCAAATTGCAAACAGAAATTGACCGAAATCCACAAACTGACGATTTTACAAGCTATAATCAAATTTCAGTCAAAAAATGGGGTCCGCCGACACACAAAACATGTGTTAATCATTTAATGCAACAAAAATACTCTTCCTCCTCGTATACTCATATATCCCACATTCATTGTAAAAATATCACCATATTTATATTATTAAAATATATTTTAAAAAATTGTTTTATCAGAAAAGATAAAATATCAACTTTTTTTCAACAATTGTAACTTTAAAATTTTCTCCATCTATATCCACATAAAATAAATATTTTCTTTATAATAATAATCAATAATTAATTATTCATAAATAATATTACGTAATCACAAGATTAACAACACCAGTAGTTTCCAGGAAAGGAGGCTTTCCAATAAGGATTTCTCCTTACGGTAGCATTATTAGATGACCAAACCTCTCCTTAGATGCGAACTTTCTAGACATTGCCAATAATGTTATCTAATAATATTATTCAAATAATATGAATTATTGATCCGATAATGAAAATATTGTGCGTTGACAATTATTAAAACAATAAGAATATAAAATATCAACGTAGCAATTATCAAGCAATAAAATATAATATTGAATATAATTCTTACCGTAACAATTATTGAGTAGTGCCTTCTCACGTAAGAATTAATAATTGGTGCAATACCGCGCGCTACTATGTTTTAAACCACCGGGTATTCTAACAAAGATAATTGAGAATAACTACGCTGTAGATTATTTATACACAACTTATTCTTGTGCTTTCTTCATCCAATCGCTTTTACATTATGGGGCCCATTATTAAGATCGCTACGTCGCATTTAATATTCCACGACCAAACGAATATTCTCCGACAACAATAAATATTTTATAACCACTTGCTTATTTGAAATATTTACGCATTTTACCCATAACTAACCACATTAATCAAATCAACCCTTACTATTTCAAAATAATAAATAGAGCAAATTTAATTTTATTTAATAATAAGTTGGGGTCTTACAATATATATATATATATATATATATAAATTTTGTTTTATTAGTATTATTAATGTAATAAAGCAGAAAAGCTTTTTATATAAAATGTAATACTTTTATAAAATTATTTGTTTTATTAGATAATAATTAGAATATAATATATTTTATTATGCGTAGTAAAAAAAATTTATATAAAATGTAATACTTTTATAAAGTTATTTGTTTTATTAGACAATAATTAAAATATATTATATTTTATTATGCGTAGTGTTTGCGATAAGTGTATGCGTAGTGTTTTTCATAGTAGAAATCTTTTTATATAAAAATGTAATACTTTTATAAAGTTATTTGTTTTATTAGACAATAATTAGAATATATTATATTTTATTATGCATAGTGTTTGCATAGTAAAATCTTTTTATATAAAATAGAATACTTTTATAAGTTATTTGTTTTATTAGACTATAAATAGAATATTTATATTTTATTTAAAATATTTTATTTTATTGAAATATTTTATTAATCTTTGCATAATAAATCAATATAGATCGTCTGCTTTTAAAGTAGTAAATTAATCTGACCGCTCATGATTTAATTACTATTTAGTCCATTCTCCTATAAATGTAAGCTCATTCCTTCATTATTTCTTATGAGTTCACCTTTGAAACTCTGTAGAGAAAACTATAGAGAGAAGAAGAAAAGTATTCGCTTTACTTCACTACTCATATATCCATTCCTTCTTAGGTAAGGGTATTATTTCTTTTCAGATTCATGAAGAGAACTTACATTATTCCATTCTTTTTATTCTGTTGGAATAACCAAAGATATCTGTGCTACCCTATACTTGGTGAAATTCTTCTATTATTCCATTCTTTATTAATATATTGAATAACTTTTGTATATGCGAAGTACCGCATACATGATGAAGTCTTTTGTTATTTCATTCTTTATTATTCTGTTGGAATATCCTATCTGTACGTTTACGCATGACCTGGTTCCGTTATTTATTATTCTGTTGGAATATCATATACGTGCGCTTCGCACGACCGATTCCATTAATTATTATTCTGTTGGAATAACCTTTATGTGTGGTCTATCGTATGCATGGTGATTTTTGTTATTATTCCATTCTTTATTATTCATTGAATATCCCGTTGCCATGTAATTTCGCTTTGACCAGTTCCGTTATTTATTATTCTGTTGGAATTACTCAGATGTGCGGTTCTATCGCATGCATGGTGATTTCAGTTGTTATTCCATTCTTTATTATTTTTTTGGAATATCCTGTCGGTGCAAATTTTGCCTGACCTGGTTCCGTTATTTATTATTCTGTTGGAATAACCTGTCTGTGCAGTATATCGCATACCTGGTGATTTCTTTTGTTATTCCATTCTTTATTATACTCAGTTGGTTAAAGTTTTGACTTCTATACTCCATGAAATTAGTGGAATATCCTTGATATTTGTGCTTCATCCAGTATCTCTTCATGGAAATATTCTTCTGAGCATTTTCAAATTTTACTTTACAAAGAAGTATCATGTTGACAATTTGGACGTTATTAGTTCCTGGATAAATTAATTCTTGAACTTGTTTTATTGAATTCTTATATCACTGTCATCATCCTCATGTTTATTTTATGTTGAAAGTCATATGTGGCCTGTAGTGCATAGATGGACTTGGTATGATTATGACTAGGGATTAATCGGTATAATTATGACCGTAATATAACAAATGATGTGGTAAAAGTCCTCATTGGCCCGTATTGCATTGATGGACAGTTGTTGGCATGATCATGACCATTGATGAATACACGAATATCCTTGACCCGTAGTGCATGGATAATTTGTGGTTGTGATACTAATGAATATCCTTGGCCGTAGTGCAGGGATGATGTGGATTATTTATTAAGCTGAGTCTCAGCAATAAAAATGATGAAAACCCATTTTAAATCATAAAAGATAGTAGATTTAATTATCTACTTGACTCTTTTAATGGATTGCTTGTTCAGCTACAGTTAAACTTGATGTTTGTTATATTTTATCAGTTTAACATTGTGGAAGACTAATGATAATTTATTTTACATTATCTTAGTCATAATATTTCTTACTGGGCTAGTTGAGCTCACCCCTTTCTTTCACTGTTCTCTTCAGGAAATAAGAACGTAGTCGGGACTAGTCGGGGAACGGAGTGATGGTCCAGATGATAGTATTTGTAGTCCTCACTATTTTGTTAAATATTGTGACAATAAATGTAATAAGGACTCTTTTGAGTGTGGATATTGTCTAGATGACAATATTCTTATTAAAACTCTCAATTTATGTTTTGTCGTATTTTACACGACAGCTTTATTATTAAGTTGTATTTGAATTTTGTACCTTGTATCCCAGCACTCAAGATGGGTGATGTATACCTATTTTGGGGGCGTCACAGCCTGCATAGTGTTTGCATAGAAAAATCTTTTTATATAAAATAGAAGACTCTTATAAAGTTATTCATTTTATTAGATTATAAATAGAATATATTATATTTTATTTAAAAGATTTTATTTTATTAGAATATTTTATTAATACTGCATAGTAAATCAATATGGATCGTCCGTTTAAAAGTAAATCAATCTGGACCGTTCATGAATTAGTTACTATTCAGTCCATTCTCCTATAAATAGAAGTTCATTCCTTCATTATTTCTTACGAATTCACTGAAACTCTAGAGAGAGAAACTATAGAGAGAAAGAAGAAAAGTATTTTGCAACTTCACTACTCCTATATCCAGTTTCTTCTAAGGTAGGGGTATTATTCTTTCGTATTCATGAAGAGAGTTATTTTCTTTCAATACTCGTAAGGGTTGTTATTCCATTCTTTATTATTATGTTAGAATAACTTTGCCTATGCAATCTGCGCATACATGGTGAAATTCTTCATTATTCCATTCTTTATTATTCTTT